>CM071867.1:11537672-11559345 GCA_036759665.1 Gynandropsis gynandra | reverse complement strand
GGCTCGGGTCTAAGTGGTGGGTTGGCGATCATCTTTCTACGTCCTAAGGGTATGGCACAAAAATCCGCCTACTCCGCTGCACTCTTAAACGAGATGCATGAGTATACCGACATCGGTAGTCTGGGTCTAAGTAGAGGCTGGATCCCTTCAAATCCGACGTCCTAGAAGCCTAGTGTTTATGCAAAGAAAAAAAGAAAAAGAAAGAAATGAAAAAGAATTCATAAAAAGAAAATAAAAAGAAAAAGAAAAAAAAGAAAAGGAAAAGAAAGAAAGAAGCTCGGAAAGAAAGAAACAAGTATCATCGGTTGATCTAGGTTTAGCATTGTCTGAAGTCTTGTTTGGTGGAGGGAGTTACGGTAGTTTGTCTAGTTTTCCTTTGATTTACTTTCTCATGGGTAACCGTGGTGGACTTAGGATTAAGACTGAAAACTCGATTAGGCCGAATTTGCTCTCGACATGCTAGTTGATCGGTTAGGTTCGCTTTAGCGGTATTTCTAGGAGAAGGGGGAATTCTCGTGTTTTTATACCCCATGTGTTCCACGTTTACGTTTGCTTAGGGACAAGCAAACATTCAAGTCTGGGGGATTTTGATCATCTCGTTTTCATACGTATTTTTTGCACGATTTAAGGGATGTTTATGATATATATGTGTTGCTTTACGTATGATTCCGTATCCGTTTTACTTGTTTTCGTGTTTTCGTGTTCTTACAGGTTTTTACGCGTATTTGGTTCATTTCGGAGCTAAAGGACATGGACGGAGCTAAGGACCAACTTCGAGGATCATCACTTGACAAACGGGACGAGATTGAGCAAGAAGAGCCACCACCCGATCGGGCACAAATCACACCCGATCGGGCAAAGGCTACGGCAAAATTTGGTGCGCACACACGCACGACTCGGGCAAGGGAACGCCCGAGCGGATGCCTCACACTCGAGCGGGTGCTCATCATGCCCGATCGGGCACTCCACACGGACCGCGACCTGCGCATTCAACCTAGCCGTACCCGAGCGGGTACATTGAGTGCCCGAGCGGGTCGCGACCTTCGGCAGCAAACTAAAATTAAGTTAATTTAACTTAAAATAAAAGGAAGTTCGTGGGGGATTAAGGAAACATTCAGACCGACTTAAGAGACATAAAAGGAGGCCAGAGGACGACATTGGAGACACCTATTCATTCAGTTCGTGATTGAGGAGATTCTTGCGAGGAGGCAAGCAAGGAGCATTGGAGATCAACCCGACACTTTGATTTCGCTTGGTTTTCATGTTCCTTAGACTCTCTATTTCTTTTATGTTTGTTTACAGACGCATGAGCGAGTAGTTTGTTTGTTCTAGGAGAAGGGATTAGCCCTTGGCTATCCCGGAACCACTTTCTATTTATCTTTGAATGCATCTTCCCGTTTTCGTTTATCTATTCTTTATCTGAGTGCTTAATTTACTTGTGTTTGCGACGACCGCGTAGATGCATGTGCTAGGGATTAGGAGAAGGACCGAAAGGAGAATTCTAGTCCTAGAAGATCAGGTCTAGAACAACCGAGGATAGTCCACGAAAGTAGGGTAGCAACGGTTGAGGGGTGAAACGGATGAATCACAGTTCTTATGGTTTAGTTCAAGGTGTCAGCCACGAAAGTAGGGGGCAACTTGTCTAGATCACGTGTCTATGCCTCGAGAGAGGGTAGATATCATATTAGGATCGTCTACCTTAGAAAGCTTAAACTGGGATTGCATGATAGATAGATCGATTGTCGGTTTCGGTAGTCTTGTGGTGAAACTGGATTCCTAGAACGTTTGTCCTATCGTTAAGAACCAATTCATTTATTTACTTTCAGTATTTTATTCTTCAACCATATTTGTTCGTTAGCAAGTTCGATTCATAGTTCGAGTTTAGATTGTGTTGCGTAGTCTCTGTGGGATCGACACCTAAAATACTACACATGTGCCGTGCACTTGCGGGTAGTTTAGGTTATTTTATTTAACTTTGAGAACTCATCAGTCTCCCATGCCTTCATCACAATCTTTGATGTCTTGTTACACAAGTTCCTTGCTCGTCCACGTGTTAGTAAGCCGTGTGAAGATTCGGTCTTCTCGTTTCCTTGCGGTAGCTCCTCGTTCATGTGACCCTCTTTTGGTCCTGCTTTGAGTTCGATGTCCTCATCATTATATGTCTCGAATGTTAGGATCGAAGTCACTATCTAAGATAGTCCAAACCAATAGTTAATATTGGTACAGGCGGATGACGAACATGTGATAGAACCAGACGATGACGTGGTACAAAGGGATGAACATGGACTTCAAAATGTGGATAAAAATTATGAGGAACATCAGATAGCAAAGAATGAATCACCTGTAGTTTGACAAGTCTTGGAATTACACGACACAGAGGTGAAATTACTAAAGAACAAGAAGAATGATCTCATTATGAGTGACCATGAGGTAGTTTACAAAAACAACGTAACCTTATTATGAGTGACCATGAGGTAGTTCACAGAAACCGATAAACAAACATTTGAAAGACAATCTGTGAGCACAATGTTTCTTTGTTTGAGTGTGAGATAGACTACAACCTTTTTATCTCAGCCGACGAATGAGGTTGCACACAAAAAGGTGTTATTTTCTAACAAATCGATTTATTGTTGGGTTTTCGAGAAAAATTTTGGAACAAGGAACCACCAGATAAAGGGAAGAAGCTAGATGTGGTGTGGATAGTCTTCCTTCATAGAGATGAGGTGTGGGTGCATATCCACATAGAAAAACTCATATAGAGAAACAAATCACAACATCTGATGCAAGAAGATGGACCTTTTAGAGCTCCCAAACGCATTAATCCTAACACCTACAAAAGCGAGTTACCTGACAATTACTATTGTAGATTTGATTTTCAAATTTACTAACTTGGTTTATTTCCATGCTGCTAAAGAATTGGATTTGAGGATAAATACTTTGAAAGAAGGAAGGAATGATAAATACAAGATCTTGGATCCACCACAAATTGCACGAGGACATAGGAGTTTCGAGATGTGTTCGCATAATTGGACATGAAAAAATGGATACCAACCCTACGAGAACATCAAAAAACACGTAAAAAAGAGTACAAGAAGTCCCTGCAAGGGGAGGAGGGTGAAAGGAGCAAGACATAAAAGGATCATATCACCTCTCAACTAGGCGCCAGCAAATCGTATATGCCCAATTTGGAAGAAAAACCTCACTAACTTAGTGGTTTGCGACATAGTCAAATTTATTGGTGGATTTTTATCACCCTCGATTAGAGCTGGATCGTATGGCTAACACAGTCGAGTACAAGAAGTAACAAGAGACAAGCTCCATCGTAACTCTTTTACACACCAAACACAACAAGGTGGATGAACAATTATGTTGCTTACACAAAAGTAAATTATGATGATGTAATTCCGTAAGGCATTGAGGGATTGGTTCACTATCATTCATTGACGAGTTGTCAGGAGGATGACACCGATCCTAGAGTTTGTCAAGCACAACCGAGGAGATTACTGACTGTTACTAGAAATCCACAACTTGTGGATATAGATGCAAAACAATACGCAAACCGTCGGGCACCATGACATGTCCATCAAGTTAGGAATCAGGAAGATGATAATGTCAAGCTAGAGACCCCAACTTTCGTGGGACGAAGCAATGTGGAAGCATACATAATGAGAGAGAAAAACCGAGATGGTTTCAGTTTCTATCAGTTATCTGAACTTTAGAAAGTAAAGCTAGCTTTGACGAAGTTTATTGAGTATGCAATTGCATGGTGGAATCAGCTCACTCATTCACGTCGGTGGCATAGAGAGAAACCAATAGTGACATGAGATGAAACATGTGTAGCGATGAGATGTCAATTTGCATCGTCTCTTTAACGTAGAGAGGTAAATCAACCTCAACAATGATTGGTGCAGGAAAGTCAAAGCTTAAGGGACTCTTACAAAGAAACATGCCGACCGAGAGCACAAGATGCCAACCAAATCTCTACGCGTAATCGCATCATTATATATATAGTATGTCATGGTCGAGGTCACTATACCAAAAAATGTGATAGAACCAGACAATGTGATATAAAGGAAAAATGTTATGAATGGAATTACGAAAGATCAAATTTTAAAGATTTATGTTTTACACATTTTATTTTATATATTCAACAGTATTTTGATATTCAATAAATGTGTATTCTAATTAATATTTATATACGTTAGGCGTTTTATTTTATTTATTTTGATAATGAACGTACTTTAGAATTTTATTTATTAAATGGCTTAACTTACGAGCCCACTCGTTTTTAACAAATAGAGCTGAGATTTCAAATTCGTTTAGAAAACGAAGAATTAAACCAATTCAATTTTTTTAACGAACTGACCGCGAACTAACTGAACTGAATAGCTCATTCTACACCGTTGTGTTTAAATTCTTACTACATTTAGATAGCAGTATATTTCATTGTAAATGTATTAATTACGTTATGAGTTTGTAAATAGTTAATATTAATTATATCATTACTACAACATCACATTACCTCATTTGTTTGTTTATATATCTTTGTTAGGTTTATACGGTGGATCTATTTGGATTGAATATTTAAACAAATCACATTAGATCAATCCAAATGGTTTAAAAAGATTTTTTGAAATCCATTTGGATTAATCCAACTGAGTTAAAACCCAATTGCATTTACATTGATCCAAATGGTTTTATTCATTAAACCTCCTAATTACGGTGTCGGAGAACATACAATAATAGCTTCAACCACTTTTAGAGCAAAGGTTCATACTCAAGCATCTTTGGCAACCAAAAGCTCATTCTTTTGTGTCATGGTTGAGCCTTTCCAAATGCTAAAACCAATGCTTTCTTTCTATATGCATACAACAAAGAGACATGTTTATGAAGCCTATGTTGAAGTTACCGCAACCCTGTACTGGAACGCGTACACGTACATCTTGCGCAGCTCTCTTCAAGCACCTAGCCCAAAAAAAAAGAAAAGAAAAGAACAACCCGATTCCTTTCGCCTTAATCCGAGACAGCAAAAGGAAATTGAAAAACCAGAAAGTTAAAGGGTACATGTGACTTTACCTTGACTTGTCTCTGCAATTCCTTGATGTATTGAACCGCAAGATCCAACATTTCTGCTGTATTTGTTTGCTGCATTCGAGGAAAGGAAATTTAAATAGCATGGATCTCCTGTCTTCGATGATATCCTTTGTATAACATGGGGATTATAAGAAAAACTAAGCAATAAGAGTAATTCACCTTGTCCATATTAGGAACTAGATCTTGCAGACTCTTCATTCTCTCGCTAATCTTAGTTCTCCTCACCTGTAGCATAATATTTGATTATTTCATCTTTATCTTCGGCGAATCGGGTTATCATGTAATGGTATTGTTGTTTACTGCAATGATGTTAAGGGTAGGATCATTTACTCTCTCAGCAATGCTCCGAGGATGAGTGGCGCAACCACGTTTTGCTCTGATCTTACAGGGGACAGAATCTGAGAGTAATTTCTCAATATCAGACATAGATTTGGGCAAGCTCAGGTGATGAGCCAGAGGAGGCCGGCCAACTGAATCAGCTTCCTGTTCATTTCACCAGTCAAATTGATCAAACCAAAACAATAAATGAAAACAACTACTCTCCTGCTAAACTAATGATATGTCAGTGCTAGAAACATAATCGTTCTGTGTCTTAAGTTCTCAAAAATTCCAGGTTCCATTCTTAGCCGCAATGAGCTTGCTGGTAGAAATAGCGTAGATGATTGAACTCAACCCGAGTCGGTGTACCATTCATTAAGAGGACAGATTCCAAAATCAAAACCGTGCGGTCAGAGTACATTACCTTGGTTTTTGGTAGATTTACACCCCCAGAAAGCGTTCTTGAAACCCCTATACGTTTAGAAAACTCCGAGCCATCGTCCCCAGATGACCGTTTTAAACCACCGGAGAGTGTCCGAGGAGGCAGTCCCGCCGAGAAACCGGGTTTGACATCAGTTTCAGAAATCAAACTCACCGGTCTAGACGAGGAAGGAGGAAGTCTGCTTTTAGGAGTGAGTGATGAACCTTCCTTATTGCTTGTTTTCATGTTATTACCACTCCCAAAATCTCCCATATTTTTCATCACTGCAGCGTACGCTGACAAAAAAATGGAACAAAAAAAAAAGAGAAGAAGAAACATAAGAAAATGTTGCAAGATTCTTGGAGATTCTAAAATCCAGGAATAAAGACATCACTGTATGCAAATGATTATGCAGATCCTTTCTGATTTTCAATCTTTCTATTTAAAGAAACTGCCAAGAAAGATCAGATCGAGTAAGAAAACGAGACTAATTCCTAAATCATATTCCACTTGTACCTTTTAGACACCCAAAATTTACTACTACTTTCAGATTGTGATCCTAGTTTCATGAATCAAATTATGCAAAACAATATAATTCGCAAGTAATCAAATACCCATATGAATAGTAAAACAGATCAAATTCTTCTTAGTTCTACCAGGATCTCAGCATCTCAATAGCATATTCCTACTATAAAAGGAGTGAGAGTGAATAAAAAAGAAACAAATTTATACAGTGAAGTGATTGCTCGAAATTCCACAAAAAGACAAACAAGGTTCAAACCGCTTTCGACGTCTATGGAGGAAAACAATCCGGCAGGAGAGCTGTTATGTCGGGCAAGATTCGAAGCCAAATTCCGATTCGAAGACTGGCCAATCATCTCTTGTTGTCTTCGGCTCTGACTCAGATTCTGCGAAACCGAAGTAGCATCAACGATCGTTTTCAGACGCATTGCGGACTCTTCATTATCGCCTTCGTCCTCCTCCATTCCTCCGGCTACCGGGAAATTCATCTCCTGCTCCATCTTCACCTCTGGTTTCTTCTCCGGTAAGCTGTTGCTGCTGTTCTGTCTAGAGAAGCTCTGGTGCAGAAAACTGTCGACGTTGTTGTCGTCGTCGCTCGTCTGTAAGAACCCTGACAAGATTCGCTCCGTCTCGGGGCTTGTCGGCCGGTGAAGAAACTCCTCCAGCGATTCTCTGTCGGTAAAACTTGAGAAGTACGAACTCGGCGCGGATTGGTACCGAGTCAACCCCGAGTTCATCTGCCTTGGCCCCGCCGAGTGGTGATCACGGAGATGGAAGTGATGCTGCTGGAAATCTGACTCCATCGAAACTTCCCCAAAATTCCTTGGCCTGTTTGTTTCCCGGAAAAATGGAAATATTCTGGATTTTCTCTGTTTTTCCGGGCAAATTTTCCGCAAAGAAAATGAAAGAAAAAAATACAGAGAGAGATAGAGAGAGAGACTAATATTTTACTCATCTGAGAAAAAGGATACAACAGAGGGCAGGTAGATATCGGGGTTTAGTCAAGTTATGGACAAATATACCCCTGATTTTGTTGTTATTACAAGTGGAACCGCCACTCGGTAAAAATTAGACACCGATATGGGGGACCTTGTTTTTATAATTTATTGAAAAAGTTCTATAAATATTTATTGTTTTAAATTGATAAAATTATATACTAATTTATTTCTAATTTTTATAATAAATTATCATATTATTTTAAATTATATATAAATTATGATGTTTATTTTAAAATAATCCATAAATATATATGTCATAATTGACATGTATATTTATGTATAATTTTGAAATTAATAAGATAATTTATATAAAAATAGAAAAAATCAATTCATTTATAATTGTGATATTTTGGAACACGTTTCTCTATCATTATAAATTTATCAAATATTGAATATTTTTTATTTAATATGTTTGTAAATGTTGTGATTTTATAATTGTAATAAACAAAATCTAACAGCTTCATTATTTATCAATACAAACCATTTTTCATATCCACAAAAAACTATTTTTTTTCTTTCTTAACTAAATGGTGACATAAAATACCTGCCAATATAAATAGAATGACGAATATTGTAATTTAATTATACTATTGTCAAATACTTACCGATATAAAGTTATCTATAAGAAGATGAATTACACTTTTCTATGATAACTGAACGAAATGCATGGTCTTTTGAGTGAACCGATTTGAGTTGTCAAATCTGAGCCAAATTTAAATCTATTTGCGGAGTCTTTCGTTCACTCTTTCATTCACAAATGGAAAAGATGATCAATTCACTCATCATTGATTTTTTTCTCCGCCGACACCTTAAAATCTATTTAGTCTACTTTCAGCTTATACGATTTTCATCTCTTATTTTCAACATGGATTCTATATCAATTTTATTTAGTTGTTCAATAGATAATTTATTCTTTCAAACCATTCATCACATGTTATGAAATTTATAATAGAAATTGAAAGTTTAGACGGTAGATACACAACGATTTTTCATTATGTTCTCACAACATCATGTTCAATCAATGTTTTATTCAGATTTCAAACAGTCACCAAATTTTATGAATATATCTCGATTACACATATTCAGACACTCTAATAAACTCCCAATCGAGCTTGAGCTAATAATCGATCTAAGAAGAAACGAAAAAGTGTATGAATGTGTTTGTAGTGTATTATAGATCACTAATCTCCTATGATGTATTTGAGACCACCAATCTCCAAATAGTGTATTATAGATCACCAATCTCTAAAGGCTAAGCCAATTGATATCCTCCATTGTGGACGACTACAGGCTTTTTATAGCCAAATACATCAAGACTCAAGACTACAATTAGTTATAACTCAAGATCAATTCAAGAACTTGAATTCTTGTTTGGTCGTTCTAATCTTGTCGATCTTACTTCTTGTCGTCTTGTTGCTAGTCTTGAATCTTGTTTCTTGCCCTTGTGTGTTGGCTTCTTGTCCTTGGACGAGCTAGGGGAATATGGATCTTATATGTTCTTCCCCCTTTAGTGATCATCTGGTCCTCAAGGTGGAAATCTAGATACCTAAATGCGAAGTCACCCATTGGCTCCCATGTGGCATCTTCTTGAGGCAGCCCTTTCCATCGAATCAAGACTTCAATCTTCATGGTTCTTTCTGGTCTTCTTATCTCCAATATGGCTTATGGTTCCAATAAAGGACCTAAGTCCTATGTGGTTCCTATTGGTAGAGGATGTGCAATATGATTTCTAATAGCCTTTTTTAGTTGAGACACATGAAAAATTGGGTGTATGAATCATCCTTCCGGCAACTCCAGCTTGTAAGGAACTGGTTTGACTCGTATTGTAATCTGATCGGACTCGTAATATCGACGTGCAAGCTTGGCATTAGGCTTATATCCCAAAGATCTTTGTCTATAGGGTCTGTACTTGAAGAAGGCCCACGTTCCTACTGAAAATTCCACTTCTCTTTGGTGCTTATCACCAAGTTCTTCATTCTTTCTTGAGCCTTGTTCAAATTATGTTGTATCACCCTCAAAAATTCTTTTCTTTTTTTAAGCAAAACTTTAAGATCCACGTTATATTAGGCGTCTCGAGTATGTTCAAAAGTCTTAGAGATTATCTTCCATATAATACATGAAATAGTGTGGTCTTCAATGAAGTGTGGTAGGAGATGTTATATCAATATTCAGCTCACATCAACCACATGACCCATGATTTTGGTTTCTCGCTGATAAAACATCGGAAATAAGTTTACAAGCATCTATTTAGTACCTCCGTTTGTCCATCGGATTGTGGATGATAGGCAATTTTGTAGGCCAATGTCGTTCCTTGAGCTTTAAAATGAGGTCCAAAACTCACTCAAGAAGATCCTATCTCTGTTGGACACAATCTTCTCTAAATATTCATGCAATCTCACCACCTCTTTTAGAAATAATTCACTCACTTGGATTGCAGTAAATGGATTTATTATTGGTACGATGTGTCCATATTTGCTCAATCTATCAATCACCACTAATATGTTTTCAAATCCCTTGGATTTAGATAATCCCTCCACAAAATCCATGCTGATTACCGATCAAACTTGCTGTGGAGCGAGTAAAGGTTGTAGCAAACCAGTTGGAGGGAGGGTTGAAACCTTATTTGTTTGACATAACTCGCAACTTTTAAAACAGTTCTTGACATCTTTCTTCAATCCTTACCAGTAGACTTCCAATGTCAAACTCTTTATGGTCTTGATTTGTCCAACATGTCCTCCAATGGGGCTGTTGTGGAGCTTTCCCTTGGCGTTTATCTTTTCTTTCTGAATTTCTTGCATCAATTTTGAGCATTCCTCATCTTTTTCTTGTTCTTTCTTGATCGTGGATAGGTCTATCTCCCAATAAAAAAAACTTCATTCAACACAATAGCAATCAATTATGTCTCTTTCTTGCTTATAGTTGCAACAACAATTCTTTCTCCCAATAAAAAAACTTCATTCAAAACTAGCTACAACACAATTGCCTTTTCAATTGCAATGAGGTCGACAAAGGACACAATGGTATAAAATTCAAGAACAAAGACAAAGAAATGGAACTAATACCAATTGGTATCTCCTTCCTTGCATGAGTCACCATGTGGATGAAGTCAATCAGTAGAGTCAAAGTTTTGTTCTCATCCATTTAGCTATAGAGGTTGAATAATACATGTCTGGTATGGTGAAATTGTTCAATGCAATGTATTCCATACAAAATCGCCAGCCACCATCCTTTTTTTTAACCAATAACATCGGGTTTGAATAAGTGCTGATGCTTGGCCTTATGATTTTAGTCGTCAATATCTCCTTTACTAGATTTTACACTTCATTTTTCTAAACAAATGAGTGTCGGTATGAGAAAATCCATTGGTTAGGTTGATTGAATGTTCTCTTGATATTGTGGATGACAAATCAATTTTCTCTTTAAAGACATCTTGAAATTGCCGAGAAACTTCCTATATTCTTGGATCCAAGAATATTGTTGCAAGAATTTTGGGTCTTTCAAACAAAGAGGTAAGTTCAAGAAGGAATACCACAGGTTCTTCTTGAATTGTTTTGGCTAGAGCATTGAGAGACACTTCTTGTTTCAATAAACTTGGATCTCCTCTTAGCTCTATCATGTGTCTTCCTTTCTTGAGACTCAACCTATGTAATTTCCAATTGATGTTGATTTCTCCCAAAGAAGAAGGCCACTTATAACCCAAACCACATATGTAGTTCCAAAATCAAACAACAAGAAGTCATCCTTAATCTGGTAGCGTTGGATGGTGAAACTTAGATCTTGGAACTTATCAAAACTAGATATGATGGTTCCATCACCTATGGTTACTTCAAATCCTCAAGTCTCGAAGTTGCAATATTTCTACCATATTCTCTGCAATGAAGTTATTGTAATTCTTAAATCTATCAGGTCGTTAACCCAACTATGGAGGTGAGGGAGAGTTCAAAGATTTCCTTACCCTCTTTTTTATCCATTACCTCATTCTCTTCTTTTGTTTTTTCATCATCTGAACTCTTTGTTTCTTCTTCATCTTCACAGACCTTTGTACATTGTTGAGAAAATTTCTAGTGTTTGATGTGGGTTTACTAGGTTTAGAAGTATGATGATATGATCCAGGACGACGTCGAGGACGTGACCTATAATGCAGAAGAGGACACAACCTACAGCACTGAAGAAGACGCGACCTGTGCGACCCGAGACGCGACCTACGCGACCCGAGACGTGACCTACATGAAGGAGGAGGCGACCCGTGCCGTGGAGGAGATGTCCCGAGTTAAACAAATGGCGGACGCGACCCAAGAGAAGGACGTTGGTCCTCTGACCCGAGCTAGGGCTGGGAGGAGGAAACCTTGACCTTACCAACTGATCCCGTGACCTGAGCTAAAGCTACGAAGCTCAAGGAGGCGATCATCGGGATCCTCACGGCTGTCCATGTTCAAGACGAGTATTCAAGTCCATGTAAAGTCACTAATATCCGTATCGTTCTTCAAGCCGAAGCACAACTCGCAACAGTCAATAATTAGGCAAGTGATTTACGTGTACTCTTTTCCTTTCTTTTGTTTTATCCCATGGGGTTTTCCAACGAAGGGTTTTTAATGAGGTTGCGATTCACTTTCTGCGACCTAATTATTGATCCGAGGGTTTCAAGACAAGTTCGCAACCCAACGACACATCTTACGTCTTGTCCTATTTATGTCTTTAGCTATTTTCTAGAACATTAAATTGTTACCTTGCATGGTGATTAGCATATAATGTTGCATTAATGTGTTGCATGGCCATTTTCTTGTTACATATGGCCGGCCATGGTGATGTAACTTAGGAAAAAAACTTTTAATTCTGAATTGAAATTGATTTTCCTTGTGAAATCATTGCTTTGTTGGTGCGTCACATCCAACAAACCCGTTGGTGCATCATATCCAACGTTCATTCGTTCTTCGTTGGTACGTAATATCCTTCGAAGACAGGCCGGTGAATCGAGAGTCTATCCGTAACTCTCGTGTGACTAATCGATCCATCCACCTTGTGCGACTCGTTGCAGCAAGGCCTATCCATCCGACCTTTAGTCTAGAGCATCGTTCTAGTGGGATCGCATCAAGTGGTATCAGATCCGAGAAAGCATGAGCCCATACACCGTACTCGTTCTACTCGTACCAAAGAAAGATGGCAACTGGCGCATGTGTGTTGATTGTCGCGTAATCAACAACATTAAGGTGAAGTATCGACATCTTATTCCTAGGCTAGATGATATGTTAGATGAATTGCATGTAGGATATTTTCAAAAATTGATCTTAAAAGTGAATATCATCAGATTAGGATGAAGGAAGGTGATGAATGAAAAATGGCGTTTAAAACTAAGCATGGATTGTATGAGTGGTTAGTTATGCCTTTTGGATTGTCAAATGCACCTAGTACCTTCATGCACTTAATGAACCATGGTCTTCGAGAATATATAGGTAGATTCATAGTAGTCTACTTCGATGATATATTGATTTATAGTAAGAATTTAGAGGAACACTTATGCCACCAAGAGTCAGTATTAAAGGTATTTAGGAAGGAAGAATTGTACTCCAATTTTAAGAAATGTACCTTTTGTACAGAAACATCGTATTTCTAGGTTTTGTTGTAAGTGCAAATGGCTGTAACATGGCTTCGAGAACGAAATCGATTTGATGTTCAATACCGCGTATCGGGGGCAATCCGGTGGGTTCTCTTCGGGAAAGACGTCTCCATAATCCTAAAATAAGATAGAAATTTCACTCGGCAGCACCGGTGCAAGGTTAGCCAAGCTCGAGATAGCTTCCTTATACACAAATAATAATACAGACTGATTCGAATGAAGAGATTTCTTGATCTCACACGATCTTGCGTAAAAATTCGATGAATTAAGCTCGCATGCGCCTTGTTGTTTTCAGTGCATTTGATATTGCAACACTTCCTTGGGCGTCAATGGAACAAGGACGATCTTCCTGCCATTATAATCAAAGTAATGTTTGTTAGTAAAACCGTCATGTTTTACCTTGCGATCCGATTTCCACGGTCTACCAAGTAGAATATGGCTCACCTCCAAGGGTAGCACATCGCACAAAATTTCATCCTCGTATTTGCTTATAGCGATATGCACGGTCACTTGGCTGGTCACCTTTATTTCCCCATTTTCTTTCAGCCATTGAAGCGTATATGGCCTCGGGTGTTTTTGGACCTTTAATCCAAGCTTTCGAACCATAGTAGCGCTTACAACGTTCGTGCAACTTCCTCCATCGATGATTACGCTACAAACTTTTCCGTGAAAAAGGCAGCGGGTGTGGAATAAATTTTTCGTTGTTCTTGTCCGTCGGTCTTAGGCTGCACGCTCACGCGTCTCGTCTGAATTTTCAGCCGCTTCGTCCTTGGATTCGAACTCGTCGTCGTCACGAATGATCATGACTCTCTTGTTCGTGCACTCGCTCGCGTAGTGTCCTCTCCCGTGACACTTGAAACACTTCACGTCCCGAGCCGTTGAATTCGTGACCTCGGCCTTCCCTCTGTCCCACAGTGTCACATGACCTATCTTGGTTGCGTCTCGGTTCACTGGAATGGCTTTGGGCGCGTCTCGGCTTGCTGGAACCGTGTTGTCCTTCCTTGGATGGCTCGGTTTTTTATCTCGTTGATGGCCATATTTTCCAGCGCCATAGCCAGAACGTGAACTTCTTCGCCCCTGAATTGTTGCTCGATTAGGATCGCCTTGTGGAGCATCTCCTCAACCTCCACGTAGTGTTGTATCTCTAAGTGGTCTTGAATTTCCAGATTTAGTCCTCCAAAGAATCGAGACATCAACGTCTCTCTATCCTCCAAGATGTCAGCCCTTAACATTGGCAACTCCATCTCTTAATAATATTCCTCCACAGATCGGTTTCCTTGGGTAAGATTCCTTAGCTGCCGATGCACTTCTCGGTGGTGATGACTCGGCACAAACCTCTTGCGCATAATGGTCTTCATTTCCAGCCATATCGCTACTGGTTCTTCTCCATTTCGTCACCTAGAAATCATGAGTTGATCCCACCAACTAAAGGCATAGTCGTAGAACTCCGTGACCGCAACCCTAACTTTCTTGGCTTCTGTGTAGTGTTGACAACCGAACACGAGTTCAACCTTCTTCTCCCACTCTAGGTAGGCATCCGGGTCGACTTTACCATGGAGCGATGGGATTTTCAGTTTGAGTCCAGCGAGGTCGTCCCTCGGGTCGTCTCGTCGTACCCTCGGAACACGTTGCCTTCGGTGACTACTTCAGTACGAGGATGAACTGCCTCGTTTGTAGTAGTTGATGTCCTCTTCATGCGGGTTGCTTTCTCGTTTCTGGAACGCATGAGTGTCTCTCGGTCAGGTCGGATATTTGGGTCAAAACTCTTGTCGGAACTCCTTCATTTTGTTAGCGAGACTTTGCTCCAAACGAGCTACGAGAGCCTCGATTAATCTCTCGTTCACCCGGCTGTTCTCGGCTCATTTATCTCCCATGATGCTTGGTGGTTTTGAAGATACCTACTCTCGACCTCCTGCACAATAGCACACGGAGCAGCCACAAGTGGAAAACAACGAAAAGAAAACAGAGACATACGAGTAACAAGACTCGTAACACCAAATATGTACTACTATTTGCGTTTAACCCTAGCTATGATCGTCACAACCAAAACCGTGAATTGAACTAACCTTTTAGCTAATGGATAGGCCTTGCTGCAACGAGTCGCACAAGGTGGGTGGATCGATTGGTCACACGAGAGTTACGGAAAGACTCTCGATTCATCAACCTGTCTTCGAAGGATATTACGCACCAACGAAGAATGAATGAACGTTGGACATGATGCACCAATGGGTTTGCTGGATGTAACACACCAACAAAGCAATGATTTCACAAGGAAAATCAATTTCAAAGCAATGACTCTCCCTCGAATCACTCACCCATAAGTCTCCAAAGTTTTATTGTTTAAATATTGTGGCTTATGATATAAACACTCATTTCGAATGCTCTCAAACATACACAAAAACATTTTATACACTCTCCTCTCTTGTTCTAGAATTTTTTAAAACTAATAAGATTGAGAGTGTGGGTTGGACGTGCATTCAACGTTTTCTTTTAATTCTAAGCTCCTTTACAAATTTCTCATTGATTTCATTTCTATAGAATTGTTAAGTTGTTTAATTTTCTTCTTTTAGAATATTTTTAAATGTCTTGTGAATATTTCCAAATCTACAAATATCTAACACAATTAAAAAATAACAATAATAATGAAAAATATGTATAAAGAAAATATCATAATATTGAAAATTAAATAAAAATGATAAATATGCATTATCACGCAATATAAAATATCAATATAATGAAAATATTAATAAAATGAAAATCTCAATAATATGAAAATATCATTAAAATGGAAATCTCATGCACAACATCAATGTTGGTAACCTTTAAGATATGATTATTTCTCATGAATGCATATCCTTCTCATATTGGTTACTGTTGATGTAACCATCCCCTCTATAATGTCATGTGTCATGTTGTTTCTAGGTTCAAGATCCATATATATCTAAAAAATTTGTTTATCTTTAGTAACAATCGTTATCTTGACTTATCAAAATTTCTTCATTAAAGAAATTTGAAATATTTTGTTCAGAAGTAATTACTTTGTTCTCTCCATTATATTGTAGTGCCAATACTATTTCTTTATATATCCGAGAATAATAACCCATTGTTATCTTCTTTTTAACTTTCATGTCTCAATGTGCCATTAAATTTTATTTATTTTTCTTTAATCATTTTCAAAGCTTCTCGTTGTTGCTACTTTATCAATATGTCATGTTTATTTTTATGAATAAATTTCTCTTTTTACAATAAATTTAAATTTTTTTCATTGTAAATTTTGCAATTATGAAATCTAATTACATATATTACCTAAGTTCCATATAAATCGTGTAACAATTAAAACAATAAAATATTAGGATTTTGTACCTGAATCCATGGAAACGAGAAGTTACAATTATAGTCTCTGATTTTACCTTAAAGTTTATATGCACAACTATTGCGTAAAGCAACTAAAATATCCTGCCTTTTTCCACTTAGATCATGTGATGATTGATGAATTAATAAACTGTAAAAACACGATTTTATATTGCAAGCTTTTGTTGTATTCTATTTAAATTAGATTAAAATCAATTAGATCAAGATAGTCATACATTATTTTGCAATGTGATCCCTTCGAGGAACCACAAATGAACAGTCACTCAATGCCTTTATGAACAAAGAGAATACAAATATATTCGTAATAATAACATGATTAATCAATAAAATAGATATAAACAAACATGAATATAATTGTATTCAAATAGTGTCTTATATATAACGAACACAACCCGTACACCGAAATAAATACAATCCAAACCTTTATCTATAGTACACGTGCGTTCGACATAAACATTAAGTATCTTGGGTAGAAAACTCTTAATCAAAGAATCCATTATCATGCAATTACTCTCAATATGTCCGAACAAGACTATATGTTTCTTAATTTAACCCTTGATGACCATGTACTTGATCTACACTGTTGTCCATGTGTTTGGCTCTATTAGAGTACTTTCCGTTACTCAAGAAGAAATTTGTTGTGAAATATCACAATAAATTCTCAACAATTTGATTCTATCCTTAACATTTCCAAGTCCTAAAATAAAGTTCCACAATAATAATGAATGAATTGTAACTTTAAAGCACAATACAAATTTATTTTCAGTAGTGAAAGAAACAATGATTGAATTTTTTTCACTTATCCATGACATTTCCCTCTAGCTAATAGAAACATATATAAAAAATTAATCTTTCTAAAATCAACACATCTAGCCAAATTTGAATTTAAATACCCGGTGACCTCCAATTTTCATATCTCTTATATATAAACATATAGTATTTGGAACCTTGCAATTACCTCAAAACGTTTTTCATTAGAAATAATCTTGTTATTGCTTTGATTCATATTCCCCAAAAAGTGGATCCCGCTCTAATAACCCTGAATAAATTAAATACATGCGGTTCTCCAATGGTCCATTATGAGATTACATGCATTTTAATAATAAAATTGATGTCTGACATGTACATGTTTGAGTGCACCTTCAACCCCTAATAACTAACACATATGAAATTTTTTTATCCATGCCAAACAATTTTCCATACTAAATACCTTTAAAATCTAATTGATATAGTCTTTCTGAATACTCCTAACAATACTTGTGTTACGTTCCAAAGTATTAAGAATCATCACCCATAGATTTTACTTCAAAGTTCTTAAAGGGAAAGAATCATCACCCATAGATTTTACTTCAAAGTTCTTAAAGGGAAACCTTTTAATATCATATAATATTCCGAAGTTATTACATCAATTATTATGTCATCGACCTACAAGACCAAATTAACATAGTTACTCCTATAGACTTTTATGTAAATACCTCAATTGACTATTTTTTCCAAAACTATAAGATGTGATTCGATGATATCATTATGCTTAAAATACCATTATCAAGATGTTTGTTTTAGTTTATTTATCGACTTCCTCCGCTTACGCACCAAATTTTCCTTTCTTTTAGCTGTAAAATCTTTATGTTGATCCGTGTACACTAAGTTCTAGACTTTGTTATCACTCATTAACATTAATTATTTTTCTACTGAAACTTACCATTTTTTTCAAAACTACATCATTGTGTAAATCATTTTCATGTAAAATAGTGTAAACCACATATTCCTCCAAAATGAAAAATATTTTCCTTTTTTAGATCGTCGAACAATGATCGGTCATTCATTCTCTTGTATTGTGCCTAATTCATCCTATATGATGTTGGCATGGAAAATTAGTCATTGTTCTGATTTTTCACGTGACAATAATGTTGAAGGATATCATGTGTTGAAATATTATCCTAAATCTCTCCAATGTCCATACTTCATGATTCAACATTCTTATGGATTTGATTATTCTTAACGAACATTTGCTATCCTTATATTATGGTTAGCACAATATAACATGAATCGATTAGACTTCTTAAGAGAGCCAATGAAATTCAGCGATTGTCTTAGGATCAAATTTCTTTTTAAGTGGATTGAAAACCATTTATTCTACTTGGCAATCCCAAATTTGTAGGTGCCTTAGTTTTTCTCCGTGCCCACATTTTATAAGGTGGTTAAGGGGATGATTTACTAGGAATCCAATTCGACAAATATGTTATTTTCTTTAATATGTGATTCCATAGAGACAAAGGTAATGATACGTGGCTCAACATGTTCCTAATCATATTTATTAACATGTTGTTCTGTTTTTCAGCTATATCATTTTGCTAAGGTATACAACATTGTGCATTGAGCGCATATGGGACATTATCATTTTCATTATATTTACCGTAATAATCACAATGTCTAGCATATCTTACATCTTTTATATTTTCTTTATTAAACTACCTCTAACCTCTTTAATGCATGATCACCACAAGAACGTTCATTGATTGAGATTTATCACGTAGCACAAATTAATATTCGTAATATGATCTATAAAGATAATAAAATACATCTATTTGATGGACTAAAAAGGACCATCAAAATATCCGCATATAGCAATGAGTTAACTCTAGAAGATAGGTGTTTATTGTAGTTGTTTTCTTTGTAATGTGTTTACCTTATTGTTCTTTAATGTAGTCTATGAATACCATAAATCACTAAATTACAATTGCAATAAAATTCTAACACATTCCGAATAAAGAGACCCTATCGATCTACATGGCAGCCTTCAAGATTAATGTCTTAGTCTTAATACCTTATATTTGTGATTTCATCATGTTCCCATAACCATATATTTTTTAGGTCCTTTATGGAATGAATAATAAGAATACCTATCTAATATGGGAAACATGAGTAGTTGCACTAGAATGAAATCACCATGTACTATTAGTAACTTCTATTTTGGACACATAGATCACATGATAATGGATCGACCGATCCAGATCAAATGTTTTTTTGTGGTCTATTCTCATGATAATGCTCATTGATTTTATCCATGAAATTCTATAGAACTATTGGTTTAGGCATTGATGGCTTAACACTTTTGTCATGGTCATCCTTTTGAAATTCACAAGTAATGTGTAAGACCGATCGCTAGCCTCGTAATAAGACTTATAATTCGGAGCTAGTATTTGTCATAGTCGCGAACTTATCTTTGATTATCAATGCCATTTGTTAAGACCAGTTGGTGTAGTTCGACTCGATAAATTTCACCACGGCCTTACCTATTGTCATTAGGTTAAAGGAAATTGTAAAATAATTTATATATGTCCAAATTTAATAGATCAAGTGCAATCCAAACGACCCATATGACCCATGAGACCCTTCCAGTGCGACTCAGTGCGACCAAACGACCCATATGACCCATGAGACCCTCTCAGTGCATCCCAAACAACTCATATGACCCATGAAGCCATCGAAAATGTTCAAAAATCGCTCGAAATCGTCCGAAATCGCTGGAGATCATTGAAAATCACTGAAAATCGCTAGAAATTATTGTAAATCGCTAAACAATCACTGAAAATCGCTTTTAAATTGCTGAAAATTGCTCGAAATTACTGGAAATCGCACGGAAAACACTCGGAATCGCTCGAAAATCGCTCTCAACATCTAAATCGTCTTTCGCGACTTGTATTTCTTAACTTTGAAATTGGAGGCAACTTCATTAATTTCAAAACGTATGTGTTTTTACAAACAAAAAATAAGGGCAAATTTGTCTTTTTTTTCAATTTTTTTATTAGGTTTTCTAAGGTATGCATGAAGTCATATAGCATTATGAGGGTATATTTGATATTATGCCCGTTCAATGACCACCTAGTGCTTAGGTGTTGCCTATGACACTTTTTTTAATAATGGTTTTCTATAGTTTTACATTTTTTTGAAACGAGAGAATATCAAAAATACCCTCGTAGGGTTGTCTTGCTTCACGTGTAACCTCGAAATCCTAATGAAAAAAATTGGAGGAAAGACAAATTTGCCCTTATTTTTTGTTTGTGAAAACACATACGGCTTGAAATTTGTTAAGTTGCCCCAATTTAAAAGTTAAAAAATAAAAGTAACAAAAGGCGATTTAGAAGTTGAGAGCGATTTCGAGCGATTCTAACCAATTTCCGATTGATTTTGAGCATTTTGGGCGATTTTGAGCGATTTTTAACTAATTACAGACGATTTCGAGTGTTTTCGAACGATTTCGAGATATTTTGAGCGTTTTTAGTGATTCTGGGTCTCACAGGGTTGCATAGGTCACAAGGTCACGGGGTCGTATGGGTCACAGGGTCGCATAGATCTCACAGGATTGCATGGATCAAAGTTTTGTATGGGTCACACGGTCACATGGGTGTCACATGATCACAGGGTCGCATGGATCTCACAGAGTGTCATCACTACAAGAAAATCAGGTTTTAGGGACCGACAAATCGATTCCCAATCCGTTTCTAAACTGGTTTAGGGACGGATTGGAGACGACCAATGGTAGTATCCAATCGCGCGACTCTAAATTTTTTCCGTCTCCAATCTGTTCCTAATTAGGGACGGAAATTTCAGTCCCCAATCCGACTCTAATTAGGGACGGAAATTTCGGTGTCGAAAGTTTGGAAACGGACCACAAATCCGTCTCCAAAATTGGAAACGGCTTGGGTGTCGTCTCCAAAATTGGAAACGACATGCCTGCCGTCTCCAAAATTGGAAACGGCTCAAAAACCGTTTCCAATTTTTAAAAAAAATAAAAAAAAAATTATGCAAAACTACTCGAGCCAGTGTCCAAAGTGATGATTTTGGGGATTTTCAGGACTCGACTCAACCAGACGTGTTCAATACAAAGGATAATGGTTCCGTGGCTTCGAACACAGGAACAGACCACCCCTTTGGGAATTTTCAAAATGCTCCTAAGTCGAGCATACGGCCACTTTTCGATAGCTTTGATAATTCTAACTTTGATTTTGGGATGCCAACAAGTGGATTTCCAGCTCAAACTCAGTCTTCAGGCGATGATGATCCATTAGGGATGTTTTCTTCTTCCTCATCGACTGCGCCTGCGACAACACAGCCTGACCATTGGGGATTTGAAGGTTTTGAAAACGCAGCTGATTCGTGTTATAAAGAGGTCGGAGAGTACTTTATTGCAAAATTATCAATTTGAAACGGAATTCAGTCGGTTCCCAATTGGAGACGGGTAATAAATTCCGTCTCCAATTGGAGACGGGCGTATAATTTCCGTCTCCAATTGGAGACGGTCGAATAATTTCCGTCTCCAATTGGAGACGG
>CM071867.1:11491915-11537447 GCA_036759665.1 Gynandropsis gynandra | reverse complement strand
GCCGTCTCCAAATTTGGAGACGGACATGTCATCCGTCTCCAATTGGGAACCGACCGGTCTGCCGTGTCTAATCGGTTCCCATTTAGAAACGGATTAGACACGACTCCTCGGTACCCAAATTTGGGGATGGATTAGTGACGGATTTCATCGTTCGTCCCTAATCCGTGTCTAATCCGTTTCTAAATTTAGGGACGGAAATGTCGGTTCCTAAATTCCGTCCCTAATTTCCAATTTTCTAGTAGTGCATGGTTTCACAGGATCCCATGGATCATAAGGAAACTTGGAAATTTCAATATTATAAGGGTAAAATTGAAGTTGTATTTTTTTTAGGGAAGGGTATGCTTGAAATCAAAATAGTTATTGAAAGATATTTTTGAAGTTATCCCTTTCGAAACAATATCATATCTTAAATGGAAATAAAAAAAGTTTTAAATCACCAAATTTTTATCTTTTAATATCAATACCATAATGTATCTATTAATTGAATTATTTTTTAACTTTTATTTACCAAATGGAAAAATAAATTTTTTTATGCATGACTTTTTTAAAGACTTTTAAAATTGTTGTATTTTTCAAAACCCTTTGAAATATATTTTATGAATTATGAAAGAAATATCTCCGTAGAAGAGTTTTGGTATTTTTTATGAGATGTTATGTATTATAAGTTAGTACCCGCACTTTAAGTAAAGAGTTTGTTTTAATATTAAAAAAGCGTTTGATAGATTATTATTATCTATATAAAAGAGAATCATTAATGAATAATGGATTTTTGTCAACTCTATGTGATATTTTTTCAAACATTGGATTTTTATAGTCTTTTTACCACGAGTTGCAAAACCGGATCGGACCGTTGGATTTATTTTCTATTCATATATCACATTGTTGTTGGACTGCTTTTAGATTTTATTTTAATTATACAATTTAAATATGCAGTTTTAAATCTAAATCATTTATTTATTCTTTATAAATAAATATTGATTGTACATTTGTTAATTTCGAAATATACCTTTGGATATGTATTTATATATGTATATTTAAATACAAGTATATATGCATATAAATATACTATATATCTATTAAACAATTTATTAATAATATTTTTATTGATTGAGTCTTACATAATATCTCGAGATATAAAAACATTTAAAATTTATTTAGAAAAACAATTGGTGGAAACCACATTATTTACTTAACTATAACAAATCACTATTTAGTATTGCTTCTGTTAGTATTAAGTTAAGATTGACAACAATTGACTTTTAATGAGCATCAATTGTTGAGATATTAGATAAGGTTTTAGAATGAAATTATTATCTTAATCTTATGAAACACTACTTAATAAATGAACTTGTTGACCAAAGGCATAAATGAGTGTGGAAATTAACTTCTATTATATTGATACATCTTGAATGGACTGACGGAGTATTTTACAATTTTATTTCTTACAAATCTCCAAGAAACGGTTTAATTTTTCTTAAAAAATTTAAAATACTGTGATAACAACATATTATATATATATAGATATAAGCTTCTGGAGAATATGACATGTGTCCTGTGACAGCCCATGGTTCCAATTTTTTAGGAGAATTATAAAAAAATCAAAAGTGGGCAAAACCTAACTTCACACAAACGAACACGTATACATGTACGTCTTAATGCGAGATACAAAAATTGTATTTTTTTATATTATTTAATATTTTTAGCAATGAAGAATATGCACAAAAGCATGCGAGTCCAAAAGCCATATAGAAAAGAATCTTAAAACACAGAAGCCAAATAATGAGAAAACTTTTTACGTGCCATATTGATTCGCATTTATCTTCATGTTACGGTAATGTAGATTCTGAAATATATATATATATATATATATCAAAACTTCTCTAAGAAAGATGACTTCTACCATATCAGATATAATTACTATTTCTAGAGTAGATTTTATTCTCATTATAGATTTAGATCAAATTATGAGAAAGAAGGTTAAAGGAATATTTGGAAAAGATGTTGGAAAAGATGTATGTAAAGGAGGTTTTAGATAAAAAAAAACATGCAAAGAGCAACAAATTCCAGCACATTGCACTATTGTAATGTTGGATCCACACAACGCTTGACGTTTCATTAGGGTAGAAACGTCTAACACAATTGTAATTCCAGGTAAACAATTGATCGGCGAATGGTTTGGCATTAACCTTGCGTTCACTAGTGTAACACCATGATAACGCCGTTTCAATGCCACTGCATTGACAAAATTGTGACGATATTAACATTTACAACTTTATGTGGTTCTAAATCGAAGTTAACAACTACATTTGTGTTACTACGACATTACATATGTCAACACAATAGTAACAAATATTAACGAAAATTTTGCACCGAAATTTACCTTGGAAATTTCAATGATTGTTAATGCACAACAAACGCATATTTGTAACGTGGGTTTTGTTGTTGCTACCTTACACATTCTAATTCTTCTCCATTATATATACTACCATTGCATCACATTGCTGACACAATGATAAAAGCATTAGTAGTTTCACGAGTAACATAAATTTCAATGCAATTATGTTTGAGAGGTTCATATATTTGGTCAATTCGAAGGTCGATGCATGAGAGGTTTGATAAAGATATAAATATTTTTTATCGAATTCGGAAGTGAGCTAAGAATTTTATTTTTATTTTTATTACAAATCAAGTTGGATACGCAATAAGCGATAAGTTATATATTCCATGTTGTAAGAGTAGAAATTAAAAAAAATGCTCAATGGAGTTGTGTTGTTAAAACACATACAAGAAAGGTTTCCTAGAAAATTAATACATTTGGATTTATCATGACAAAGATTTGATTACAATAACTCATAGACACATAATATAACAATTAGGTTATATTTATATTTATGCATCAAATATGAATGAAAATATTCTTGAAGATAGTACTAACCATAATTGATATATGAAAATGATTAGGATGTGTTTCCCAAATCATCACATCATCCATGATCGATACATGATGAAGACGTGTCAAATGTGAAACTGGTACGTTTTATGAGATATTAGTTGTAGCAAAATATCCTATGTATGATTGTAATACTCGTAAAAAAGGTAAGTCGGTATCACTGACTTACCTATGTATATATATATTATTAAATATTAGGTTAAAAAAGCAAACAAGCGCACGGTTCTTTTAAAGAGAGAGAGAAAGAGAGAGAGAGAGAGAGAAAAGAGAAGAAAAAAAAGAAAAGGGAAGAAGAGAGAAGAAGGAAAAGAAGGGGAAGAAGAAATTGGAGAAGGATCTTCAATTTTTCATCACGTGTTTCGTGGGTGGATTCTAATCGAGATTGTGGTAAATTTCTAAATTATTTGTTGTGATTATTCCCTTAATTCAAAAATTAATATTATGGAAATTGATTAATTTAATGGATCTATAATAGAAACAAATTGATTGGTGTTGTTGTTAGCGATAATATCAAGAATCATCAAATCGTCGGGGAAGCTAAGGTGAGAGTTTTCTCCATCGTAATTTTGGATTTGTAATTGATTATGAAGGAGATTATACTTTTAAAACGAAGCATGATCACAATAGGATTATAGGACCATAATGGGAAAAGTGATACGATACAAGTGAATTGGATTAAACTCTAGTTTTATCGTATGAGAATTGATGACAAGTATATGAGCTGTATAAGTGACTAGAGATGATCTAGAGAATTGACGTGCGACCAAGTGTTAGGGTCGGAGAATGTCAACATTTCGTTTTGATGTTAAAGCCGAGTGAAACTCTTGTTAGTGTGCTCCATCGAGTGATTGCATATTCGAACTTTCGGAAGAAGGCATGTGTGAGCGCGTCGGTGAGAGTTGTCACGTGAGGAGTATCGGTCGATGATGTTAGTACTGCGACATTTGGATCTGGGTCGGCGTCATACCGTGCTAGGGTTGTGGAAACCTTACAAGCGGCAGAGCGTCGAGTTAGTCAGGTCAGTGGATCTGCCGGCGTCGTACCGTGTTGGGGTTGTGGTAACCTATCGAGCGACGGAGCGTCGAGTTAGTCACATCAGTGGATCTGCTAAGGTCGTACCGTGTTTGGGTTGTGATAACCTTTCGAGCGATAAAGCGTTGTATTGTACTGATGGTTGGGGTACGTTGTGACCTTGCGAGATCTTCAGTGTGCTAGGGTCCTTTGGACTTTGCGAGCGTATGCCTGAGCTAGAGCGTGTGGACTCTATGTGTTATGATCCAGTATGGTACTAGTCTTAGACTTGGGATACTCAATCGGATTGGGTAGAGTTGTCTGTATACTTTTGTTTAGACTTTGGATAAATCGTTATTTTATGATATTCAGTTCGAGCGGGAGAATACGTGGCACAGAGTACGTACACGTATTGATATCAGTGAGAGTGTATTTCGTACTCACTCTATTTGTGGGCTATCGTGGATACACATGGTATGGCAAGGAAAAAGAGCAATGAGGTTGAGCAGCAACATGAAAGCTCACAGCGGACTGATGGAAGAGGCGTGCACGAGGTCTCGATGAGTTTTATTTTTCATTTCGTATTTATTTTATTCATTTATTGTGACTATGATATTTACGTATTTATTTTGCTATTTGGTCCGGACCATTCTTATTTTGGAATAAATCATATATTTTTTTTATAAATGCGTTTGAGCGACGGCACGTGTAGCCACCTCTTGGAGGTGATGGTGGATACTCCTAGTCCCGAGATAGTTTCGGGATGAAGGTGTTACATTTTGTCCATGCATATGAATGTACTAGTTTAAAACAATTTTCATACTTAGTGGTTGATTCGAGAAATCTAGTTCTATAATATTTTTCTAGGATGCAGATTTCACATGTTTCTTGTTCAACATTTATATGCGGCATAAGAATTTTTAAAGGTTTAATATGAATATGTCTGAATTTTAGAGTCATTATCATTAGATAAACAATTGCACGAAGCAAACATCCAAACAAAAAAAGAATTGGAGATATAAGATTATAATTCTCTTAAACATAAAGCTTGGTGCCTTTTTCGATGAACTTTATTGTCTTTATATCTTGAATCCAAAATTTGTTAGTTATAAATTCAAATATGTAACCAAATTTTAAACAAATAGAAGGTTCTTTAAAAAATCTAGAACGAACAGAACAGTGATATATCTTTATTTAAAATCCTAAAATTTTCTAATTTTTAATTGATAGTTATTTTCACTTAGTAATTTTTATTTGACCATAACATAATTTTAAATTTCTTATTAAATTTAAATCATGTAAAACTCTTGAGTCCACATTAATATGTTTTTAAAATTTAGAAGAAAAAGCAGTGTTATCAAAATAAATGTTTTAAACCAAACTTCTGTATTAATTTTATATTTTTTATTGCATACGAGTTGTTTTAATTTTGAAATTTAATATTTTATTTTAAATTAATTTGACACCTAATGTTTTTATAAAAAAATATTATAAATTTGAATATTATTAATATATTTAAATTAAAAATATTAATAAATTTTTTATTTTCACTTTTTACAAATATTTTAAATAATGTCAAATAAATACAATTGTTAATCTATATATAACATCTAATCTGATAATCCATGTGTTATAATCTAATGTCATCATTTGCCCTTTGATTATAGCAAGGCTAAATCACTTGTAAATCTTTAGATCATCCACTAATTTCCACGTTCCTATCTGATCTTAACAAATGCTTTTTATATTTAAAAAAAATCTTAAAACATCCCAAATACATAATTATTTTCCTGATAGAAAACTTAATTTTCTTCTTATTTTAAGATAATATGACATTTAAAAATATATTTGTTTAAAATGTTATTTTGATATATAATGTCAAATCATTTTACGATTATGATTTTATTAAAAACACTAGAAAAAGAATCCGCGCAATGTGCGGGATGTTAAAAATTTACAAATATATAATAAAATTTAATCTATTAAAAATAAATCGATATATTAGAAATGTACAAAATTTTGGTTCATGGCATTGCATATATACTATCTTATCCAGCAATAGGTAACAAATGCTAATAAAAAATATCAGAATGTTATAACATAAAATTGATCTAGTTTAATAATAAATTAAATGGAAAAAATACATTTTTAAATAATCTTTTAATAACACATGATAGCTTAAAAAAATATAAAGCTAATAGAATATCAATGGGGTGAAATAACATTGCATTGAACTATGATAGTGACTATTTTTGTCTAAATATAATTGATTATTATAATATTATTTTTATATCTTAAAATCATATGAAAAAAAATAATTGAATCATCTGAATCATAGTTGGAGTAAAAAAAAAATAAAAACATTTAACATATATAATATATTATTATATGGTGATACATAGTATTTGGTATTTATTGGTTAGAATTTTAATTAATTTTGCAATCTTTATTTTTTCTTCTAATATATATAATATATTATTAGAATTTTTCAAATTATTTATCATATAAAACCATAATTCTTAATATCAATACAAAAATCTTGAATCAAGAAGAAATTTATACTGAGTAACCTTCATTATTTTACTTTCAAGCATAATGATTCTATGTTCAATTGAGCTTTTGTCTCTACTTCTTTAAAGAGCCAAACAAACATCCTTATACTCATTTTTTCGGATTTTATGTCACATCCAATCATTTTGGATAATAAACAAATGAAAATTTCTCTAAATCAAGATCTGCATAAGATATGATGATGTTGTTCCATGATAAAACATCATTTGATGTGATACTTTATCTATATATAAAATTTTAATCCGTTTCTAAATGGGAACCGATTAGACACGGCACGCCATCCGTTTCCAATTTTGGAGACGGATGGTTTGCCGTGTCTAATCGGTTCCCATTTAGAAACGGATTAGACACGACTGCGCGGTACCCAAATTTGGGAACGGATTAGTGACGGATTTCGTCGTGCGTCCCTAATCCGTGTCTAATCCGTTTCTAAATTTAGAAACGGAAATGTCGGTTCCTAAATTCCGTCCCTAATTTCCAATTTTCTAGTAGTGAGCCACCTCTTGGAGGTGATGGTGAACACACTTAGTCCCGAGGTATTTCCGAGATAGGGGTGTTATAAATTGGTATCAGAGCCCGGTTGTCATTTTCGTATTTATCGTTTGCACTGGATTTCAAAATATTTTGCAAAATGTTTTAATAAAGGCACGAGATCTTAGCACACATGTCATGAAATGTCTAATGGGGTTTAGAGCTATGGAAACTAATAGTAGTTAATTGTGTTTAGCAAAAAGTACCGAGAAGGATGATTACTAGAGCTCTTGGTTGCGGAATGAGTGGAGGCTCTCGTTCTACTAGCCGTACGCAGTCTCAATCATCTAGGCGAAGATCGCGAAGTGGAATAGATAAAGATGTCATGAGAGAAATGTTGAGAGAGCTATTAGCAGAAAGCCGACAACATGACCAAGAGGAGATTACGGCGACGCCACAAGTACCGCTGCAGGCACCGACACCACCACCAGTACAACCACCTCCTTCACCACAAGTACCATTACCACCACCACCAATGCCTCCTCCAGTTTTTAATCAAGGCATGAGGAGACGTTAGAGTATTTCTATGTCATGGATCACATGGCTAAATGGGGTACAAAGTCATTTCGTGGCGGTGCGATACCTCCCATGAAGGCGGAAGAGTGGATGTTTCGATTGGAGCGGAAGATTCGATCATCTAGATATCCATTAGAGTTTAAGATGGATATTGCACTCCACTATTTGGAGGGAGAAACGGTGTTTTGGTAGGACGAGATTCAGAGAGAACATCTAGATCATATGTTTTCTTGGGATGAGTTAAAAAACTTTTTGAGTTGAAGTATATACCACACGTTGCTCGTGAAGAGATGGAGTTGGCATTTCTACAGCTCACACAAGGTGACCGTACTGTTGCTCAGTATGATGAGACTTATTTGGAGTTATCATGGTTTGGGGCCAAATCAGTAACCTCACAAGTTCTCAAGGTCAACAAATTTTTGCAAAGACTACGACCGGAGATTAGATGCAGGATTGGGATAATTAAATATGGATAATTGTCTGAGCTAGTTTAGAATGCTCATATGGTAGACAAGGGACTCATCGAGGAGGGCATCTTGAAGTCTTCGGATGCCAAGGGGAAACAGGTCATCCAACAGATTCAGGGGAGATCAGATCAGAGGAAAGCAGTTTAGACACGTCCTATCATATCAACATTGAGGTACCCATGTCATCGTTGTGGACGTGACCATGTTGGGGCATGCCAAAGAACTATGAGGCGAGGATAATTTGACGGATGTGGAAGTTTAGAGCACCAGTTTCGTAATTGCACCCAGCAAGTGGGAGGAACTATGGGGCGAGGACAATTCGACGTATGTTTCCGTTGTGGTAGTATGGATTATTTTCAAAAGGATTGTCCAAGGTCACCACCACCACCACTACCACCAGCGGGTCTAACGCCACAGGTTAGAACTAGGAAGCCTGCACAGCATGCATTGAAATGTAGGGCTGTACAACCACGAGTATATGCCATGGGAGGTTACGAGAATGAACGTGAGGGTCAAGAAGGAGACATTCAACCTATCGCTGGTATGTCATATTTTTATATTATGTGTGTATGTCTTACATATAATAATTGTCGAAGTGAGTTCCATGAGAGAATTAAGAAGTAGATTCATTAAATATTCGTATTATGTAGGATCGGTAATCGTGGGAGGTCTATCTACTCATGTGTTATTTGACACCGGTTGACACATAGTTTTGTGATTCCATTGATGGCTAATAAATTAGTTGTTCATCCTGAGGATTTGACGAGTATTGTCCGAGTGCATACTCCTGGAGGTCACATTTTAAAATCCCAAGGTGTTGTCAAGGAGGTACCCGTGGTGATAGAAGGAGAAAAACTTGCTGCAGAGCTTATCATCATTCCGAAGGAATGCTATGATATGATCCTTGGAATCGGTTGGTTGTCAAGACGTCGAGTTGTGATGGATTGTCTTCACGGTCAAGTATGTTGCCAGAAAAGCAGCAAGGAGCTTAAGTATCAAGGAATTCGCTCGGGTCAAGGGATTCACATCATCTCAGCGTTGCGTATGGAACGGTTACTAGATCAAGGGTGTGACCTATATCTCACTACCATATCGGTAGAAGAAGTGGGTCCATTTGTGCAAGTCGAGGAGATCCTTGTAGTGCGAGCGTTTGCAGATGTTTTCTGAGAAATTCATGGCTAACCACCAACGCAAGGGGATCCATTTGAGATTGAGCTAGAACCGGGTAATGCTCCAATATCGAAGTCTCCATATCGAATGGCACCAACGGAAATGGTAGAGTTGAGGAAGCAATTAAATGAGCTACTTGAGAAAGGTTTTGTACGACCGAGTACATCACCATGGGGTGCACCAGTCCTATTTGTGAAGAAGAAAGATGGGACTTTCAGATTGTGCATTGATTATAGGGCTCTAAATGGAGTCACTGTGAAAAATCGTTACCCACTACCGAGGATCAATGAGTTATTAGATCAGTTAAGAGGTGTGACTTGGTTTTCAAAGATAGATTTAGCATCTAGATATCATCAGATTCCAATTGCAGAAGGTGACATTACGAAGACCGCATTTTGAAATGAGCATTATGAATTTGCGGTCATGCCATTTGGTTTGACTAATGCCCCTGCTGCGTTCATGAAGCTAGTGAACAATGTGTTTCGGGACTACTTGGATCGTTTCGTTATTGTATTATCGATGCCATTCTGGTCTACTCCAAGAGCCTAGAGGAACACGAGGAACATTTGCGCTTACTGTTAGAGCGTCTCAGAGAACAACGATTGTTTGCAAAGTTGAAAAAGTATAGTTTCTGTAAGAGACGTGTAGGATTTTTGGGACATGTCGTATCGGAGGAAGGAGTTTATGTCGATCCTGAGAAGGTGTCACCGATTGTAAGTTGGAAACAACCGAAAAATGCAATAGAGATAAGGAGTTTTTTTAGGATTAGCAGGGTGTTATCGACGTTTTGTTATGAACTTTGCTAGTCTAGCGAAGCCAATGACGAGACTTACGGAAAAAGATGTACCTTTTTTTTGGAATTAAGATTGTGAGAAGTTCTTCAAGGAGCTAAAAGAGAAGCTAACAAAATCCCCAGTGTTAGTCTTACCACAACCAGGGATTCCATACATAGTCTACACGGATGCGTCAAAGATGGGATTAGGATGTGTACTTATGCAGGGAGATCATGTGATTGCTTATGCATCAAGGCAGTTACGTAAGCATGAACAGAATTATCCGACTCATGATTTAGAGATGGCAGCTATGGTCTTCGCGTTAAATATTTGGAGGACATGTCTTTATGGGGCGAAGGTACAGATTTTTACGGACCACAAAAGTCTAAAGTACATATTTATGCAGCCAGAGTAGAATCTGCGTCAGAGAAGGTGGATGGAGTTTGTCGCAAGCTATGGGATGGACATCACATTCCATCTAGGGAAGGAAAATGTTGTTGCAGATGCGTTGAGCCGAAAAAGAGTTGAGGTTTTGACTATACAAGAATTCAGCGATTTGATTAGCCAGATAAGTACTTTGAGACTAGAGGTAGTGCAGACCAAGTCCGAGAGTGTCGGTTTGTAAGCCGTAAATCAGGCTGGTCTATTGAGTAGAATTCGTACATCACAATTATTCGATGAGAGGTTACAGAAGATTCGTAATAATCAGTAAGACCCGAGGTACAAGTTGTATCAGATTAGAGAAGACGGTCTAATGATGATTAGTGGTCGAGTTTGTGTACCGAAGGATCTGGGATCAGAGGAGCGATTCTAAGCCAAGCTCATCAATCCAAGTTTTCCATTCATCCGGGATCGATGAAGATGTATCGGGATGTTCGCCAGCTTTATCAATGGCCAGTGATGAAGAAGGACATTGCTCGATGGGTAGCAAAATGTCCAACGTGTCAATTAATCTAAGCAGAGCAACAAGTACCAAGCGGAAAATTACAAACTCTACCAATCTCCGAAGGAAGTGGGACCATATTACCATGGATTTCGTGATAGGTCTTTCAAGGACGCAAAGTGGCAAGGAACTATTTGGTGGTTGTGGATCGACTAACAAAATCGACTCATTTGAATCAGCTAGCCAGGATATATATTGCGCAAATTGTGAAGTTGCATGGGGTTCCATCGAGCATTGTGTCAGATCGAGATGGGAGATTCACCTCATATCTTTGGCAGAAATTTCAAAAAGAGTTAGGAACCAAATTGCGCATGAGCACCGCATATCATCCACAGAGAGATGGACAATCTGAGAGAATTATAAGAACGCTTGAGGATCTATTACAAGCATGTGCGTTGGAGTGGCCTGGTAGTTGGGAGAATCATTTACCACTTGGTGAGTTTGCATACAACAATAACTATCATGCTAGCATTGGGATGCCACCATATGAAGCTTTATACGAGCGACCATATCGTACACCCTTGTGTTGGACTGAACCGGGGGAGAGATCTATCTTCGGAGCAGAGATTGTCGAAGAGACCATGGAAAAGATAAGAATTGTTAAGATGAAAAAGAAGACGACTCAAGATCGTCAGAAGAGTTATGCTGATCTAAAAAGGAAGGATGTTGAGTTTAACATTGGAGATATGGTGTATTTGCGAATTCAAGCGAGGCGAGGAGATCAGGTGAGAGTCGAGTGAATAAGCTATCACCACGGTTCACGGGACCGTTTAAAGTGATTGAGTAGTGGCCTATCGATTGGAGCTTCCCTCATCTTTAGAGGGAATACATGATGTGTTTCATGTATCATTGTTGCGTAAGTGTCTATCAATACAAGAGAAGATACTTGTTGAGCCACGAAAACCTTGAGGAAAGACTTAACGTATAAACAACGTCTAATACGTATTGTGGATCACCAAGTGAAACAGTTGAGGCGTAAGCAAATTCCGATGATACAGGTTGTATGGGAACATCATGACGTGGAAGGAGCAACATGGGAACTAGAGGAGGATATGAGACATGAGTATCCTGAGTTGTTTGAAGATGAGGTTTATGGTTTCTCAATTCATTGAATAAAGATGATGCCATAATAACTAGGTATATAGAATTCGAGGACGAATTCATTCGTAGTGAGGGAGAATTATGATACCCGTAAAAAAGGTAAATCGGTATCACCGACTTACCTATATATATTATTAAATATTAGGTTAAAAAACAAACAAACGCACGATTATTTTAAAGAGAGAGAGCAGCCACCGAGAGAGAGGAAAGAGAAGAAAAAAAGAAAAGGGAAGAAGAGAGAAGAAGGAAAAAAAAGAGGAACAAGAAATTGGAGAAGGATCTTCAATTTTTCATCGCGTTCTTCGTGGGTGGATTCTAATCGAGATTGTGGTAAATCTCTAAATAATTTGTTTTGATTATTCCCTTAATTCGAAGATTCATATTATGGAAATGGATTAATTTAATGGATCTATAATAGGAAAAAATTGATTGGTGTTGTTGTTAGCGATAATATCAAGAATCGTAAAGTCATCGGGGAAGCTAAGGTGAGAGTTTTCTCCATCGTAATTTTGGATTTGTGGTTGATTATGGAAGAGATTATACTTTTAAAACGAGGCATGATCACAATAGGATTATAGGATCATAATGGGAAAAGTAAGACGATACAAGTGAATTGGATTAAACTCTAGTTTTATCGTATGAGAATTGATGACAAGTATATGAGTTGTATAAGTGACTAGAGATGATCTAGAGAATTGACGTGCGACCAAGTGTTGGGGTTGGAGAACGTTGATATTTTGGTAGGATGTTAAAGCCGAGTGAATATCTTGTTAGTGTGCTCGATCGAGTGATTTCATATTCGAACTTTCGGAAGAAGGCGTGTGCGAGCGCGTCGTTGAGAGTTGTCACGTGAGGAGTATCGGGTCTTAATTGTTTCACTCCACTATCTCTTAGGGACCATTTATGACAGACCGAATCTCACTAATCTTAGAATGCATATTTTTAAAATCTCCCAAAATGATGGTTGAACAACCTTTTAGTTAGTTGGAGATTGATCAACGTCTTCTTGATCTCATAGATACGAGCAAGGTTTGAGGTGTTGCCGAAGACTTCCTTGAGTTCGTTCAATAACAATTGAGCGTTGCTCTTATTTCCATACAACCTTTTAACTTGTGCAGCTAATGAGTTTTGAAGCAACACAAAATGCATCCCAAGGCCTCATGTTCGGGTGTGTTGTCTACAACATTTTTCCAATTTGGCTTGCACTATGTTCACCACATACTTCTACAATCCTCAGTTCTCGAGGTTGGACTTGGAAAGTTGCAATCCTACCAAATAGTTGTGGCCATTAAACATGATTGAAGTTCCTACTAAAATGATGTTAGAGGTTATTGAGCAATGGGGGGCCAAAAATTTGACCGCTTTTGTAGGAGCAAAAGCTATCAAGACCTAGTCTGGAATTGAAACAGGTTCTGGTAACAAAAAGAACAATAAGGATTGGTTGAGATGAACAAGAATAACCAAAGGTTAAATAGATAATTAATAAAAGTGAAAAAGATTTGTGTAGAGCTCACTTGCATAGACTAAGACGACCGATGATCATACAATATAAACGGAAGAGTTTCCCTTATTTTCAAATGGATAATACATGATAAGGAAAAACTAGAACTTAACAAAAATACAAAAAGTGAAACTCTATACTTATAAATATTGTGTTTTTCTATTGTATAAAAGAAATATGGAGTTTTCTTTCTTCATGAGACTTTGTATATGCCTAGAAGCTTGATGTGATCGATTTGGAGTATGAATTTGGACAAAATGGAACCTTCTTGCAGAGAGAGGGTTTCACAATAAGTAAATAATATACCAGACTTATCATATTGTGTGGGCCTAGTTTTAAGATTCATAAGCAATCCCATTGAACAAGATTGGTAGGTCGTCAAATGGATCCTCGTGTACTTAAATGTAGCAATCAACTTGAAGTGAAAATATTAAGAGGATGATGATTCAAGGTTTGGCATTATTGTGATGCATATTTTTCATCTAATTTGGAGAAAAGAAGGTTTGCTGGAGGAGTTGGGATTTTCACCAGATTCAATACATATATATTGTGATAACCAGAGCATCATTTGCCTTACAGAAGGTGATGAGTGTGAAGATGATCCATACACTCGAAAATTCAGCGAATATGCTCATAAAATATAATAATTTATGCAACTTGAAGGAGGAATTAAACTTGTCTAAGGTACTTGAGGCTTGATGAAAAGCTAAAGAAAAAATATAGGCAACAAAGGAAATGGAATCCACGAAGATGTTTTAGAGAAACTTAGCCAAATGTGGAGATTTGTTGTATTTGCTTAGTCTGAAAAAGTGTTTGTTCGTCTGGTATGCTAGCAAAATTTGAATGGTAAACCAGAACAAATATAAATTTGTTTCGTGTTAGGTTTCTTTCAAGTGTAAAGAGTTTCATTCAAAAGGAGGGAAAAACTATAATTTTCATAGGAGTCGTTAAGGTCGTTTGGAAGAAAGGGTGCTCCGTTATAAGAGCCATTGTTTGACATGTAACAGTATAACATATTGCTTTTCTTTTCTGATATGTTTTTGGTTTTGGTTCGCCATTGTGGAGCTTCTTCAAGCTTATTTTATCAATGTTCTTAATAGATTCTAGGTTCACAAAACCTGGTGTGACATACCTTTTTTCGCAAGAGAATTGGGAACACGTAAAATACCATTGTGTCTTTGTCGCTTTAATTTCTGTAGTTTAGCTATCGATGCTTTACATCTGCTTCTCTTGCTAATGTAAATATCCATGTTTATTTCTCCTTCAGGCCGCCTGTTTCCATTTAATGAGGAAAGCTATAGGTTTCCACCCCCGCGACTTGGCATGGCATACAAGGCTTCCTCATCCCCCGCGTTGCATTCGTGCTCAATGTCATCTCCCAACACGCAGACCCCCCATTTTCTCGCAATTTTGTGAACTCTCTTGGAAAGGTCTTCTCCAAGCTTCAATAAACGCATTTTCCAAGGTCATTTCACCTTCTGTGCACAAGAACCTCCCATTCATCTTTATTACGGATGAAACCCGAGCGACTTCTAAGGGTGAATGGATATAAATTCTTATTGGGCAGTTCTATGGCCATCTCCTACCATGGGGTTTAGAAAACTGGCTTACCCTGCAAGATAGTATGGAGTGTTGTATTTCAGTGAACTTGAGCAAACATAAAGTTGCTTAATCTAAGTTCACTTTATCCATTTCTTTCTTGGTTTATGCAAACACAAATGTAAATGATCAAACGAACGTAAGGTTTCACTCAGAATCATGAAATTTGAGAGGAAATGAAAGAGAGAAGTGGAAGGTTGAACACGGAAATTTTCTGAATGGTCTGTTTTTTCATTTCATTATACCAATACATATATGCCCTAAGGCATTACAAAATACCATAAAAAACATGCTCAGGAGTTTAATTAAAGTTTTGTCTGTTAGTTACTAAATATAGGTAACTTTGACTTAATCCAAGAACACCTTGTTCCTGGCAAAAATAGCAACCTGCACATGCGGTTCTGGTGCAAGTTCTTCACGTTGATTTTGAGGCCTTCACGTCCTTTCACGCCCCGTTCTTGTCCTGAGCATCTTCATCCATCCTTAGGATGCTATCCTGTCGCCTGCTCCAGCCTACATGGTCAGCTCCTCGATGTTTGTTGTCCACTGAAGTATGCAACTTGATCAGCCGTTGTTCTGCATTTTCCCGCGTCTCGAGTCACCGCATCCCGCCTAGTCGCGTCCCGCTTCCTCACACTTTGACTGGTCGCGTCCCCCTCCTCAGCGTCTCGCCTGGCCGCGTCCTTCTTCTCTGCGTCTCGACTAGCCGCGTCCCACTCCTCACCGTCCCGCCTGGCCGCGTCCCGCTTCTCAACGTTCCACCTGGCTGCGTCCCGCTCCTCAGCATCTCGCCTGGCCGCATCCCGCATAATTCCTTCTTGGATCGCCGCATCCCAGTCCCTTGCGTCTCGGATCACAGTGTCCTTAATCATCATTTTGTCATGGATAACTTGATCAACTCCTTCAATATCCCTCTTGATCTCGTTATCCATGACTCCCAACTTGTTCCTTAGTGCCTCAAGCCGCTTAGTCCCCAATGACTTTGTTAAAATGTCCGCCACTTGATCCTCACCTGCAACATGCTCCAGTTTGATCTCACCATTGCTGACAGCCTCACTTACAACATGGAATTTGATCTGAATGTACTTCGTCCTCTTTTGATCTACCGGATTTTTACTGATTGCAATAGCCGATGTGCTATCACAATGAATGACAAGTGCATCATTCATTTCAAACCCCAGTTCTGCAAACAATCTTTTCAGCCATGCAGCATGGTTTTTTGGCTGCACACAGGGCTGTATATTCAGCCTCTGCACTAGATTGAGCGATGATAGTCCGCTTCTGTGTCCCCCAACTAAACACCGCACTCCCTATAGTGAAGCAGAACCCCGTAGTGCTCTTAGAGTCCTCCACACTACCAGCTAGGTCAGCGTATACATATCCCTCCAACCTAGCATCCTCCACTTTCTGAAACCATAGACCATAGTTCTTAGTTCCAGAAATATACCTCAATACTCTATTTTCCTCTTGAAGGCTTTTCTCAGTCGGCTTGGCATTGCTTCTGGACAGATATGAAGCTGAGAATGTCAAGTCTGGTCTGGTTGTTGCCAGGTAGAGCAACCTTCCAACCATGCTTCGGTACTTGGTTGGTTCAGACAGCTCCACCCCTCCTTCTGAGTTCTTGCCATAGGGTGACAAGGGTGTTGAGATGCTTTTTGAATGTTGCATCCCAAACTTCTTCAACAACTATCCATCATACTTGGCTTGGCTCATAAAGATACCATTAGCCATGTAACTAATTTCAAACCCAAGAAAGTACCTCAACTTCCCAAGATTTGTCATCTCAAACTCCTTGTTCAGTGTTTCCTTGAATTCCTTGATCAGTCCCTCATCATTTACTGATATAATCAAATCATCCATGTACAAGCGATGACCACAATCTTCTGGTGTTTTTCCTGCACGTACATTGCAGCGTCACACCCACTCCTCTTGTATCCTTCTCCAGTAAAGAAGGAATCTATCCTGCTATACCAAGCTCTAGGAGCTTGTTTCAAGCCATGCAAGGCCTTCTTCAACTTCAAGACCTTGTCTTCAACTCCTTCAATCACATAACCCGGAGGTTGTTGTATGTAAACCTCCTCTGCAATTTCCCCATTAAGAAATACAGACTTGACATCCATCTGGTGGAGGCTCCACCCCTCCTGTGCCGCCACAGCTATCAGGGTTCGGATAGTATCATGCCTGGACACAGGAGCAAATGTTTCTCCATAGTCCAGGCCATGAGTCTGTGGGAAACCCTTGGCTACCTATTTGGCCTTCAACTTTTGTACCGAGCTCGTCAATTTTCACTTTATAAATCCATTTCACACTGATGACCTTATGTCATTGCGGTAGCTCAGCCAGTTTCCACATTCCATTCTTGTTTATCATGTCAATCTCAGCGTCCATAGCCTTCCTCCACTCATTGTCTGTCACAGCTTCCTCTAAGGTCACTGGCTCTTCCACAACTGAGTAACATCATTCATAGACTTGATTTGACTCTCCTTCAACAGGTTCAGCTTCTTCATATATGTCAGAGAGTTGCCTCATACAGTGAACAAGTCTTGAAGAACTGATGTTCCCTTCTCTGCTCCCTCTGGAGACAGACTGACTCACTCTGAAAGGTATCGGGGTAAATGGTGGTTGTGTACCCCTGCTCCCTCCAGACCCTTGTCCTTCTTCAGTCGTGCCCTGAGGTGTTCTTTGTTGTTCCCCATGTTCTTGCCTCATAGTAACCGGATCAAAACTGGGAACACCAGTCTGTGTCCTGTTTTCAGACTGTGTCCCCCAGTCCCAAGCCTTGTCTTCTTCAAAGACAATGTCCCTTGCAACATCTACTTTTCCTGTGCTTATCTTGTACACCCCGTAGCCTTTGCCCATGCTGCTATATCCCACAAATATAGCCTTCTCAGACCTGTCATCCAGCTTTTGCCTCTGCTGTGCTAGAATCAGGACATGACACAGGTTCCCGAACACCCTTAGGTGGTTCACACTTGGTTTGTAACCACTCCACACTTCCAGTGGGGTTTTATTTTCTAGGACTCTTGTAGGGATTCTGTTCTGAAGGTAGGCCGCCGTGAACATGCCTTCAGCCCAGAACTTGTTTGGGAGACCCTTCTCCTTGAGCATGCTTCTGGTCATTTCCATGAGCGTCATATTCCTCCTCTCTGCCACACCATTTTACTGAGGGGAATAGGTAACACTCAGTTGCCTCTAAACTCTATGATCCTTATAAAATCATCCAAGGGTTTGGAGTTGAACTCCCCTCCCCTGTCTGATCTCAATTTTTTTCATCTTTTTACCAGTCTAGTTTTCAACCAGATTCTTAAACTTCTTGATCATTGACAACGTGTCTGACTTCAGCCTCAGGAAGTACACCCACAACATGTGTGAATGGTCATTTGTGAGTGTCAACACATAGACACTCCCATCTATGGATGGGGTCTGTATAGGGCCACACAGGTCTGTGTGCACCAGTTCCAGGATTTCCTTGGACTTTCCTTCTACTTTCTTTGGAAACTCCAGTCTGGTTTGTTTGCCTTGTAGACACGCCTCACAAAGCTCCTTCTCTACCTTAAACTTAGGTAGTCCCTTCACCATTTCATGGCTCTGTAGTTGCACTAAGTTATGCAGCCCTGTATGTCCAAACCTTCTGTGCCACAGGTTTGACAGATCACTCTCCTTTGCTAGAAGAGTTGCTTCCTCAGGCACTTTCCATTTCAATGGATAGGCCTTTTTTACCATAGCCACTTCTGTAACCTTGGCTCCTCTCTTGTCTCTGATCAAGCATACATCTTCCATGAATTCCACATGGTAATCGTTCCTTATCATCTGTGGAACACTTAATAGATATTTGTCTAATCTAGGGACTAGAAAAACTTCTTTCACTTTTCTCCTACCCATCAGGGTCATCACCTCAATACCACCCTTCCCAGCAGTCTGTAGGGTGGCTCCATTTCCAACCCTTATGGGTACTTTCACTGTCCTGTCCAAGAAGATGAAGTATCTTTCATCTCGGGTCATGTGGTTGGTTGCTCCACTGTCTATGAGCCACACCTCCTCCTGATGTCCTTCCCCAACCACATGAGCGACAGTGAATAGGAAATCCTTCTCACCTTGCTCCTGGTTTGCTTGAGCTTGGTTTGGAGGATCCTTCTTGATTTTACAGTCTCTTGAGAAATGTCATACTCTCCCACGGGTAAAGTATTCCTTCTTGGTTTTGTAGGACTTAGATCCTTCACCTTTTTCTTGTTTTCTTTTAAAATAACACTAAGCTTCAGTGTGGTTGTCTTTCCTGCAGACGCCACACCACTTCTTCCCTTTGGACTTCTGGTCTGATTTTCCAGAAAATCTCTTACTTCTATTTGACTTTGACCCAGTTTTTCCTCCTTTGTGTTTGGCTTGGAAAGCTCCCTCTGGCCCTCCACTCCTATCATCCAGCCTGTACTCCTGAGTTTGTAAAACTATTACCAACTCAGCCACCGTCAGGGCCGTCAAGTCCTTGGTCTGTTCAATGAGCCCCAAATGAGGGTCAAACCTTTCTTGCAATGAACATAGGATCTTGGACACCAAAGCATCCTCTTTGATGTCGTCTCTATATGCCCTCATCTCGTTTCCCAGCTCTGTCACCTTATTAGCAAAGTCCTTGATTGACTCCTTCTCACTTTGCTTCAAAGTATAGTAGGTCGCCCTGAGTCTTCGAAGCTTAATCATCGCCGTATTGGGATCCCCTTGAAACCTTTCTCTAAGAAGGTCCCATGCAGCTTTGACGTCTCACATGTGGACAGATGTGCTATGAAAATTTCTTCAAAGACGGCGTGGTAGATGAGTTCCAAGGCTTTCTGATCTTTTGCCTCCAACTCCTCCCACTCAACAATCTTCTTCTGTCTCTGCTCCTCTAAGGTTTCCATGCCTAAAGTAGGCAACTCTGAGATACCCTCAGTGACCACCTTCCATAAACACTTAGACCTTAGGGTGGCTTTGATTTTTATCACCCATAGGTTGTAGTTCTTTCCATCAAACACCGGAACAAGTAATGTGTTCTGCATCTTGTCTGGGTCTTACTTCAACTTCTGATATGTTCTTCTGTTGGATGTTTTTTTCCTTCTTCTTGTGCTTCAATAGTGCTACGACTTGTGCTTCAGGTTAGTGCCTTGTGCACCTCTTGGCCTTGAGATCTAGGAGGCTCTGATACCACTGTTGTATTTCAGTGAAAATGAGCAAACATAAAGTTGCTTAATTTAAGTTCACTTTATCCATTTCTTGCTTGGTTTGTTTAAACACAAATGTAAATGATCGAACGAACGTAAGGTTTAACTCAGAATGATGAAATTTGAGAGGAAATGAAAGAGAGAAGTGAGGAGGTTTAACACGGAAAATTTTCTGAATGGTTTGCTTTTTTATTTCATCATACCAATACATATATGCCCTAAGGCATTACAAAATACCGTCAACAACATGCTCAGGGGTCTAATTAAAGTTTTGTCCGTTAGTTACTAAATATAGGTAACTTTGACTTAATCCAAGAACTCCTTGTTCCCAGCAAAAATAGCAACATGTACCTGCGGTTCTGGTGCAAGTCCTTCACGTCCTTTCACGCCCCGTCCTTGTCCTGAGCATCTTCTTCCATCCTTAGGCTGCTATCCTATCGCCTGCTCCAACCTGCATGGTCAGCTCCTCGATGTTGTCTTGTCCGCTAAAGTCTGCAACTTGACAGCCGTTGTTTCTGCATTTTCCCGCGTCTCGGGTCACCGCATCCCGCCTGGTCGTGTCCCGCTTCCTCGCACTTTGACTAGCTGCGTCCCGTTCCTCAACGTCCCGCCTAGCCACATCCTTCTTCTCTGCGTCTCAACTGGCCGCGTCTCGCTCCTCTGCGTACCGCCTGGCCGCGTCCCGCCTGGCCGCGTCCCGCTCCTCAGCGTCTCGCCTGGCCGCATCCCGCATAATTCCTTCTTGGATCGCCGCGTCTCAGTCCCTTGCATCTCAGATCACCGCGTCCTTAATCATAATTTTGTCATGGATAACTTGATCAACTCCTTCATGGAGGTCTCCTTTTAAAATGGTTCGTAGCTAATTTTTTAGGCAGATCAACATATCGAGCCTACAAGTTAAGTAAAAAATTTGTTGCACATTTTACGGGCCAACGAAATGGGCAAGAAGATGATATGTAGGCCTAAAACTAAAATAAAACTTTGTAAAACATTTGTCTTTTAGGATGATATCATAGATCCACCACAAGTTGTGATGCATGTCAAGTTAACAAGTTAACCTAAGACTACCCGCAAGTGCACGACACGTGTGTAGTAGTTAAGGTGTCGATCCCACGATGACTAATGTAACACGATCTAAGAATCAAAAGTATAACCAAAGCTTGCTGCGAAAGAATAAGGATATGAAATGCAAATATGATGATAATGCGATGGATAAGCTAAACAAAGAGACAAACACCCTAGGAAACCGATTTCACCACATAGCTTCCGAAACCTATCTCTGATCTATCTAATCGTGCATTCCCTACCAAGATATCTAAGACGGACGATCCTAATGTAGAACCTACCCTCTCTCAAGGCATAGGAACGTGGCTAGATTGAGTTATCCCCTACTTTCGTGGCTGACACCCCAACTAAACCCCATTAAGATTCATGATTCGCTTAATACAACCCTCAACCGTTACTATCCTACTTTTGTGACCTAGTTTCGGTTGTTTTAAGCCTGATTTTCTAGGATTAGAATTCACCTTTCAGTCCTTCTCCTAATCCCTAGCACATGTATATATGTGGTCATTCGTAACACAAGACGGTAAGTTCTCAGACAAAGAATAGATAATACGAAATGGGGAAATGCATTCATAAATGAATCAAATACGGTTCCGGGATAGCCATGGGCTAATCCCTTCTCCTAGAACAAATCTACTACACGCTCATGAGTCTAAACATCACAAACAAAACAGTAGATTAAAGAGCATATAGATATTAAACGAGCGATGATCCCTAATCAATCTCCAACTCCTTGCGTGCTTCCCGTCAAGGGGACTCTATGGATGGATGGTGGCTATGATTTGTCTTCTAGATGGTGGATCGATTTTTCCTTCTCTCATTTTTTCCTTTTTGGCTTTGTATTTTGAATTGGAAACTCTTGGTCGACTGATTTGCACCTATTTCGTCGGTTGGTTGTTTTACATAGTCATGCCCGACCGTGCTTCATGTCATGCCCGGTCGGGCATGCTTCTTCCGTAGTTATAGACAAGTTGTTTTGCATTGAAGCCCGATTGTACTACTCTTAATGCCCGACTGTGCTACTCTTGATGCCCGACCGTGCTGCCTTCATTGGTAGGATGACCGACCGTGCTCTAGGAGCGCCCGACCCGTGCACAAGCTACGGGGATGAATTTGTATGAGTTGCCCGACCTTGCACTATAAGACGCCCGACCGTGCTCCCTCACCAAAAGAGTGCCCGACCGTGTATGATGTGGCTCGGGCCGTGCACATCTCTTGGGAATGAATTGCAACAAAGGAATCTGATCGTGCTCCTCACTTAGCCCGACCATGCTGCTCCAAGTAGAAGGATGCTCGACCAAGATGGATTGGATGCCCGGCCGTGCTGCTTCACCAAAGGGGGCCCGACTGTGCTGCAATGATAGCTCGACCGCGCACAAGGTGAGAGTGGTTGTTCTGTCGTGCACGTGATCATTCTTCGCCATGACTTGTCCACTTCTCGTTCCGTTCGATCCGTTGTGACCTTCATTGTCCAATTATGTCCCATGTACGCTTCTTAACTCCAAAATGAATCAAATACGCATTAAAACCTATAAGAACACGAGAACACAGAAACAAGTAAAATGAATACAAAATCACATGTAAACCTCGCAACTATGGTCGTAAACATCTCTAAAATCATGCGAGAAACGTGTACGAAAACGAGATGATCAAAATCCCCCAGACTTGAATGTTTGCTTGTCCCTAAGCAAATGTAAATGTGGAACACGTGGGAGATATAAAATGTGAGAATTCACCTTTCTCCTAGAAATACTGCTAAAGCAAACCTAATCAATCAACCAAACACGTTAGAGCAAATTTTGGTCTAAAAACTTTCAGTCTTCATCTTAGGTTCACCATGACTACCTATAAGAAACTAATAAAAGACGAGCTAAGTGAAAAACCGCAACTCTCTCTACCAAACGAGACTTCAAAAATGCTAATCATATAATCAAAGAGGATACCTGTTTTATTCTCGAGTTTCTTTCTTCTTTCATTCCATTTTTTGTTTTTTCTTCTGATTTTGCAAACACACTAGGCTTCTATAACGTCGAATTTAAAGGGATTCAACTTCTACTTAGACCCAAGCTACTGATGACGGTATACTCTTGCACCTCATTGAAGAGTGCAGCGAAGTATATGGCGTTTTTATGCGCTTGCTCGTAGGACGTAGAAAGATGATCGTGAACCCACCACTTAGACTCGAACCATCGTAAATGTATCAAGTATGCACTCATATCGATTTTAGATCATGCTTTGAGACATTACTTCTATCGATAGCGAAGTATTAGTGTGCGCTCTTATTTTCTGCAAAACAAGCTGAACTCATGCGATCAAATCATCCTCATGAAAAAGAAATAAAGCATCGTCAATATGAAGTATAATCATTTGGATAGAGAGAATGAACAACAAATTAACTTAGCAAACTCGTCTAAACTTCCCTTATATAACACTAGGATTCCCAAAGACTTATGACCCACTCGTTCCTCAACCATCTAATAAGCTCTAACATGCAAGATATCACGGAAAAGGCCAACTTCTTATGCATCCTACGTTCAAGGTTCATCTCAAAACGTGGCACCAGACAAGTGCCTGGGACGACTCTAACTCAAAAACAACTAAACTAATCTAAGAACTACAAAAAAAAAACAAGGAAAATGAAACGAGATCACCTGATAAACGTGAGCTACTCCCCCCCAGACTTGAATTGAACGGCGTCCTCGACGTGAAGCTCCGATGGAAGATAGGAAGGTGAAGTCACAGTTGCAAATGTTCTTCTTTTTATGTTTTTTTTTTTTGTTTTTTATATGTTTTTCAAAATAAACCAAGTCCAAAGTACAAATCAAAAGAAAAACAAAATGTTGGGTTGCCTCCTAGAAAGCGCTTGTTTAACGTTGTTAAGCTTGACTTCTCCATGCTTCATGTGTGCACGATGGGTGGATCGAATAGGGAGATGGAGTTTTCGCTTTCAATCGGTTGAACAGCTTGATATAACTTTAAACGCTGCCCATTTTTTGTGAACATTCCGCTTGAATCGCTCCATAGTTCTACCTCTCCATTTGTAAAGACTTCTTATACCTGAAATGGACCATCCCAATGGGAATGTAATCTGCCCGTGAAAGAATTAAAACGAGAGTCATAAAGTAGAACAAGATCACCTGGCCGAAAGTCACGAGGTATGGTCTTTGTATCGTGCAATCCTTCAGCTCGGTTGCGTTTCTCATTACACATTGCCTTCGATGCTCCTTTCTCTTCCGAACATTGGTGCAGCCTTCTTTGATCGTTGATGGACATTTCGTGGTTGTCCTCCTTAGGTATCCAGTGCATACATGTTTAAGGACTCACTCTCCTATGCTTCTTGAGACGAATTGGTGGCTTTCGCGTCTCATGCTGAATAGAGGAAGGAAGATGTTCAAGCTGAAGCTTAGACGCCTTCACTACCAAATAATCAATGAGTGTCTCGTACGGTGTCTTCTCATGAGAAGCATCTTGCAGTGCCTCAATGGCACTTACGAATTCGTGTAGACCTTGACCCCTTCATTGGTAAGTCCTGCAGCATTGTAAACTTGCGTTAGCCCTCTCTGAAAAGGTACGGAAGTACTTACTCGATTAAATGTGTCATTTGTCGACTTCTCCAACACATCAACTCTATAGCATGACTCTTTAAGGCTGGACAAATGAAATTCAATCTTCTTTTCGTCGACATGTAGAGAGAGCTTCCCTTGTTGTACATCTATTTTTCGCACCTGTAGTAGCTAAGAATGGTCTTCCGAATGTCCAGCAACATTCTCTTGCGCTTTTGAGGGCGGATTCTCAATCGTATCCTCGCTGCACAACGTGATGGCATTTACTTACTCTCTCGGGTTAAGATCGGGCTTTCCAGGTAGCATCCCGGGATTCCGAGAGGATGATGCAGCCTACTGGGCAATGGAGTTTTCTAGCATTTTCACATGTGTGCTCAAGGATTCCATTTGATTGTTCAGCTCATTAATTGCTGGTCCTATATCCGCATTGAATTTTGCTTGATTCGATTGATGCGTCTTCAAGGAGTCCATTTGAGTTTTAAGCTCGTTGATCGTAGTCCCCATTTCCTCGTTGAATTTCGTTTGAAGTGATTGTTGCTCCTTGATGCTGTGTTGCTATTGCCTTTGCTCTTTGATGAATTCGAGCATCACCGCCTCAAGGTATGATGAAGGAGCTTGAGGAGGTTGAGGAGCTTGCTGCACTTGCTGGAATGGCTGTGATTGTTGATAATGCTGCTGCTTTTGTTGAAAACCCGAATATTTCACCGGTTGGTTTATACGATACAAGAGATTAGGGTGGTTCCTCCAATTCGGCTTGTATGTGTTCCCGAATTGCGTATTGCCTTGCTGTTGGGCGTAGCTCACTTGCTCCATGCCTTCTTGCATTGTGCATTGGTAAGCCATATGATCTGTTTCTACACAATTCGCACAATAGATGGCATTCGCTACATCGCCCATAGCACTTCTTTGGTTAACTTGATAAAGACCTCATATCTTGTTTGACATACTTCTTGGTGCAGACCACATGGTGTGGTTCATGGCAAGATTATCGATAAGCTTGTATGCCTCTTCTACGCTTAAGTCTATGAATGATCCTCGAGCAGCGTTGTCTAATGTCGTCCTATGCTCATACGTGATCCCGTTGTAGAATGTTTGAATCACGTACCACTGCTCTAGATCGTGATGAGGACACATTTGTAAAAGTTCTTTGAATCTTCCCCATGCCTCAAATAACGTCTCTCCCTCTCGGCTTCTAAACATAGTGATTTCTCCTCGCATTTGAATCATCTTTCTCAGAGAGAAGAACCGTGATAGGAATGTCGTGCAAAGGTGGTCCCATGTAATGATAAAACCAGTGGGAAGAGATTCTAGCCACGCCTTCGCTCGTCCCCCACTGGAGAAGGGGAAGCGATGCAGCAAGATTGCATCTTCGGAGACTCCATGAATTTTGAATGTACTTGAAAGCTCTAAGAAGTCTCGTAGATGATGATGAGGGTCTTCGTGATTTCCGCCCATAAACTGTTTTTGGTATAACATGTTGATCATCGCGGGCTTAATCTCGAAGTGCTCCCTCACAACATCGGGCATCCTTATTGCTGTTTGGACATTGCTCATGTTCGACACCACGTAATCACAAAGACAACCTGGTGGAGGAGCCTGTTGTTGTTGTAATTGCGCCACATTATCCATGGGTAATTGCGGCTGTCCGTGACCATCCAATACATCGTTTTGATTATAAAGTATCAAAAACAAAAGAAAAACAAAAAAAGTATGATTATAAATCTGAATTCCTAAACGTGTTGAAAATTAGTCCCCGGAAAAGACACCAAAAACTTGATGCGTGTCAAGTTAACAAGATAACCTAAGACTACCCGCAAGTGCACGACACGTGTGTAGTAGTTAAGGTGTCGATCCCATGAGGAGTAATGTAATACGATCTAAGAATAAAAAATATAACTAAAGCTTTCTGCGAAAGAATAAGGATATGAAATGAAAATATGATGATCATGCAATGGATAAGTGAGTTCTAAACAAAGAGACAAATGCCCTAGGAAACCGGTTTCACCGCATAGCTTCCTAAACCTATCTCTGATCTATCTAATCGTGTATTCCCTATCGAGATATCTAAGGCGGATGATCCTAATGTAGAACCTACCCTCTCTCAAGGCATAGGAACGTGGCTAGATTGAGTCATCCCCTACTTTCGTGGCTGACACCCCAACTAAACCCCATTAAGATTCATGATTCGCTCGATACAACCATCAACAGTTACTACCCTACTTTCGTGACCTAGTCTCGGTTGTTCTAAGCCTGATTTTCTAGGATTAGAATTCAACTTTTAGTCCTTCTCCTAATCCCTAAGACATGCATATACGTGGCCATTCGTAAACACAAGACAGTAAGTTCTCAGACAAAGAATAAATAATACGAAATGGGGAAATGCATTCATAAATGAATCAAAGACGGTTTCGGGATAGCTATGGGCTAATCCCTTCTCCTAGAACAAACAAAACAGTAGATTAAAGAGCATAGAGATATCAAACGAGCGATGATCCCGAATCAATCTCCAACTCTTTGCGTGCCTCCCGTCAAGGGGACTCTATGGATGGATGGTGGCTGTGAATTGTCTTCTAGATGGTGGATCGATTCCTCCTCCTCTCTTTTTTTTCCTTTTTGGCTTGGTAATTTGAATTGGAAACTCTTGTCCAATTATGTCCCCTGTACGCTTCTTAACTCTAAATGAATCGAATACGCATTAAAACGTATAAGAACACGAAAACACAGAAACAAGTAAAACGAATACAAAATCACACGTAAACCTCGCAACTATGGTCATAAACATCTTGCGAGAAATGTGTATGAAAACGAGATCATCAAGTTGCACGAGGACACACAATGAGAGGCATGGAAAAGAAGCTTTGAGAAGTGTTTACAGGAGGACAAACAACGAGGGGCAAGACAAAATATTTTCGAGATGTGTTCGCACAATTGGATATGAAATAATGGATAATGACCGTATAAAGTCAAAGAACACTTAAGAAATACTACAAGTGGTCGAGAGGAACAAGAAATAAGAGCATCAAACAATGCTCAGCTAGAGCAAGAATACGATCAACCCAAGCGTTATTTCTAGACAAATATTCTTTAGTTTTTTGGGTTTTAGGGTTAAGACTCATGCTGTTTGGATTGAGCGATTTTACTGACTTTTTTTAATTAGCTTATTTTACTTTAGGATTCTATTATTGTTTTGTTCTTATAAATAGACGATCTATTTTATGTCATTTAACCCAAGGTATAATGATTTGAGAGTGTCTTTTCTTTGCTATTCCTAGAGATTTAGCTGTCGAACGAGTGGAGATATTCCGAGTTATTAACTGATTTATTAACACTAGATTACAAGTGTTGTTGCTTCATTCGTTGAGTCTAAGGTTTTATTGTCGAGTTGAACTTGGGATGTAGGATATCTTTTTTCGGAATAACAAGTTCTAGGTTCTACTATCGGTTACTAATGGGTTTCAGTATATTTCCATTTATCTAACATGATAACATCGGTTAGATTAATCAAGTGGTACTAGAACCCCATTCTTTTGTTAGTCTATCCAGTTAATTTTTGTTTTTGTCCTTTGATTTAGTATTAATTTTGTTTAGTTAGTTTTTCTTGTTTTACAAAAACAAAAGAAAGGAAAAACAAAAAAAAAATCAAGAAAAGACATAAAAAAATGAAAGACCACAAAAGGAATAAAAACAAAAGGAAAATCCCATTAAAGAAAAAAAACAAAAAGAAAAGAAAAGGAGAAAATAAAAAAATAGAAAATGAAAGGGTATAAAAGAATGTTTATTTATTTGTTTCTTTGTAGTAACAATAGCAACAAGAATACGTCGACCTCCATCATGAACAAGACAAAACATAGTTCCATGACAAAGCTAAAGAAGTAGTCGAGGAGAGCAAAAAAAAGGTACGCGAATCTCGGATTATTAATGTAGAGAGTTAATTTTATATACAATGAAACTAACTTTTTTCAATAGTGGGAAGTATCAATTAAGTCTCAATAGTGGGAGTTAGAATTGCATTAGAATCAAGCAAGTTGAATTTGATTACGTTAAAAATGATGGTAATATATGAGATGAAACTATCAAGACTAGGAAAAATTGCTAAGAAATGTAAACTCACTTATAATTACTTTGAACGGTTCATATATTTGATTACTTAGAAGATTTAATGTGCAAGATGTTTTAGAACGTTGAATGGTTCTGTTGAATTCAAAATTTGATTATATATAACTCATTACACTTGCTACAAATGACGTCGGGTATGAAGGAATGTTAAGTTATATGGTTCATATTGTAGCTGAAGAAAGAAAAAATATCTAGTGTGGACATTGTGTCAAAACACTTAAAAAAGGAAGTTTTTATTGAAAAATATAACATTTGTGTTTCTCATTAAGAATATATGAATAAAATGGCAACTCATACGCATGTCGTAGAACTTTTAGGCGGTGTTTATAATTTTGCATCCGTTACAAGTAGTTTCGATATTGTACTTATCGTAATGGATATATGGAAATGATTAGTGATGTTTTTCACGGCCATCAAATTATCATAGATTACACGAATGAAGAAGTGCCAAAATTTGAAATTAGTAAGTTTTATGAACAACTTGGTGCCACAAAAAAGTTGTTTATGATGGTTTCTGAGGATAATTTTGAATTAACACTTGCAACTAAGTCGATAAAAGTGAAGAAATGTTACAATATCGTAGAATATTGTATAGAACATATTATCACATTTTGCATGATTTTTTACCTAAAGGTAACACCACATGCAAATCCTTTTATGATATGTCGAAACTTATAGGATCTCTCAGAATAAAGCATTAAAAATTGATGTGTGCAAACAACTATATCATCTTTGGGAAACATGATATAAATCTTTTATTTTTTTTCCTAAAAGATTTAAACCCAAAAACAATCAAAGAAAAATAATTTCATACAAACAGATGTTTTATATGTCAGTTTTTACAAATTAAAGAGAATTACATGAATCATAACATACAACACCATACATGAAATGACATCAATAATAAAATGGGCACATGGGAAAATGAAACATCTATCAAAAGAAAAGTTTGTAAGTATTTTTATGAATATATCGTAAATTTACTTTAATATAAAATGTTTACTTAGTGTTATACACCGATGGTTTCTCATCATACGGTGCCTATGGTAAACAATAATAACAAACGATGTGTTTAAGAACATATTTTTCGTTTTTAGTATTCTTATACTGGATATGCATCATCCGAGAAAAGTTAAAATATATATGTTCCTAAACGTTGATTAATAAATTGAAATTTTTGTTGGAATATTGTGTTGAATCATATTGATGTTTCCCGGAAACACAATTTCACATGAAAGTTCATTTTTTAAATGTGGACAATTTTTTAATACACACAAACGCCGTTCTTGTTCATATTGTTTAAATGATATAGATTCATTCATACTAAAACATGTCAAAGAATCGTGCTAGTTTGATTATCATTGCCATTTTTTTCATTATATCAAACTTTAAACAACACTAAAATAATATTTAAGTATAATAAGATGGTGGATAAACATGCACCACACATATTGGTGAGAGACAAAAAAAATTATTTAAATGGTCAGATACAATTTATGAGTTAAAAAAGACCAGTTATTGCGGTAGGCATGACATTAAAATGGAAAAGGATTTTGAGATAACAACAACTTGTACAAACATAATAATTCTCATTCGTCATAACAGTGACGTGATGCATAAAGCAAAATATTTCTTTGATAACATTATTAAAACAATAATGATGTTGCACATGCACCAATTTATAGGCTTAATGTTGCATCATAAAATGAAATACTGAAATGGTTGAAAGAAGATATTAAATTTACGAACAATTATATGTCAAATATTGTCATTGTTTGGATTAGAATGGAGGAAAGTAAAAATATATGAAATTCATGATTTTCATGTTTTCATCCAATGACTTCTTCTAATAGTTATTGTTAAACTCCTTTCGTAAACCACTTACAAGGCATTGTGTAGTATTAATTAACTTGTTTTTCAAAGATATTTCGATAACGAATATTAAAGGTAAATGATGTGCGGGCTTAGACATTTTTTATAGATGTATTCATTTGAATAATTATCTTTTTTATATTAAAAGAAAGATGAGCAAAACAGGAGACCTAAGGTATCGACTGTGAAACTTACAAAAATGAAGAACACACTTCACATACTCTTATTTTGAGCTTCACCTAGCAACAAAGTGTTAATTTCAAGTACGTCTAAATTTTACAAATATTCTTGATTCATTTTAAAATATTTGGAAAGTTGAGCGAGAAATTTGTGGAAAGTTTGGTAAGTAATCAAGATTTTATCATATACATATTTACTTAAAAATTAAATTACAAAGAGCTTTGTCATTATCAAGTTATTATCAATATGTATAATTTGATACAAAACACCGTAGAAATTATTATCTTTTTTTCACAATTAATAAAATGACGTAATTGTATTTGCTTCTATATTTTTTTTGTGCACATATATGTGGAAGAACTATTCTCACATAAACATAATTTGTTAACACAATACGTTTCTTATAGGATTGTTAACTAAATCTCTCTACCGCATAGAATGTCTTTTATCGCAACCCTGCAACTATAATTAAGAATAGATTAATTATAAAATATTATCTAAATAAATACGAAATTAAAAATAACTATGTATATATATACACACATAATCTCTCAACCACGAGACATAATGTTAAACTTTTATTTTTTTTAATTCATCAGCACTTAAACAAGGATATGTATTCATTACTTTTTCATCAAATATCCTGTCACAAAACAATTAACATGATGATATAACAGTATATATAGAGTATATGATATGCTTATATGCAACAAGTTTGAATATGATCATTTTGTACATTTTGAATGGTAATAACTCTTGACAATTTAGCAAAATAAATGTGTGGACATGATTATACTCTTTTGATATTAGCCAATATTCCTCCCACTCTCTGCCCTTGCATGTTCAATGGCGTGAACATCTCTGTGGTAGAACCAAATTGAGGATTATATTGATATAGATACTTCGTATGATATTCTTCTTACCTTTTATGTTTCGTCTACATAGTTGCTTTAAAATAGAATGTATTGAAACACATGATCTCTTCCAACAAACATTGTTTAGTACTAGATCTTTCAACTGCTACTTTATTTATTTATTCTTTTGTTTTTTTTCCTTAAGTGAAAACATTCAAACGACTACATGCATTTGAATTGAATCAGTCTATCGGGTATTATCTTGTCTGGTAAATATATTGTCAAATGTTCCATAACATTTAAGAATGAATGCAAAAATACATGTTCAAAAGAGAATAATACCTCGACGATATTATTCTTCATTACATTCAAGCCGTTTCATTTAAATTTTTCTAACAAATATCTTTGAAGAATATGCTAATTATATACAAAGCGTTATGTATAATACGTGGCCATAACTTTGCAAACTTAATTGAGATAATTTGCTGCATGAAAAAAGAAAATCATGATTCTTTATGGCAATGAGCCTTGAACCAGCAATATAGGTGATGTTTGACGTATATCCATTGGAAAATTTAATATATTCTTTTAACCACCTCAACAATGCTAATTTTGTAGGACAACAATTTCATATTGATGCTTTCTAATCGCGTAACTCCAACTTCTTTCTTCAAAATTCTATCTTCAAATCCTTTATCGATTGTATGTTATCCTTCATTTTCCCCATAAAATTTTAAACAAGTTTAATGATACTACTAAAAAAGTTCCAAATACATAATGTCTAATTTGTGCCTCAAAGTGAGTGATTTCCAATATGGAAATTCTTTAAAAAAACGTGATTTTTTAAAGTGGTTAAAAGAAGACGTTAAGTTTCCATATGGATATGCATCAAACATTGCTCGGTGTGTGGATATTGAAAAGTCATGATTGTCACGTTTTCATGCAGCGACTCATTCCAATTGCATCTGTTGAGCTCTTACCACGGAATGTGCACGATGTGCTATGCGGAATCAGCATATATTTCAAAGATATATGTTTGAGAAAGTTAAAAAAGTATGATTTGGAATTAGTGAAAAACAATATCTCTAAAGTATTATGTTTATTGGAAAAAAAATTTATGCCTTCATTCTTTGATGTAATAGAACATTTGTCAATACATTTACCACCTGAGGTAATACTCGGTGGGCCAGTTCAATTCAAATGGATTTATCATTTCAAAAAGTTTTCTTTCATTTAAAGCAAAAAGCAAAAAACAAAGTAGCGGTGGAAGGATCAATTGTTAAACAATACTTGGTTGAAGAAATCACATATTTCAGCATATTTATTTCGAGTTGTGTATTCAAACGAAAGAAATTCGTGCAGCGGAAGATCACACAAACTATCTGTATCAATATAATCTGCATTTCGACATAATTCCTAAGATTTGTACACCGATTTGACATACATGAGGTAAATCCCAAGAATATTGGTTAACATCAGAGGAGTATAATCACGTCCACACATATATATTACAAAATTGTCAAGAGCTATTACCTTTCGAAAGGTACAAAACAATGAAAATCAAACTTTGTAAAAAAATTAATATATATATATATATGAAAATATTACGTACTTTCATTATAGAATATTTGATGAAGTAATTGGTTCATATCCTCATCTAAACGCAGATGAACTCACAAAAATGAAAGTTCAATATTATGGCTCGTCGTTGAGAGATTACGTAAGTACCCGTGGTTAAAAGATTTGTGTATGTTATAAAGTATTCATTTGTTTTTTATATTATATAGGTCAACTATTCCGATGAGAGACTTTCTACGTGGTTAAAAGATTTGGCTAATGGTCCTGCATGAAATGTTATGTGTTGGCCAATTTTGTTTATTCGGAGATACACATTCCACACATACGAACACAGAAAACATAGAAGTATATATAACTACGACGATTGCATTAAAATTGAAATAAAGGGTGGAATATTTCGATCTCGTTGGCTTGAAAGTAATGCTTTTTAAATGTCAGTGATTCGACCCAGCCGTAGGACATGGCACCCAAAAAAAATCGATGAAGAGGAATTGACATCAATTCGGGATGACAATATGGTAAGTATGATCCATTCATCACGATAGATAAATAGATCAAGTATGTTATGTGCAATATCCAACAACATTGAAACATCAATGAAAGGAGTGGTGTGCCGTAATAAAGATCAAGCAAAGAATAATTATAAGCATAAATGAAAAAGAAGATCTGTTACAAACCGATCATCCGCAGTCGATTCGCTTAATTGATACAGACAATCGAGAGGAGCTCATCAGGTTCACCAAGTATTCGTTGGAAAGTTCTAACAGATGCCCGTTGACAGAAAGTTCATTAGGAAACGGCTGACCGTTGGAAGACGCCAACGGGCAATCGTTGCCACGTTGCAATGGCTATCCGTTGCACAGTTTGCAACGGATGCCCGTTGCAGGGATTTACAACGGCTATCCGTTGCACAGTTTACAACGGATGCTCGTTGTGAATTTTTATCATGGCTATCCTATGCTACTTTGTTTTTGCAACGGGCATCCGTTGGAATTTACAATGGATGCCCGTTGCACGGGAGACGGACGGTCGTTTCAGTGTTAGTTGCCTCGACAATATGAGTTACCAACGGACATCCGTTAGAAATTCCAACGGATACCTGTTGAAAACCCAAAACGTCGTGCCAATTAATTGCGTTCGTTGAGTGGATGTTTTTCCAACGGGCATTCGTTGGAATTTTCAACGGATATCCGTTTCAAATTTCTATATATTAAACCTCGAAATGTTTCATTTTCAACATAACTCTAAATCAAAACTTCTCTCAAATCTTATAATCTATCAAACACAAACCACTCTTAAACACAAACCAAATATGAGGGCTAGACATATATGGTGGTATATTGGTGGGTTCGTCCGGAGCCCCGCCCCCGCTGCACCACAACCATATCGGCCTCCTTCATCAATATCGGCACCGCCGATATTTAATGAAGAAGTCAATATGGTGGATATAGATGCCTTGATCAATAATTTCGACAGGCATCTCACCCTCTCGATTATCGATCATGAACGTCCTGGTGGGACATTATGGTAAGAATTCAAATTAATAATTTATATTGTTTTTAATTATAATAAATAATGTCTAAATATTTTATTTCACGTGCAGATTTGATGTGGATGATGTTCTCAAACATACGAATAATAACATCGTCCAGGGATAGCTACAAGATTATCTATTTTATTCCTTGCAAGTGACGCTAAAAGTTATGCGTCTTCAATGATGGTGTACTTTTGTCGTAAGTAAAAATTTAACTTTAAAATGATTAATACATTTTTGTGCTCACACTTTTTGGCAAGCTGTCAAGGATGGAAAAATTATGGCAAGAAAGAAGAATAACAGAGTCGACCAAGAGTAACATCGTTCTTTAAGATCTGGAGGGTGGAGAGTGCAATAGGTCTCGACAAAATTTCTCTTCTTTTACGTACGTTTATTATATTGAGAATATTAGTTTCATGTCTGATTGTTTCGCTGTATTGGAATCTATTGTTTTTATTCGTAATAAATAAAAAAGTTTTCTCATTAAATGAGCTTGAGTTATTATACAAGTAACTGCGTCTCGGAGACAATGGTTGATATCTTCAATCACAATGGTAAATTAAGATGAGGTTTGTTACATTTTAAACTAACAAAGTTTGAAAATTTGTGGGAGTGATTCGAGGATGATTTATTAGAGAATTTAGGTTTATTCTAAAAATAGTTCGAGATGGTTTATATACAGAATTATGTGGCAATGATTTGAATTTGTGATTTAAGGGATTAGAATATTTAGAGGTAGAATTTAAATTTGTTCGTCTGTGTATTTTTAAAAATAAATTATTTATATCTACAAATATTTGAAGTTTTCAATTGAACTAGTTTGTACCCACCTTTCGTGCGGTTTTGTTTTTTTAAATTATATGAATTACATCTATATCAATCGAAATGTATATGTATATATTGATTACATAATTATAAAATTATAGATAAATCTTATAAATATGAGAAATATGTTAATCGTGTGTATATATATATATATATTATAAATGAATTTAACAAATAATCAATATGACATAATCAATTTTCCATTCTATTTTAACTTTTATATTAAGAAAAATATTCAAAATAAACAAATCAAAATAAAAGTATAATAATTCATAAGATTTATAACCTTTTATAAAATATAAAAACCAGTATATATAAATATGAAAATTAGGAGTAATTAATGTAATTGATAAAGTTTAATAAATCTAAAACATATCAATTTTTTTCGCAAAAACTATTATTCAGGATTAAAAAAATTATATAGAATGAAAATATCATATAATGCGGAGAAAATTGCTAAACATCTTAAAGCAGAAATATGAATTTTGTCTAAATTAAATATAATAGTTTTATAACTACTAATATGAAATATAAAACGATAATATTTTAAAAATTACTAAAAAAATCTATTGATTTATTATGATAAGACATGAGGAGACTTGATTATAAGAGTGTATCTATGTTGTAAGGCAAAGTCAGATCAGAGTATTTATTTACAAATATGATTAATTATTGTTTTTGTATTGTTTAAAAGTCTACGAAGTTAGGTCCTATACAGTACATGGATTATATATATATGTATATATATTATAATCATAATAACAATGAAATTAGTATCTTAGTCTTTTAATTAACCTTAAAATTATCAGTGCTCTTTTTCTTCCTTCCTTATTCGGCGCCTTCACCTTGTCTCCATGTGTTTCTTCTTCTTATCGCCTCTCTTCCTCATAGATCTTTTTCATTTTGCGGCAGAGAGGATAATCCGATAGTCGGATGTGCTGGTGATTGAAAAGGTCGATGATGAAGGAAACGAAGACGACGATTGGTTTGGGCTCGATGGTGCGTTTGGAAAATTGCCTCCGCTCTTTCTTCGTTCTCCATTTTTTCTTCTTCCTTCTTCTTACCGCTTCCCTCCTTACTATTCTTGTTCGCTTTGCCGATTCAAGTTTCTCGTCATCTGGGAAGACGACAATGGTCGAAGACAGAGAGGAGAGGACGGTGATAAAACCCTTTTAGTTTTAAGATTTAATGATTTATGTGGTGACAATTGAAGAGAGTGACGATGAATATGATGAAAAGGATGGAGACGACGAATGGCAAATGGTTGAGGCAACGATAAAAAAATCCTCACCCAAATAAAATACCAGACCAAGAAATAACAGTTCTCGTTTACACATCAAACAAACGACTTAAGTATAACTAAAAAGAAAAAAAAAGAAATCAACGGCCATAAATACATAGAAAAAAAAAGAATAAAATTTAGTCGATCCAAGGTATATAAAAAGACAATGCATTTGAAATTAAAATCCAACGATCATTAATTTGCCATGTCGATCATTATATTATTCAATGGCCTTATGTTTAATTAGTATTTAGATTTAGATAGCTAATTTAAGAATGGAATTATGTGAATTATTAAAAAAAATTGTTGTCTAACTATTTAGTTTTTTATTATAAAATAATATAAATTTTAGAGAAAATAATTTAAACTAATCAAAATTGTACCAACCTGAAACGAAAGGCTATCCATAAAAATATTTATGATGTACTAAATTTAATAATAAGAATTTATTGTAATACTATAACGGGGCGAAAGGAAGGTTTTCGCAATTTGTGTTCCCTATTACAGTCCTTCATTTTATCTGAAGATTTGTAATAGGGTCTAATTTTAAATGTGATATTTGTTTATTTGAATTAAAGTTAAAATTTACACGTAATAACCACATTAAGTACACCAATATAACATTTTTATGACATTTGATGAATAAAATATTTCCATAAAATTATTAATTATTTGATTAAAAATACGAAATCGTGACGATGACTAGGGTTGGGTAAAAAATATCCGAAGTATTCGTATCCGGTTCGTATTCGAACCATGTTTGATCCGAAAAAGCAAATATCCGTAAAAACAAATATAAATACAAATAGCAGGATTTAGATATTCGACAAATACAAATAGTATAATCAAACATTATTATAATTGATTTCAGATCAAACATAAAATATATAAAGAAATAGTTATTATATTTAAAATTTAAAGACTAAAATATAAATTATAAAAGTTTTAAGGATTAAACTGTAAATTATTTATAATTTTTTATTTTTTTTTAAATTGATTTTATTACGGATACGATTATCCGACGAATATCCGAATATTTGCGGATATTCGAATTTACGAATATTCGTTTTTACGAATAAAAATAATAAAATCGAATATTCGACGAATATGAATACGAATAGTCGAATATTTACGGGTATTCGTTATTTATCCATCCTATCCATCCCTGAGAATAACCCTTTCTTACAAAAAAAAAACTAATAACGAGAAGAATAATATTCGATCTGATTCGTTTCAGTCAAGTTAAACTAACCCATTGGTATTCTCTCTACATGTTCTACAAAATAACTAAACCGTATTAATGAGAGATGGTGGTGACACTGCCACGCGGCTTCATGTGGGCGGTTGGATCATATTGGACCCAGCAAAAATTTTCCTGATTGGTCTTATCCATCCGACAAGCCGCATCTGAAAAACTGCTCCAACTCAATTATTTAGGAGCTTTCCCCATTTCCTGTTCCTGTCTCTATCCTCACTATCCCCAATCTTTTACAAAATAAATAAATTTAATAATATGTCATCATGCATAGAAAATTGGGGTCTATATATTACAGTAAAATTTTTCTGAATATTAATATAAATAATATGATAAAATAAATATTTTTGTTCATGAAGATAACTTTAAAAATATTTTCGTAGGACTAAAATACTTTAAAAACATTTTTTTTGAAAGAAAAAAAATTTTTAACTTTAAAAGTACTCGTATAAATGTTGATATTCCCAAAATATCCCTACGACCTTACGATCCAGTTCGATCCATCGATCCAGTTTGATCTTGTGACCTTTATCCTTTTACGACCCTTGTTCCTCTACGACTCTTGGACCCCTGTGACCCTTGTCCCTCTTCGACCTTTGTTCCTCTGCGACCCTTGGACCCCTGCGACCTTTGTCTCTCTGCGACCCTTGTTCCTCTGTGACCCTTGTCCCTCTGCGATCCTTGTTCCTCTGCGACCCTTGAACCCCTACAACCCTTGTTCTTCTGTGACCCTTGGACCCCTGCGATACTAATTTATTATTTACAAATTATTTACAAATAATATGAATAAAATTTTGAAAATACAGCTCAAATCAAAATATGTTGGACCCGTGCGACCCTTCCGACCATTGCGACCTTTCCGACCATTGCGACCCTTCCGACCATTACGACCCTTCCGACTATTTCGACCCTTCGACTAGTCTTTTCAATGTCAGACTACGTCTTTTTTCAGGTTCTAACTATGCTTTTTATTTTACCAATGCCACATTAAAGACCTATATTAAAGGTTCTTTAATGTGTCAATACATGCACCTTGGTCATTTTTTGTAATTATTGTCTTTCTGGATTTTAGGAGTCCATTTATTTTTCGTTATAAATAGAAGAGGAAAAACCGTAAAGCTACAACAAGCACCAAATCATCTCTTGTTTCGACTCTTTGATTCTCTCAAAAGGGCGATTTCTAACATCTAACCCTAAATTCTCTGAAAAATCCTTGTTACCTTTGTGACCGTTAAGGTCTCATGGTCGACCCAGGACATCGTGCTGTCTATTTGTTACGCAATGTCTTGGTAATCGTCGGACTCAGTCTGTATGCAGATACACACAAGTACTTACAACTTGGATGGAGGACTTTGTGATGTATCTGCACTACATAAGGTCTTGGTAATCGGCGGACTCAGACATCAAGCTGTATCCGCGTTTTAAACAATACATTTAACATTTTCTTCAAATGTCGATATTATTTATATTATTATCTATATTGATTCTAAATTAGACATATACAACTCAATATATTGTTAATGGCATATTGATAATGGCATGGGTCGCTTGGTCGCATATATGCCAAATTAGGGTCGCATGATCGCATATATTGATGAATAGATGCGAACTCGACGAATTTACGGGTTTGGGATGATAAAATGACAAAAACCAATCAAAACAATACATTTACAACGTCAATCAACGGTTAAAACAGATTGTGACCCATGTGTACCTAGTTGAGTTGTGTATAACCAATGCCCGTGTTTCAAAAGTGATAGTAGTGTTTTAAGAACTCGGGGGATGATTAAACAATACATTTAACATTTTCTTCAAATGTCGATATTATTTATATTATTATCTATATTGATTCTAAATTAGACATATACAACTCAATATATTGTTAATGGCATATTGATAATGGCATGGGTCGCTTGGTCGCATATATGCCAAATTAGGGTCGCATGATCGCATATATTGATGAATAGATGCGAACTCGACGAATTTACGGGTTTGGGATGATAAAATGACAAAAACCAATCAAAACAATACATTTACAACGTCAATCAACGGTTAAAACAGATTGTGACCCATGTGTACCTAGTTGAGTTGTGTATAACCAATGCCCGTGTTTCAAAAGTGATAGTAGTGTTTTAAGAACTCGGGGGATGATTAAACAATACATTTAACATTTTCTTCAAATGTCGATATTATTTATATTATTATCTATATTGATTCTAAATTAGACATATACAACTCAATATATTGTTAATGGCATATTGATAATGGCATGGGTCGCTTGGTCGCATATATGCCAAATTAGGGTCGCATGATCGCATATATTGATGAATAGATGCGAACTCGACGAATTTACGGGTTTGGGATGATAAAATGACAAAAACCAATCAAAACAATACATTTACAACGTCAATCAACGGTTAAAACAGATTGTGACCCATGTGTACCTAGTTGAGTTGTGTATAACCAATGCCCGTGTTTCAAAAGTGATAGTAGTGTTTTAAGAACTCGGGGGATGATTAAACAATACATTTAACATTTTCTTCAAATGTCGATATTATTTATATTATTATCTATATTGATTCTAAATTAGACATATACAACTCAAATATATTGTTAATGGCATATTGATAATGGCATGGGTCGCTTGGTCGCATATATGCCAAATTAGGGTCGCATGATCGCATATATTGATGAATAGATGCGAACTCGACGAATTTACGGGTTTGGGATGATAAAATGACAAAAACCAATCAAAACAATACATTTACAACGTCAATCAACGGTTAAAACAGATTGTGACCCATGTGTACCTAGTTGAGTTGTGTATAACCAATGCCCGTGTTTCAAAAGTGATAGTAGTGTTTTAAGAACTCGGGGGATGATTAAACAATACATTTAACATTTTCTTCAAATGTCGATATTATTTATATTATTATCTATATTGATTCTAAATTAGACATATACAACTCAAATATATTGTTAATGGCATATTGATAATGGCATGGGTCGCTTGGTCGCATATATGCCAAATTAGGGTCGCATGATCGCATATATTGATGAATAGATGCGAACTCGACGAATTTACGGGTTTGGGATGATAAAATGACAAAAACCAATCAAACAATACATTTACAACGTCAAACTAATGAATTCCAAATTAGGGTCGCATGGGTCGCATGATCGCATATATTGATGAATAGATGCGAACTCGACGAATTTACGGGTTTGGGATGATAAAATGACAAAAACCAATCAAAACAATACATTTACAACGTCAATCAATGGTTAAAACAGATTGTGACCCATGTGTACCTAGTTGAGTTGTGTATAACCAATGCCCGTGTTTCAAAAGTGATAGTAGTGTTTTAAGAACTCGGGGGATGATTAAACAATACATTTAACATTTTCTTCAAATGTCGATATTATTTATATTATTATCTATATTGATTCTAAATTAGACATATACAACTCAAATATATTGTTAATGGCATATTGATAATGGCATGGGTCGCTTGGTCGCATATATGCCAAATTAGGGTCGCATGATCGCATATATTGATGAATAGATGCGAACTCGACGAATTTACGGGTTTAGGATGATAAAATGACAAAAAGATTCTAAATCAAAACAATACATTTACAAATATTCTAAATCAAAACAATACATTTACAAATATTCTAAATCAAAACAATACATTTACAAATATTCTAAATCAAAACAATACATTTACAAATATTCTAAATCAAAACAATACATTTACAAATATTCTAAATCAAAACAATACATTTACAAATATTCTAAATCAAAACAATACATTTACAAATATTCTAAATCAAAACAGTACATTTACAAATATTCTAAATCAAAACAGTACATTTACAAATATTCTAAATCAAAACAATACATTTACAAATATTCTAAATCAAAACAATACATTTACAAATATTCTAAATCAAAACAATACATTTACAAATATTCTAAATCAAAACAATACATTTACAAAGATTCTAAATCAAAACAATACATTTACAAAGATTCTAAATCAAAACAATACATTTACAAAGTCAATCAAAGACTCTGCACGCATTCTATTTCCACTGGAGAAATAGTTCATTGAGGGTCGCATGGGTCGCATGAGTTCACTGGAAAGATATTACGTTAGTAGAGAGTGACCTAACACCGTCACCTAAGCCATCTCCTGCCATGTACTTCGTTTACCACTGAACATTTGAAGAGTGACCCAACACCGTCACCTAACTCACCCCCGCAACTCGTCAGTGACTGCATAGACCCTGAGTCCGCCGATTACCAAGACCTTGAGTAACATATAGACAGCACGATGCCCTGCGTCGACAATGGTGACTGCGCCACGCATGTCACAAAGGTAAAAAAGATTTTTCATAGAAATATGGGTTAGATACGCATACTAAGAGAACAGACGTAGACGTTAACTTATATACATGGGTCAGAAGGGTCATATGGGTCGGCAGACAGGAGACTGACAGCAAAAGGACAAGTCACATGGGTCGGAAGAAAAGATTATGACTGCAAAACGACAAGTTCATGGGTAGGAAGGGTCACATGGGCCGCATGGGTCACATTGGTGGCAAGACCGGAGTCTGACAGCAAAATGACAAGTCGCATGAGTCGCATAGGTCGCATGAGTCGCACGGATTATTCTGATGATATTCTATGAGATATTCTGGATATTTTCTGATATCTTATTTAAATCTGAAATATTTTCGAAGATTGTATAATATTCTGCGATATTCTATTTCCTTTTCCGTATAATATTGTACACTATTTCCAGTTCAACTTTGAGGGTACAACCGACGTTATAGCCATTATCTTGACAAAACTTTGTCCAACCCATGGTGATGCTAGCGCCATTGCGTTTCCAGTGTATTGGACCTTCTTGCGTCTCCTACCATCCCAGTGTATGTGACCTTAATGCTATAACACAAGAGATGATTTGTGTGCTAGTGTATTAAGGTCCAATACACTGGGAAGGTCGGAGACTCAAGAAGGTCCAGTGTATTGGACCTTCTTGCGTCCCCTACCTACCAGTGTATTGGACCTTAATGACAACACAAGAGATGATTTGGTGCTACAAATTGTTGTAGCTTTTCGGTTTTTTCTCCTCTATTTATAAACTCATATCAACGAAAAATAAATGGACTCCGTTTTTAACCAAGGTGCATGCATTGACCACATTAAAGAACCTTTTAATATAGGTCTTGAATGAATGAAAGTGTTGACCACATTAAAAAGCTTTGACCGCATGGATCGCAAGGGTCGCATGGATCACAAGGATCGCATGGATCGCAAGGGTCGCATGGATCACAAGGATCGCATGGATCGCAAGGGTTGCATGGGTCGCATGGGTCGTATGAAGGTCCAATACACTGGGAAAGTCGGAGACGCAAGAAGGTCTAGTGTATTGGACCTTCTTGCGTCTCCAACCATCTGCATGCACCTTGGTTAAAACGGAGTTCATTTATTTTTCGTTGAATATGAGTTTATAAATAGAGGAGGAAAAACCGAAAAGCTACAACAATTTGTAGCACCAAATCATCTCTTGTGTTGTCATTAAGGTCCAATACACTGGTAGGTAGGGGACGTAAGGTGAAGAGAGTTGAACATTGGAATAAACTTTTCAATAAACCTTCTTTCGAACAAATTCAAGTGATTTACCTGAGCATGAGTTAAAATTCGTCGTGTTGGCTTCATACAACTTTCGTCTATTATGTGGAATAGATCGAAGGTTTATTGAATCTTTCGCCTACTTCTACTATAACCGCAGACTTCCTGAAGACATCTTTTGAAGGTCTACCTTCTTGTGTGTTTATTCCAATGTTCAACTCTCTTCACCTTACGTCCCCTACCTACCAGTGTATTGGACCTTAATGACAACACAAGAGATGATTTGGTGCTACAAATTGTTGTAGCTTTCGTTTTTTCCTCCTCTATTTATAAACTCATATTCAACGAAAAATAAATGAACTCCGTTTTAACCAAGGTGCATGCATTGACCACATTAAAGAGCCTTTTAATATAGGTCTTGAATGAATGAATGTATTGACCACATTAAAATCTTTGACCGCATGGATCGCAAGGGTCGCAAGGATCGCAAGGGTCGCATGGATAATATGAGGCTCTGTGACCCTTATACCAAATATTAGAAAAAAAATAATGTACCAAATATTAGAAAAAAACAAAGTACAAAATATTAAAAAAACAATGTACCAAATATTTAAAAAACAATGTACCAAATATTAGAAAAAAACAATGTACCAAAAATTAGAAAAAAAAACAATGTACCAAATATTAGAAAAAAACAATGTACCAAATATTGAAAAAAAAACAATGTACCAAATGTTCACATCGACCAGTAAAAAAAAACAATGTACCAAATATCAAGTTAGTCTTCGGGTTCAGAGGTATGTTCTCCATTTCTATATATATCAGCCGCCATATTGTTATCCTTGTCGTCGCAAATTAAACGAAACATATTGTTATCCTTTAATAACGAGGCTTCTACGAATTTATAGGAGAAAACACCACAGTCATTCCCGCTTTGGTTTTGTGACAGACCTTCATAATACACATACCTCCATTCATCTTCTCCAGAAGAGAAGGAAACAAACCCTCCGAGAATGAGCATCTTGGGGACAACTTTTCTTATCTTCTCAATCACCGGATCGATATGTGTTTCCTTAAGGCTCATCCTGCAGTCGTATACCGTGATGCATCGGGTTTTGAAATCCGCTTTGATGGCTACCCAATGACATCCTACCCATCGATTATTTTCCGATGGAATGTTTAGAACCGAGACAAAACCTTCATAATCACTAATTGGTGGCTTGGCGTTCAAAAACTGACTAAGCTTTTCCGGCAAAGTTTCCATATCCTCATACGTCCACATCGAGAGCGTCTGCATAAAAGCATCAGGACAAACGTAATAATTCTGATACGCGCTGGGATCCGATGCAAAGCGAGAAGACAGCTCCATCAACGCCTCATCCAATTGCTGCAAAAAAAAAAATTAACACACAGGAATACATATGACACAAAACTCCGTGAGA
>CM071867.1:11472885-11489255 GCA_036759665.1 Gynandropsis gynandra | reverse complement strand
TTCTCGCCAACTTCAAATCGATCCCTCTCAAGTTTGACATCACTTATTTCTTTCTTGCTATAAACTTTTAAACAGATTTCACAGCGAAAAACTGTTCGGCTTTCTCGTTCGAAAAACTGTCGAACTTCCATTTTTCCACGTTCGAACATTAAGGGCAAATTTGTCTTTTCTTCAGTTTTTATTTTTCGGATTTAATAATTATTTTGGGGAATGATATTTTTGAAGTGGTTTAGCCCTATAAGAATATTTTTGATATTACGCCACATAAATAGTATGATAAAATAATTACATTATCTATATTTGAAATCAGTTAAATAATTATTTAATTATATATAAAACTCTATTAAAATTAAAATTAAATAGGTAATTAAAACAAAAAAGAGATGTATATTTATATATATGTGCTAAATATTTTTTAAAAATTTTATTTGATAAATTATTAATTTTTTAAAAATATTTATTTAATTTTGTGTTAATTAATTTTTAGATTATGATTCAGATTTAAGTGTGTCCTATTAATATTTAACTGGTTATGAATTTTGTGTTTAATAATTCTTACGTAATATGTTTAAAAAAAATCTAAAACAGTATTCATTTACGAGAAGGGACAGTACATTTTTTAATATGAAAGAACACCCTTTCTCTCCTGTTATCAAAGAAAAATATGAAACCTAATTTGAAGAATTATATTGTTTTTGCTTGATAAAACCTTTTGATTTACCTCATTTTACAAATAAAAATCAAACCGTGAAAGTAGATAATACATATATATATATTTATAAGAGAATATGAAATATGTATTTTTTTTCCAAAACATGTATAATATTTGTGTGTTTATAAAATCTTATACACTGATTGCTACGTATGAAAACCACCCATGGTTATGGACGAAAAAAATTATTTTATTATTACACTAATTAACTACAAATATGCAAGGCATATAAAAGTAAAAAATATGTGTATATGTGTTTATACATGTCTATCTGTCGCTTTTGAATGACAAGTTATGATTTGATTGTTCTGAATTAAGTATTTAAGATACAAATCAAATAGACTAATAATGGATCATAATTACATAAAAGAGCTCCTCTCCAAAAAGCTTTATTTTGTATTTTGCTTTATATATTTAGTTCACATAAAAAAAAACACACAATTTACAATTCATCAACATACAAGACCCCTCGAGCCCACTCGCTATTTATATCACAAACCCACAACGTTATCTTCTACAAGAGACAAACAAAACACATTAAACATGGCCTCAACAATGCATCACTACATCGTCGTTTTAAGCTTCCTCCTCCTAACTCCGGCGGTCATTTCGTGTCCGGAGTCTGACCGGCGAGCACTCCTCGCCTTCCGGTCTGCTCTCCACGAACCTTACCTCGGGATATTCGACACGTGGCGAGGTCTAAACTGTTGCCGAAATTGGTACGGAATCAGCTGCGACGCTCTCACCCACCGCGTCGCCGACATCAACCTCCGTGGAGAGTCAGAGGACCCAATTTTCGAGAAGGCTCATCGCACCGGCTTCATGACGGGGAAAATCTCTCCAGCGATATGTAACCTCTCGCGCCTCTCCTCCATCACCATCGCAGATTGGAAAGGTATTATATTCTTAGATTTTAACATAATAATTAATATAAATTAAAAATCCACGAAAATCCATGTTTAAATAATCAAAATATGGTAACCATATGCTAGTTTAAAATTATAATATTTGACTCATGAACTTGCAAAAAGTTACCCATGATTCCACGAGATCTACGGTATTTACTATTCAATTAATTAAGAGCACAATTTTTTTAATTAATCTACAACGAGTATGTTGTAGATTTAAGCATAACTTAGTTGGTATTATTGCATTTTTTATGTTGTTTTTTTTTCCAAGCTGTATTTCTTTTTATATATCTAATATTCAAGATTGTTGTATGAACATTACACTTTCCATTACTCTAAATTTTCTTCATCAATTTAACATTCTTCTCATATACCAAAAAACAGGCATCTCCGGTGAGATCCCACGTTGCATCACGCGCCTACCGTACCTCCGCACACTCGACCTTATCGGGAACAGGATCTCCGGCGAGATTCCGTACGATATCGGACGGCTAAACCGGCTAGCGGTACTAAACGTCGCCGATAACCAGATCTCGGGTAGGATCCCACGCTCCCTAACAAATCTCTCAAGCCTCATGCATTTGGACCTACGGAACAACAACATCTCCGGCATCATCCCTCCCGATTTCGGACGCCTCGGGATGCTAAGCCGAGCCCTGCTAAGCGGTAACCGGATCACTGGCCGGATTCCAAGGTCCCTGGCCCGTATTTATCGCTTAGCAGACCTTGATTTATCAGGGAACAAACTCTATGGCACTATCCCGGAGTCACTTGGCCGCATGGCAGTACTTGCTACGTTGAATCTCGACGGAAACAGAATCTCCGGAGAGATTCCCGGGACGTTGCTTGCATCATCGGTGATGAATCTAAATCTTAGTAAGAATGAGTTGCAGGGAAGGATCCCTGACAGATTCGGGCCAAGGTCGTATTTTACTGTGATCGATCTATCGCATAATAATCTTCGTGGACCAATCCCGAGATCCATCTCTACGGCGTCGTTTATTGGCCATATGGATCTAAGCCATAACCATCTATGTGGTAGGATTCCCGTCGGTTCGCCGTTTGATCATCTCGAAGCGACGTCGTTTGAGTTCAATGACTGTCTCTGTGGAAAACCTCTTAGAGCTTGTTAAGGAAAAAATAATAATGAGGGTTTATTAAATTAACGTATTAGAATCGTGTTTATGTAATATATGTACTTATAATGTAGTATAATATTTGTTAATTTTATGATCTGTTATTTGCATATATCAGTTTCCTTTAAGAAATTGGGCTTCGTTGCATAAGAATTGATACGAATAATAAAAATATAATTTTCTTTATGTACAATTCAAAAATTTCAAAGAAAGAATTTTACTAAAAATGGAATTCTTGGTATGCTTCAGATGGCGATCCCAAGTGGAACTCGAAATATAAAAATCGGTCATGAAAAAAACGATGGAGCACATAGTGGTGCAGACACGACGGAATAAATGGCAATATCAAAGTATAACCGTTCAACGAAAAAATTACTTTCACATATAAATTGTCATTAGAAAATAAGTCTTTTAATAATGGAAGATGAGACAAGGCCATTGGTGTCGGTAATTAGCTATAGTTTGGCGTAGGGATCATAGTTTGTCAATATGGGTGGCAGGAATAGAGGATTCATAATCAGCAGAAGAAAAAAGTGGTTAAATGCTCCAATTAAAAATTATCAATTATTCTATTTAATATCATCTTTTATTGAAGTTGTTATCCAATTTATAACTTTTACTAAAAATCAACAATATACAAAGAAACTAGTAAATTGATGAACAAAATAATAAAACTATTATACAAAATGATGTTATTGGGATGATTCACTATGTTGAAATAAATCTTTATATTGAAATGGTGAAAAATGTATAGAGTGAAACCAATTAAGATCAAATTGAATAATTTATTAATGATGATGGAAAAATATTTTTTTAAATTTTAGATAGGGTCAGATATTCACTATATGATGGGTGTAAAATGAGTCTTTCACAATTGTCTTTATATACACATCTAATGAATTTTTCAGAAACAAAATAATTTTTTGAAGAGTTGCTTGAATTATATTTCTCAATTCGTTATGAATTATTTGCATGAAGATAACATTGTTGTAGAGTGATACTATTAAACAAACAAGATCCTGATATTTTTAGATCATTTGCCATACCAAAAGATCGACATGAATCAAGATAATTATATAATTTACTAGAAAAAGATACTAGATTGAATAATTTTTTTTATTATATGAAAAATAATGAACCACTATGAGTTGAGAAAAATTGGTCCCTTAATGTCGTTTGTGGTATAGACCAATTACAAGTAGTATAAAAAGACCTTTATCAATCTGAGAAGAAAAGAAGTCACATAAGATGAAATGTTGAGCATTTGAATCGTAAATGAGAAATGTATCATCCGTAAGATGGTGAGGCGTGGGATAATATAACAAGGTGTATTTCGAATTTACTATTGAGAGTGAAATCACTTACTTAGGCTTTTGTATGACTAGTTTTAATCCTTTTGCGATGTCCACGAGAAATTACTCATTATGGCCAAATATTGCGATCCCATAAATTTTACCATTCGACATATGAAAATAAAGTTTTTGTATTTAACTATATTTATCCTAGACCTAATCATCCTAGAATAACACTGCAAAAATATAGGTGTTTTCCAACGGACATATCCGTTGGAAAACACCTGAAATCCGTCGCAATGACCGTTTCCCAACAGACGGCAACGGATTCTTGCCCGTTGAGAATAGCTCGTTACAAATCGAGATCCGTTGCGATTTTCAACGACGTTACAACGTATAATATCTGTTGCGAATTGGCAACGGAGGACAACGGATATATCTGTTGGCAATTTTTAATGCATACCCGTTACAAAATGTTGACGGAACCTCGTTACAAATGTGCAAATAATTCCCTTTAAAATTTTTTAACGGATTGCCCATTAAAATTTTTTAACGGATTGCCCGTTAAAATTTTTTAACGGATGCCCGTTATAACTTTGTAACGGATCTCCGTTTCCAGTCCGTTGGAGAGCAAAAGCGGGAAATGAAAATTTTCAACGGGTATCCGTTCAAAGTGACGAGAAATGGCAATGGGCATCCATTACAACTTGGCGGGAAATGGCAACGGGCATCCGTTACCATTTGGCAGGAAAATTACTTTCCAACGGATGCTCGTTGCAATTCTAACGGGTATCTGTTGGAAATTTTTTTGAAAAAAAAATTAAAAAATTAAAAAGAAAATATTTTTAAAATAAAAACAAATTTTTAATAACTTAAAATTAATATTATAAAATTTTATACAAAAAATTGAAACCTAAAACTATTACGTTTCATCTAAATTTGTGGGCCGATGTCATCCGAGTGGTCACCAGCACCTCGTGAAGGCATTACATCCGAATCGTTCACCGATTCTTGACGCGGCGTTGTTTCCCCCGCCTGGCCGGATAGCAATTCTATGACGCTCTCCATGTACAGCATCTATGCACGAGTATCTTGAATTTGTGCTTCGAGATCCTCGATACGCCGTTGTTGCGTGTAGCTCTCTTATGCCATGGGAGGTATTGTCGTGGCGTCCTCGATAATATCCTCTTGCAATGCTCCAGACCGTATAGACGCCCCTTATACGATCTAACTGACTACAAAACAAAAAAGTTAGAGTTAGAATTGTTAGAAAATATTTTATTACTAATGAAAATATAATTTTTAAATTTTTACCATCAAATAAATTTTGTCCTTTGTAAAGGACTGAGCTCGTCGGGAGTAGAACCGCAAGCTTGTGATTGATGTGTGATCTTATCTATCACAGCTTTCACAGTTATTTTTGCTCGAGGGTCGACGAATTCAGGTTCGTCGCCCTCTTCCTTGACAACCGGTTTCTTCTTGGCGTGGGTTTCCACTATCAGCTCAAGAAGATTCGATTCTCTTCCTATTCATTGCATCTGTATTATAAAATAAATATATTAATATAAACATTGTTAAAAACAATAAATTTAGATATTAAAAAATTTACCAAATCTTGTTTCCTCTTCGGGAATGATTTTGATCCCAAAGTATGGCGATGCGAACTATTTCTGGGAACCTTCTCGCCGTACCGACATTTTTTGGCCTTCTCGCTCTTAGCCTTGAACTTTTCAGACTCCCAATGTTGAATAAGTTGATTGCAGACCTCGTTCGTTGCCCATGTTGGTTTGTGATTCTTGGTGTAGTAGTTGCGCTTGGCGTTGTTCATCATCAAGCACATCTGAGCCTGCATGTCGCACATCCAAGCCGTGTAGATGCGCGACGTATCCTTCTTCCGCCATCTGTATGCGCGCTGCAAAATAAATTATAATGAGTTAGTTTATAACATATATAATTGATGATTTTAAAAAATTATGTTAAATATACTTACAATGAAGGTGCACAACCACCGGCGGCGTATTACTTCTAGAGTAACTTGCCAAAAATAATAGAGTTTGTCCTGTAAGGACCCTTAGATGATGTTGTTGTTTGTATGTTTTAGAACATTATCTACATTGATCATCTCGTTTTCATACATATTTCTTGCACGATTTAGGAGATGTTTTTGATATATATGTGATGTTTTACGTATGATTCCGTTTTCGTTTTACTTGTTTTCGTGTTTTCATATTCTTACTGGTCTTTACGCTTATTTGGATCATTTTGGAGCTAAAAGGACATGCACGGAGCTAAGGACCCGACCATTTGCCTTGTGCCCGAGCGGGCACACACACCATGCCCGATCGGGCATCATTCCAGCCACACAGCACGCACGACTTGCCCTAGCCGCACCCGAGCGGGCACACTCACTACCCGAGCGGGTCGCGGCCCATATCTGCATATTAAGTTAAGTAAACTTAACTTAAAACAAAGGGAAGTCGGTGGGGCAATTAAGGAACAATTGGACCGATTTAGGAGGCTTAAAAGGAGGCAAAAAGACGTCATTACAGAAAGCTTACAGAGGAGATTAATTCAGTAGAAGATTGAGAAGATTCTTGCGAGGAGACAAGCGAGGAGCATTGGAGATCAAGCCCCGACACTTCGGTTTTGTTTGGTTTTCATGTTCCTTAGACTTTCTACTTTTTTTATGTTTGTTTACAGACGCATGAGCGAGTAGTTTGTTTGTTCTAGGAGAAGGGATTAGCCCTTGGCTATCCCGGAATCACTTTTGATCTATTTTGAATGCATCTTCCCGTTTTAGTTCATCTATTCTTTATCTGAGTGCTTAAATTGCTTGTATTTGCGAACGGCCGCGTAGATACATGTGTTAGAGATTAGGAGAAGGACCGAAGGGGGCAACTTGTCTAGATCACGTGTCTATGCCTTGAGAGAGGGTAGATATCATGTTAGGATCGTCCGCCTTAGATAGCTCTAATTGGGATTGCATGATAGATAGATTGATCGTCGGTTTCGGTAGTCTTGTGGTAAAACCGGTTTCCTAGGACGTTTGTCTTATCGTTAGAACCCAAGTAGTTTATTTACTTTCAGTATTTCATTCCTCATCCATACTCTTTCGTTAGCAAGTTTGATTCCTAGTTCGAGTTTAGGTAGTGTTGCGTAGTCTCTGTGGGATCGACACCTAAAATACTACACACGTGCCGTACACTTGCGGGTAGTTTAGGTTATTTTATTTAATTTTGAGAACGCATCATACATCAAACCTGCATATTAAAATTAAATAGTTAGATACATTTATAAATTACAACAATAAATGCAAATAATTGTAAATTTTACCATAACGTCCCAACAGGACGATCGAGATTGATAATTTGAAGGGTGCTATGCCCATCAAAATTATCGATTAAGGAATCGATATCCACCATATCGTCCTCTTCATCAAATATCGGCGGTGTCGATATTGGTGAAGGAGGACGATATGGTGGCGGTGGAGACGAGGGAGGGGCTCCCGCTGAACCAATCAACATATCTCCCGAACCTATAAATCGTCTAGCCCTCATTTTAGTATTTAGTGTTTGTACATGTGATTGATGTGTGTGAGAAGAAGTGTTTCAGAGGCATTGAAGTTTTGAATTTGTGTTGAAAATGAAATTGTTCAACAGTTTATATGCAAAAATTTACAACGGGCATCCGTTGGAAATTCTAACGGATGCCCGTTGGAAAAGTCGTCAATTCAACGGACGCAATTAAGTGATGTGACGTTCTGTTTCTCCAACGAGCATCCGTTGGAGTTTCTAACGGATACCCATTGTAAATACGTGTTTCCGAGGCAACGAATGACAAAAAGACGGTTCATCTCCCTTTGCAACGGATATCCATTGCAAATTATCGTAGACTAGGTAGTAATTATGTCAATTTGCAACAGAAATCCGTTGGAAATTGTTACGGATTCCCTTTATAAGTTTTCTAATGGGCATGCATTAGAATAAATTAACGGATGCCCGTTACATTGTTTCTAACGGGCATCCGTTGGAAATTGTAACGGATGTCCGTTACAAGTTTTCTAATAGGAATCCGTTAGAATAAATTAATGGATGCATGTTACATTGTTTCTAACAGGCATCCGTTAGTATATATTAACGGATGCCCATTAATATTTCTTAATGGATGCCCGTTAATATTTTGTAACGGATGTCTGTTAATATTTTTTAACGGTTGCCCGTTAGAATATTAACGTGCATCCGTTACGAATTTGCAACGGATGCCCGTTACAATAGTGGAAAACTTAGAAAATTTTCGAAGTGTCGAAGGTGATTTTGTGTTTCAACGGGCATCCGTTAATATTTTCAACGGATGCCCGTTGGTATAAGATCATATAAAGTTCTAAATTACACATCATCTACATTACACATCATTTACATTACACATTGTCTACATTACACATCATTTACATTAAACATTATTGTATTTACATTTCTTCTTTAGTAGATTCATCGATTGGCGAGTCTTCCTTCGATTGTGACTTTTCAACCCGATCAGCTTTGAACCAACAATATCTACACACCGAGCAATATTCGATGTATATCCATCTAGAAACTTAACGTCTTCTTTTAACCACTTTAATAATGTTGTTTTCGCCGGACCAGACATTCTGAATATTGGGACACGTGACCTTTCATCTCTTATTTCCAACTCAAGTCGTCGATATATTGTCTTCAAATCTTTTCTTGATTGTATATTATCCTTAGTTTTACCTGCCATATTCAAAAAATTATTGATAATGTTATCGAAAAAATTCTTTTCGATATGCATAACATCTAAACTATGACGTAATATCAATGATTTCCAATATGGTAGTTCCCAAAAGATACTACGTTTATACCAGTTATGCCATTCACCTTGGACTTTAGGTTTACGATGCCCACGATCCCTACCATATTCTACCGATTCTTGTAAATCACCCATTGTGTTCGATCTTTCGTAAATGATTTGTGTTCCGGTTTGCATGCATGGTGCCACTTCTTTTTGTACAATGTTCATTTGAAAATGTTTTTTATCTTTCTGGAAAGCATGTCCACGAGGAAGAAATCTTCTATGACAATCAAACCAACATGATTTTTTTACCATGTACTAGTCGAAATTAATATGTATCCTCCATACAATATGAACATGCTAATCTCTCGTGCATGCTCCATCCAGATAACACTCCATAGGCAAGAAAGTCGTTAATTGTCCACAACATGACCGCTTTCAATGTAAAATTTTACTTCGTACTCATGTCATAAGCAAAAATTCCTTCGTTCCACAAATGTCTTAATTCATGAATTTAGGGTTGCAAAAACACATCAAAACTTTTCTTCGGATGTTCTGGTCTTGGAATCAGCAACGTCAGAAACATTACCTATCTTTTCAAACGCATATTGAGAGGCAAATTATATGGAGACAAAATCACCGACCATAGAGAATATTGACTTCCAGATTGTCCATATAGACTAAAACCATCGGTGCACAAACAAAGATAAACATTTCTCGTTTCATACGCGAACTCGAAAAAATATTTCATTGAAAGCCTTACCATTCGATGGATGTTGCATTATACCTTTTCCCATCAAGTGTTCTACATGACATCTCACTCTTGCAGTGGTTTTTCGATTCAAATAACGTTCTCAACCTGTTTGCTACAGGTATATAGAACATTTTCATTTACGGTACATATTTACGTGAAGAAGGTTTTTTTTGCTGAAATCTGCTTGCCCCGCAAAACTTGTATTCCAACAAGTACTTATCATTTCTCCAAAACAACAAGCAATTATTTCTACAAACATCAATTGTCTCATGTGGCATTCCAAATTTTTTAACGCATTCTTTGTTTCATAGTATGTCTCAGGGCTTGATTATTTTCCGATAAATATTCACACATGGTTTTGCAAAATGAATCAATGCAATTTTCAGCAACATTGTACTCTATTTTAACATTCATCAATCTTGAAGATAAAGATACGCGGGACTGACCTTCACGACATCTTTCATATATAGGTTTTTTGCCGAATCCAACAAGTTGAAGAACCAGCGTGCATCGATGTTCGACATCTCTTCACGGGTTTGTTCAATGAACAACTCCATGAAAAGCATCTGACACCATTTACACATATGGATTGGTCGTTGATGCTTCATAAATAACTTCTTCATTTCTTTATACTTGTGCTTCTTGCAGAATATCTCTAACACCACAATTTTCACCTTGGAAAAACCAAATTTCATAATTCTCAACGAAACCCACCTTGTAAAGATGTTTGCAAGCAATTTCTTGACTTCGATAGTTCATTTTTTTGAATCTTTTGCATAGACATAACATTGTCCCGCGTTCTTGACACAAAGATTGCATCGATGCAAAACTCATGAATTGCTCCAATCCGTGTAAGAATTCTTGCTTAATGTCTTCGGTTATAAGATCTTTTCTTCTATACATATATTCTCTCGATCTATATATATCTCGATTTGAAGAAGATGATATTTTGTTGAAAATATATATGCTTTTGATGGTTTGATGCTCAAACCTTGATAGTTGTCATTAAATAGTTGTAAATATATGCAATAATGTCCAATTGAATTTATTTGTAATTATAATTTGTAAATATTTTTTAAAAAAATACATAAAAAGATATACATAAACAACAAGTATATTTATATTATTAAAAGAAAATCTATTCGAATTTAAGAAATTTGATTTTAAAAAATTTCTAATAACATAAATAATCGTAATTTCTAATACATATTTTGCAAGTTTTGTATTTCAAGATAGATGTTTATTTGTAGAGTCTATATATATATATATTATAACTTGTATTTTTTATGAACCAATAAATAAATCAACTCAGCGGGTGTGAAGTGGCATAATATCAAAGATACCTTCGTAAGGCTAAAGTATTTCACACATACACTCGTAAATCTAATGGGAAATAAAAATTGGAGAAAAAACATATGTGTCCTTATATTTTGTTAGTGAAAACACTTACGGTTTTGACATTTTTGTTAGTGAGAGGAGGGAAACGAAATCTATTTCAAATTTGACAGAAGGGGACAAAATTGAGAGCGATTTCCTTCCATTTTCAACGATTCACTTCAATTTTCGAGCGATTTTCAGAGAGCGTCTTTCAATAATTTTTGAGTGATTTTCAATGATTTCCAGCGATTTTCAGTGATTTCTAGCAATTTCAGTGACTTCGAGCGATTCCCAGCGATTTTTAGCAATTTTCCAGGGATTTCAAGCGATTTCCGGTTATTTCTAGCGATTTTCGGCAATTTTGGATCGCACTGAATCGCATGTTGGAACTGGGTTGCAGGGTCAAATTGGGTTGCAGGATCGCACTGAGTCACAGGGTTGAACTAGGTCGTAGGGTCGGACTGAGTCGCAGAGTCGCACTGGATCGCTGGGTCGTAGGGTCACACTGGGTGGTTGGACCGCAGGATCGCACTAGATCGCTGGGTCGTAGGATCGAACTGGATCGTAGGGTCGTAGGATACTTTGAAAATATCAACATTTATAAAGATATTTTTGAAATTATATATTTTTTTTAAATGGTATTTTTAAAATATTTAGTCCTATAAAATATTTATAAAGTTCCCCGTGTGAAGTAGAGGTTCGAAAATAGTTGTGAATAGATTACTTTGGTTTGACCCTTGTTAGATACGAACCTATTTTTCTTTCTTTTATAGAAAATTTTCAAAAATCATATAATGAATTCTTTTTCGGAATATATTGTACGAAAAAAGCTTATGGTGTCGGGTTCTTTCATTAATCCCACGAGGCATTGCATGTGAACAAGAGCGCCACTTGCGGTGACGTTGACCCCCGACCTATCTGCATGGCAACGTGGGTCTCGTGATACTGGATTCGTACACATCCTTATTATACATTAAAACACAAATTTCATTAAACAACAACAAATATTACTAAGTCATAATCTAATTCATCTGGTAGAGTATTGTATGGACAAAATCATTGTTTCGGATTTAAACTGCACTTCTACCATTATTATTTTGGTTAATGGTTTTAAAACTTCTCAATTATTTTTAGATTTTTAGTAAATTTCATGAATCACACTGTACCTCAAAATCTATAAACTAAATAAATCATTACAAAATATTTGAATTATATTCGAGTTTCTATAAAGCTCTGCGTGCCACGTTAGATTGAGTGAGGATTTTCGTCTAGCTCTATTTTTGATGTTATGTTTATGTGATAATAATGCTGGAAAGATGCATTGTTGACTAGCCATGTTCATATATATATATATATAATGTGTATACTTGTCACAAATAGAAAATTACAATTTACAAATGGAAATTTTGAACAAATTATTTGTCCGTAAATTTATGGATGGAATCCACATGGATTATTGACGAAAAGAACTCCCCTGACGGTTTTCGAACCACAGTCGGGTTAGGACAAACTTTGGTGATCCGAAAATAGTTTAGAATCACACACGCTTTACGAATTTTTTTTCCGTAAAATTTGATGGTTTAGTGATGTCCCGAGCTTATCCCTAATCCATTCGAAAATTTTTCAGAAATTGCTTATATAAGCCACACTACACCTCCGTTTCCAACACAAAATTATCATAAATTATATGTCATATAATCTTTTTATTTTTATTTTTTTAATGTTAATTATATATAATGAAATAGTTATTTTAGTACACCTCAAAGCCGTGCCCAGACAACGGCTTTGAAGATAGAACCCTCACTAAGGTTACAAAAATCAGAACCTTACTAACCAAAAAGACAAAATACATGACAACAAGAGAATGTCCTCATCCACAACAAAGTCAAGGACAAATACTACACCAAAATGGAGTGCCAAATAGATAAACTAATGTTGGACTGATCTAGAATCAACTCCTGCAAGGAAAGGATATGATCATGCACTAATCGATCAAACTGAACTCGAGCCTCCATGACCGAAGACGAACCAGAGTGGAATAATCTAGAGTTTCTCTGCTGCCAGATGAAATAGACCGTTGCTTGTATCAAGATTCTTAATACAACCAACTCGTCCGATGGAATCACTGAATCAACTAACCAGTGACTAATACCACGCAAATCTATAGGGAGATCCGGCCACCTAGTCCATGTAAAGTGAGTTAGCACATCCCTGCTATATTGGCAAGAGAAAAATAGATGAAAGTGAGACTCATTTCCTGTTTGACACAAGAGACATCTCCCTTCGCATGGTACACCCCATCGAGCTAATCGGTCCTTCGTAGGGAGACGGGACCACATTGCAGTCCAATGCGTGAAGGCAAATCTAGGGAGCGCTTGCTTGAAACACATCTCATCTATCCACTGTAGAACTGAGCTAGGAGTCCGAATCATATTCCAAGTCTTGCACGACTTAAACACGGGTTCAAAGCTGGTTGGTGATACTTTCCATAAAAAGACGTCCTCCCCTTTTTCAACCGACGACAGAACGATGGAAGAAATATGGATAAGGGCTTCTTTCACTTTGCTGCTTCTAGCACCCGGAAGTCTCCAACTCCCTTCGAAAACCGCCTTAATAACCCTAGCACACAAAGGAATCCGAAGCATCCTCGGGCCTTCATTGGAATTCCAATGAGATTGATCAATGGGCCAATACCTGTCCAATTATCTCATCAGAAAGAGCACTTCTCGCCATTGCCTAAGACACAACTAACCAAGGAGCTTGCTTCATGGCGTAAAGATAGGAGACAACAGGTACTCCATGACATCCTGGTGAGACCAAGACCACCAAAACCATCTTCTCTTGAAAATATTCTGATTCATCCATGCCACCCACGAAACCAGACTTACAAAGGAGCAACCAAATCAACTTAAACCGAAAAATCCTGTTGAAATTTTCCAACCGTCGCAGCCCTAAACATCCCTCTTTTTATGCTTGCAAATGTCTGACCAAGCAATTCTAGCATTCACTGAAGAGCGAGAGTTTAAGCCCCAAAGAAAACGATGAGAATAACCTCTCTATGTCCTTAAGAAGGCTTTTAGGCAGCGGAAAAACTTGGCTCCATGAGTGTACCATACCATAGATCACCGAGGAGATAAGTTGAACTTTTCCACCACAAGACAAGGATTTAGATGACCATGATGTTATCTTTGCTCTTATCTTCTCCAAGAGATGCATAAAATCTTTTTTTGAGAGTTTATGAGAACTGAGAGGCAAACCCAGATGTCTCAAAGGAAGGGAGCTCAAACGTAGCCCAAAATCATGTGCAAGACGCGCAGCTTCAGCTTGCGTTAGGCCTCCAATAACCAGATCCGTCTTATTATGATTCATTTCAAGCCCAGAGAGATTTTTGAAGGAATCTAGCACTTGCATAATCGATGAGATATAACTGCTAATGGCCTTTGAAAAGATTAGGAGATCATCGGTAAATGAGAGGTGAGTGAGGATTGGGTGTTGGCACCTCGAGTGTAACTCAAATGATCCCGCACTCGCAGCTTTATCCAACAAAGATGATAGGACTTCCATGGAAAAGATGAATAAATAGGGTGAGAGGGAATCACCCTGTCTCAACCTTTTTTTACCTTCAAAACAACCAACTAGCTCACCATTGACAGATATTGAAAATCTTGTCGTGCAAATACATTTTTTGATCCACTGGTTAAACTGCTCTAGGATATTCATTGCAGCTAGAACATTCAAGATAAAAACCCAACCCTCCAAGTCAAAAGCCTTTCGGATATCAATCTTTGCAGAATTCAACTTGTCGTAATCCCTTATCAACTCAGTGGCGAATAGAACATTTTCAATTAGAAGACGACCCCTTTGAAATGTTGCCTGGTTAAGAGACACAAAGTAGGGGAGAATACACTTTAGGAAATTAGCAAGGATTTTGGAAATTACCTTGTATATGAAGTGGCAACAGCTAATGGGTCGAAAATCGCCAAGTTCCACGGCTTCCTTGAACTTAGGAATGAGGGTAATCACAGTAGTATTAAGTTCCTTTAACATTCTGCCCCTCACAAAAAAATTCATGCATTGCTGCAATAACATCCTCTCCGATGGTATCTGACGTGCGAAAACACGAGTTATAAATTATCCTAGACCACTTCACCGCAAGTATACGGATCGTGTAGTACCAGGGTCGATCTCTGGGGACTAAAGCAGCCAAAAACTAAGAATAAAACTAAACTAAGACGAATAAAGATAGAAGGGGATGTGATCCTAAATACCTAAAACTAACCTAAATGGTGACAACAATACTAGGTTGGGAAGAACTCGGATATGATAAACACTACGTGTGTCCGGGATACCGGGACTCGTATGGATGAAACAACTAAGGATCATAGATCTATCAACTTATCTTGACGGCGGGAAATTCATGCCCTAAGGTGAGGAGTGATTCTTCCGAGCCTAAACCTCCTAACCATGAGTACGTGCAACCCTATTCTTACGCTAGTGCTGCCCGGTCAGATTCTCATTAGCCGAACTTAATCTACAACTTAACAGGTCCGGATTCATTCTTTAACCTTCCAGCAAAGTCCGAAATCCTATGTTGCTGAGCGGGCAGCACTAGCGTAAGAGTGATAATGCTAAGCGTAGAACCGATAATCAAGAATAAATCAATAGATCTAAGCATTAACGCAAATCATTGTTCATCCATTACAATCCGATATCCCTACCCGTAGTTGGGACTCTACTCACTCATGGAGAAAATAAACGACGAAGATAACATAACCCTATACATGATAGACTCTAGGAAACTCGATGCCTCAACTTTCCCTATCGTGTTACCGGTGCAAGGATTGATGCTTCTCTTCTTCTCCAACGTCTCCCTAGCCTTTTCAGATGTTTTCCCAGCCTTTCCTTGCCCTGTACGTCGCCCCTTTGCTCTAGATCTGTTTTGTTCCTTAAATTCGATCGTTTGAATGCAAGATCTAAGTTGTTGCGAAATACACGGCCCGCTCGGGCACCATTGTTACCCGGTCGTGCATAGGCGCGCCCTGTCGTTTCCTTCATAACGCCCGATCGGGTATCCAGCACCCGATCGCGTGGTTGAGCGGCCCGAGTGGTGCAAACTCTCGGGGAATTTGGGATGAATTAACGTCCGAGCAGGTATACGTCTTGCGCCCGATCGGGTAAGGCTACCCGATCGCGTTGCCTTCGTGCCCGGGTCGTGCAAGGTATGCGGATAAAACCCCGTAGGTTTTACCTAAGCGGGTGGTCTATGGTGCCCGACCGGGCACCCTTATTTCCTTGAAATTTCTCTTTTCCGCTCGTTGTTCGGGTGTTCCTTTAGGTTCTAAGGCTTGATCTTGGCTCTGAGTGGATTTATCTTCAAAGTAC
>CM071867.1:11406865-11427273 GCA_036759665.1 Gynandropsis gynandra | reverse complement strand
GATTGTGCACGTTGCTGGTACCCATAGTCTTGGCCGTTACCTCTCGATTGGAAACCTTGATTAGGGTTTCTCGCCATTATCCGCGGTTGAAAGTCTTGCGGATTTGCTACATTGTTCGTGTTGCCATATGAGAGGTTGGGATGGCTCTTGATGTAGCCTTGTTGGTAGCCTCGATTGGAGATGTAATTCAACCCCTCCATCCCTTGGCCTACGGATGAGTCATGTCGATCCACATGAAGTCCAGCAATCATCCGATGAATCTCGCCAACTTGTTGTTTCAAGTCCGTTAACTCCGGGTTGGCGATACCAAGCTTGTTTATTGCAGCTTTTGATGGGTAGTCGCGATTGTACTCCCCTACCTTCTTGCCTCCTTCCCTAGTCATGCTCTCGATTAGGTTCTCGAGCTGATTAAACGTGAGGTTGCTAAGGGAACCACCACCCGCTGCCACGATCATGAATCGGGTGGTCTCTTGGAGTCCTTGGATGAAATTCGTGATAAGATATTTCTTATCCATCCCATGGTGTGGGCATATTCGCTGGTAGTTCTTAAATCGCTCCTATGCATCGTGTAACATCTCGCCTCTTTCTTGAAGGAAAGAATTGATGCGACTCTTGGTGAGAAGTGTTCTGTGATACGGGAAGAATTGCTGCATGAACCTTTGTTCCAAATCATCCCACGACGTGATTGATGCAGCTGGCAAATTGAAGAGCCAACGTTGCGCCGCATCCTTGAGTGAGAATGGGAACGCCATCAGATAAAGATCCTCTCGAGTAACTCCCGTTCCAACCTTATTAGTGCTACATAGCATCTTGAAGTCCGTATGGTGGGAGTTCGGATCTTCGTTCTCCATTCCGCGAAAGGCCGAATTGTTGAGCATCTGAATAAAAGCCGGTTGTAGCTCAACCTGGTTATCAATCGTGCGGGCCATGCACGAAAGTAACTGCGTGTGCTTAGGAGCGGTGTATGCTCCATAAATCTCGTCGGCAGCAGTCATGTCGGGAATACTCGCGTTGTCTTCTCCGCTGCTTGCACTATACGTATCTTCCTCCTCAGAGACGTGTTGCTCGTGGTAGCTCGTTCTTTCTACCTCGGATTCGGAAACAGCTATTCCAATCCTTCTCTTCTTGTGCAGGCATCTTAAAGTGCATTCAACCTCGGGATCGTAGATGAGAAGTTTCTGAGTAGAGCTTCTCATACAAGTCTCCTGCACAACAAGAAACAAAACACCAAAGCGTAAATCCGCGGTAGATAGAAAAGACTCAATAAAGGGAAAAACAAAAACAAATAAAGACGAAAAACAAACAAACAAACAAAGACTCCGGAAAGGACTAGATCCTAATCTAGCTAATTCCTAGTCTAGGCCGTTATTAGTCCCCGACAACGACGCCAAAAACTTGACGTGTGGAAACACAAGTTATAAATTTTCCTAGACCACTTCACCGCAAGTATACGGATCGTGTAGTACGAGGGTCGATCACTGGGGACTAAAGCAGCCAAAAACTAAGAATAAAACTAAACTAAGACAAATAAAGATAGAAGGGGATGTGATCCTAAATACCTAAAACTAACCTAAACGGTGACAACAATACTAGGTTGGGGAAGAACTCGGATATGACAAACACTACGGGTGTCCGGGATACCGGGACTCGTATGGATGAAACAACTAAGGATCATAGATCTATCAACTTATCTTGACGGCGGGAAATTCATGCCCTAAGGTGAGGAGTGATTCTTCCGAGCCTAAACCTCCTAACCATGAGTACGTGCAACCCTACCTTCCAGCAGTGATTAACCCGTACCATGGCAGCTTTACGACCGCAATCATTATTCCAAAGACGACTAACCGACCGGTCAGATTCTCATTAGCTGAACTTAATCTACAACTTAACAGGTCCGGATTCATTCTTTAACCTTCCAGCAAAGTCCGAAATCCTATGTCGCTGAGCGGGCAGCACTAGCGTAAGAGTGATAATGCTAAGCGTAGAACCGAAAATCAAGAATAAATCAATAAATCTAAGCATTAACGCAAATCATTGTTCATCCATTACAATCCGATATCCCTACCCGTAGTTGGCACTCTACTCACTCATGGAGAAAACAAAAGACGAAGATAACATAACCCTATACATGATAGACTCTAGGAAATTCGATGCCTCGACCTTCCCTATCGTGTTACCGGTGCAAGGATTGATGTTTCTCTTCTTCTCCAACGTCTCCCCAACCTTTCAAGATGTTTTCCCAGCCTTTCCTTGCCATGTACGTCGCCCCCTTTGCTCTAGATCTGTTCTGTTCCTTAAATTCGGTCGTTTGAATTCAAGATCTAAGTTGTTGCGAAATACACGGCCCGCTCGGGCACCATTGTTGCTCGGTCGTGCATAGGCGCGCCCGGTCGTGTTCCTTCATAACGCCCAATCAGGTATCCAGCACCCGATCGCGTGGTTGAACGGCCCGAGTCGTTCAAACTCTCGGAGAATTTGGGATGAATTAACGCCCGAGTGGGTATACGTCTTGCGCCCGATCGGGTAAGGCTACCCGATCGCGTTGCCTTCGTGCCCGGGTCGTGCAAGGTATGCGGATAAAACTCCGTAGGTTTTACCCGAGCGGGTGGTCTATGGTGCTCGACTGGGCACCCTTGTTTCCTTAAAATTTCTCTTTTCCGCTCGTTGCTCGGGTGTTCCTTTGGGTTCTAAGGCTCGATCTTGGCTCTGAGTAGATATATCTTCAAAGTACGTGGTTTTGTTCAGGAATCCGTCTTTTAAAGCTCATTTAGGCCTTGTCGCCTAAAAACCTGAAAACCAACAAAACGGGTGTATGAAACTCAAAATCACATCGGATATGTAAATCTATATAAAATATATGCGAAAATGGAACTAAAATCTATCCTAAAATTGATACACTTTCAGTGTTATCAGTATCCCACGATGAAACAAAGAATTCCTTAGTGAAACCATCAGGACCCGGGCTTTTGTTATCCGGCATAGCAAACAATAACTCCTTGATTTCCTGGCTTGTGACCGTCCGAGAGAGTGTTGTAATTTGCAACTCTGAGCATCTAAAGGTTAAGATTCTTCTGAGCTCAGCAACTGAACTATGTGTAGAATTGGCCGAATCTGAGTCTAATAATTTCGAGAAGAACCGAACAACATGATCCTTGATATGGGCCGATTTTGATAGTCTATTCCCAAATTCATCAACCAAGAAGTGGATTGTGTTATGGGAGACACACTGTTTGATTACCTTGTGAAAGTAGGATGTATTTTTATCCCCCAACTTCAACCATTTCACATGAGATTTCTGGTGGAAGAATCTCTCCTCAGCAAGACCCAATATCAACCATTGCCTCCTCAAATCATGTTTCCTCCTCGCAAGCTCCGGGGAAGGGTTAGACATGAGCTCAGTTTGGACCGATTCTAGAGTGCAACCCGCCTCTTGTACCCTCTTTGAAAATTGACTAAAGCGGTTTTTATTCAACATACAAAGAGGGTACTTGAGTCTTTTTAGGGCGTTACGAAGATTTTATAATCTTGAACCCTCAAAGCTGCCATGCCCCCAGTTGTCTTCCACAGTCTTCTTTAAGTCGGGATGTAGAGTCACATGTGAGAAGAACTTAAAGGGTCTTCTCGCTTGTCTTTCACAGCCCGACATCCTCATGAGACAAGGAGAGTGATCTGAGCATCCAGGAGGAAGAAACTCCGCAAAAGCCCCTAGGAAGAGATCAAACCATTTTTCATTCACAAAATCTCAATCTGTTTTCTTGGAGACTAGGTTATCCTCTTGGTTTTTCCACCACGTGAACCTATTCCCTTTAGACAGCACCTCAAAAAGTCCAGTAGACTGGAGATAAACTCAGTATTCATCCATCCCTAATACCATCTGAGAGATCTCGGGGAAATCTGAGTGGTCGTCAAGGTGGAGAGATTGGTTGGGGACCCCCCGGGAAAACCCCAAGGGAAAAATTTGGGGGGGGGGGGGGAGTTGCAGATAACTCCACCAGCTCTGCCCATAAATCCTTTCAGTCCAAACTCGCGTTCTTGGCATACACAAAGGTTGTCGTGAATGAAATATGCGAATCAAGGTGATAAATCCCCCAGGTAATACTCTGTGCGGATTGGTGGAACACCGATAGGATGATGCAAGGATCCCATACTAGCCAAATTCTGCCCCCCCACATCCGAGTCATGATTACATAAGGCATTCCAGCCCTGGATAATGCTAAACTGATCCTACAAGCAATAACTTTCTTAATCCGAGACTCCAAACTAGCACCAAAAAGAGGTTTATGATTACAGATCCATTGCCTGAATAACCGTCGTTTTTTTCGGCCGTTTAGGCCTCTAACATTCAAACAAAAACATGGGTTCTGTGTAAGGGTTAATACTGGTACTTCCGAGGTACCGTACGATTACGGCGCCTGTGTTTAACTTCCACAAAAGGTGTCTCGGTGACTGCTAGGGAAACTGATTCTCATTATGAGGCAGGAGGTCTTTGATGTTTCAGTTTTTTACCCTTCCTACTCCTTTCAATTTTTGCCACTTCCACCATATCCTGATCCTTTTCTGAGTCGTCTACGGTCCCATCTATAATTGGAGGAGAGCATGCTACAGATGTTCTGGTCTGTGGTGATCAACTATGACATTCTCTGCATTATCTTCCAAAGTCGGAGCGACTACAGGCTTCTCCAAGGGAGGCGCATCAGCTATAGGCACTGACAGTGGCAGATGAGTTTCTTTATTCGGCTGCAATTGTTGGACATATGAAGCCTTATCTGATACCTGTCTATCCTTAACCACCCGTTTTTCAGCTCTCATGCCAAGATCAATTTTCCGGGGAGGCTCGGTTACTATGCAGGATCTCGCCGAATGCCCCCTCTAATGGAAAAGACTACAGCAAGGTGGCAACCATTCGTATAGAACATCTATCACAATCTCCTCCCTAGACTCATATCCCAAAACCAACTTCTTTGGAGGATCAACCTTCAAATTCACCTCAACGTAAATTCGTGCTATGTCGAGTTTCTCTTTGGAATCAGTTGTTGGATCCAAATAGAGAGGCTCTCCAATACATGAAGCTATTCTACTGAGGCATTCTCGGCTGAAGAGCTTTGTCGGGACATTCCTCAATCTCACCCAAGTCAGTACCGAATCCAGTGACGGCTTCTCCACTCTGTGGTCAGTATCCCACTCTGACACGAACATGGCTCTAAAACCAATATACCATATGCTTCTTGCAATGATTCTGCCACGAGTTCATTCATCCGGTATTTTGAACAGAAATGTTCCACTGCCCATATCCCGCACTATAATCCTTTGCCCATTGTCTGCCTAGAAAGAGTTGGTCCAACCAATAATCCTACCCATCGTAGGTGGATAACCATAAAACTTACCTATGAGGAACTCTTTCCATTCTTCCTTCGGTGCCCTAATGGAATCATCTGGAATCAACACAAACGACACCCCGATACATGGAGAGAGGGATCCCCCACTCTCGACAATGTGCACAGGGAAGATTTGAACTTATCACACCAATTTCCTAAAGCAGAAGTGAGAGGAGACAAACAAGGATCCGAAGGTTATGGGTCCTTCTTCGGCGGTGATGAAGGAGAAACCTGTTCCTTTGGAGACGGAGCATGAGAGGCTGATCTACCAGCACCTTCAGCGACTGATTTCGCTTGGGTCGCACCGATAGAGGAAGGAGCATTGCTTGACGGCGAATTAAGGGGTGGAGAAGGAGGAGAAGGAAGGCGAGGACTCACGAACGTGGGGGAGCTATGGAGAGAAGATGGAAGGGGAAGGAGAGGGGGATTAGGAGGGAACGGAGGGGGAGAGGGAATTTTCTTCCCCATGGGTGTCGGGTTGAGATTTCTCGTCGGCTAGTGGCCGGTCGTCGGTGAGGGTCGATTTGGTCGTTTAGGGTTTTGACCCAGTGGGGGTCGGTTTTTGCCTCCGCCTAGCACTTAAAATTAGGTTGTTTGTCTGAGTGTATTGAAGCTGTCAAATTAGTCACAGCCCAACTAAAACAAAGATTTTCATCAGGGTTCATCAGGGTTCTGTTTGGTTTCCGGTAAAGTTATATATAATCTTTTTATTTCATATTATGTTGATGACATCATCGTCAACATCAAATATTTTTAGTTTCAAGAAAAATGATGTACAAAAGAATGGAGCCGGGAACTCAAAGTGTATCAAAAGATTTTATGGAAGGCATTACACAGTTCACAACGATGACAACAAATCAACTAGTTTACAAAGAAACCAGTAAACCGGTTTGTCTGTGATTCAAATGCAAAAATGAAAATTTTTGAACGAGAGAACTGTGTGGAATCATATTTGTTGAAAAGGTTTCACGCCCAATTGCTTAATGTGGCAATCTCATAGGAAAAAATGTTACCACGAATTAGTAATGTTGTTGAATATTGTAATAAGGTTATTGCACATAATAACGTAATTGGGACGAGTCAAGATTTAGAACTGAACCATTGTAGAAATGGTCCTAAATATTTTTGGTGAAAGAAATGAAAAAAAATTCAAGAAGATCTGAACGATTATGCAAAAAGATTTTTTGAGATGTTATAAAGTACTAGACATCCATAAAATGACGGCTTATAATAGATCATTTTATTTTTCGTTGTCTGCAAGTACAATGAAATTGTAAGATAAAAAAATAATATTTTTAAGTGTTGCATGAATTGTCTATATCGCAATTATTGATAAATTATTTTCCTGAAGATATACAATAAATTCATAATATGTGACAAAGAAGATGATGATCTCTTTGGGTCTATTTACATATCAAATTATTTATGTTTGTTAAGATAATTGTATGATTTTTGGGAAAGAGACACTGATTTGATTAATTGTCGATTTTACTGAAAATACCCATTTTATATGAAAATAAAATGAAAATTGGATCCATATCGTCGTATATAGTATTTATCAATTATAGACATAATCAAACGATTTTATCAATCTAAGAAGAGAATTAAATTATGAGAGAATTAAAACATTATGGGAAAGGGTACGATGTTTCAACGCAACAAAATTTTATGTTACAAGGTGCTCATATGTGGACCATAAGTGATTTCTACCTTACGGTATATTATTTGGATAGACAATGAATGATCGATCGGCTTGTCCTTATTGTATGGATGAAAGAAACATATTCCAATTGAAACATAGAAGAAAGAAAATTTGGTGTGATTTTCATCGTTTTTTTCTTCATGCTGATTAACACTATTGCGTAACAAGAAACAATTTTAAGATCAATGTAGTTGTACGAAAGTTTCATCCTTTAGTTTTGGATGATGAAGAGATTTTATATTAGCGGTTTCTTAATTCAGGAGTTCCAAGGAGTAGTCAATGCAGCGGAAACAATCTTCCTAGAAATGTTGGATACAGAGTTATCCATAATGGGTACAAGAAAAATATACTTTGGGATATACCATATTAGAAAAACTTGGAGTTTCGACATAATCTTGATGCGATACACATAGAGAATGTTTTTTTTATAACATCATCAATATAATGTTGAACATCGCATGAATGAAAAAAGATAATATTAAATCACACATGATTTTGAATGAGTATTTCTTACGGAAAAAGTTACACATAACTGATGATGGTAAAAATTGTGTCCCAACATTGAAATTGACAAATAAGGAAAAAATTTTGTTGAATTGGTTGAAAGATGATGCGATATTTTCTGATGGTTATGCTTCTAACATGGGAAGGGACATTAACATCCAAGGGAAAACGTTTTGAGGAATGACAAATGATGATTGTTAGGGGTGGGCACCCGCGGGTACCCGCGAGAATCTCACTACCCGCCCCCGAACCCGTCCCGCACGGGTAGTTGGTTTTACTACCCGTACTCGTACCCGCAAGGTGCGGGTACCCGCTGTTCGGGTACCCGCAAAAACTCGGCAAACCCGCGGGTACCCGTCCCTACTCAGGTAATAAAAAAATAAAAGTAGGGGTATATTTGTAATTTTGGCGGGTACCCGCGGGTACCCGTTTGTGAAACTATAAAACCCGTCCCGAACCCGAACCCGCGGGTATTGAAACTAAATTACCCGAACCCGAACCCGAACCCGCGGGTACGAGTAATTTTTTGCGGGTTCGGGACGGGTTTCGGGACGGGACGAGTCCTGCGGGTTTTTTGCCCACCCCTAATGATTGTCATGTCTTCATGCAAAGATTACTTTCCATAGTTTTTTGTAAATTTATGGAAAAAATGCACATGAAAAAATTTAGGTATATTTGATTCTTAGGTGATTATAATTTGAGATATGAAATTTTATTATATTATATTACTTATTTTGTTATACATAGCTTAAATAATTTTCCAAATCTCCATTAAATTAAGAGGCCATGGTATAGTTAGGAATTTGATGAGAAGATGAAGAATAATCCCAATATGAAAATTAAAAATAAAATAGTTTTTATTAGAATGCAAAGATTGAATCAGCATGCACAAGGATTAAATAAGAGCACAAGGATTTACAAGTGGTTTGAACAAGTTAGCAACTTAATGACCTTGACCTATTTTCTAGGAAGCCAAATAACAACCTTCAAGATAATAGGTTATCCTTTAATAAAAAATAAAAAATGAGATATGTTTGTTGGAATGTCTATAAAAGGAAGAGAATGCAACAATATTGTAAAAAACTCATAAGCAAGAAAACAAATAAAAATTAGTGCAAAAAAGCTAAAGAGTTGAGTCTACACGAGTGTTTTTAAATACAAAATAATTATTGTGTTGGGTTGGTGAGTGAGAAGCATCATCTGTAAGATTTATACACGTGTGGTGCAGTGAACTAAAGGAGAATTAACTGTGAGGTTACGGTTGGATATAATTTGGAAAAAACTCAGGGTATTGAGGTGTATTTTGGACGTGTTCAAGTGTACGTGGGTGATAAGTTCTCGTAGTTGAACATACTGGATCGTAAATAAAGAAGTTTTACTTTTTTTGGTGGTAGAAGATCACCACGATTAAATATTGGTGCTAAATGGAGATCCGTACAAAATTTCAATTGCTATTAAAGCAGGTCGCGAACAAGAAAAGATCAATTCGTGCACGATACCGGTAAAAAAGGTATGGACTGACACCGAGAATTTGTTTTAATTTCGAAACCTCTTTTATTAGATTTCACGAATTATGTTAATGGAAAGTTAAACTGAAGGCAACAATCAGAGGCATCGATGAAGATGCTTGGACAAAAATAGAGTCGGGTTGGAGCCCTTAGTGCAACCGTACGTGGAAGGAAAGGTAGTTCCAAAACCAAAATCATTATGGACAATAGTAGAGAAACATCTTTCAACGGAAAATGCAAAGGCTTTATGTATTATCTTCACATCAGTTGAAATGAATCAATTCAAAAAGATTCAATCATGTGAATCTACACAAGAAGCTGGGGCCAAACTTAAAATACAACACGAAGGAACAACCAGCCTGAGAAGAACTCGTCTAGACACTCTCGCCTTAGAATTTGAAAACATGAGAATGGATAAAGACAGAAAGATCACTATACAAGTCTGAAGGCACTAGCCAATGAGTCACATCATCTAGGAAAACAGTACAAAGAGAAGAAGTTAGTGAAAAAACTCATTCATTGTCTACCAAAGACGTTTAAGCCAAGAAAGCTACAATAAAAATTGTGATGAACACCGACTCTACCAAGTTTGCAGAAGTTGTTGGAATTATTTCATCTTATGAGATGAGTTTAGAACATAATAATGCATCAAAAAATAAAGGAATTTCTTTTCAGTTAGCTGACGAAGCAAGTCAACTCACTGCTTTAGAAGAAAGCATGGCCTATATGATGAATGAATTCGAAAAATTCATAAAGAACAAGAATGGAGAAAATTGAAAATTTCAACCAAGTTCAAAGGAAGGAAAAGTTTCCACTCAATACCATGAATGTAAAGATTTTTGGTCTCTTCAAAACCGAATTTCCAAATGCATAAAAGAGGGAAGCTATGTTGAAAAATTTTAAGGAAATTAAGTGCTTCAAATGTAAAGGTTATGGACATACCAAGGTCGAATATGGAGAAATCCTAAAGAAGAAAAAAACAAATCCTTTATAACTTGGAGTGAATCCGAAACCTGAGGACGAAGACGAAGAATACATGACAAATTGTATGGCATTCCTTGGAGAAAAATCATTCTCCGTCAGTGATATTGCCGATGATTTGACTTTTAAGATGTTGTATGAATGCTGGATGAAGAAAAGCAAAAATAACATTGAGATGGTCCAATAGAACATACAACTTTGAGAACGTCTTAAACATAATGAAGTACATTTGCAACAACATGATAAAAAAGTGGTGTTAATCAAACATCAAGTTAAGGAGACACAAAAGCAATTGTGAATGCTCAATAATGGAAGTGAGAAATTAGATCATCTCTTAACCATTGGAAAATAGATAAGCAACATTTTGGACTTGGTTTTAAGAGAGAAACTGTAAATACATGAATCATTGTTTAAGAGAAAGTAATTTTTGTTACTAGAGGACTTCTTGAAGATATATCTACAGTTTCTCTAAAGAAAACTGCAGTACATACTGTTCATCCAAAGGAAAGTGCAGTATAGGCTGGTTCATCAAAGCAAACTGTATCACAGACTAGTCAAACTACAGTTGCATCAAAGAAAATTGTAGTTAAGAAAGTTTCTACAATCTGAAAGAAAAATCATATAAAGAGATGTTATTCTTGTGCACAACCAGAACAACTTTAGAGATGGTGCCCTTAACATAGGAGAAGATAATCTACATATAAGTATTCTCACTCGAAACCCAAAATATCAAACATATATGGGTGAGAAACTCGGAGATATATTGGAAGCCTAAAATATTTAACAAGTTTGGGTAAAAAAATTCGATTTACATTGCAATGTTGTTTATACTCCTATTCATGACAATTATGATGTCATTTGGTATTTCGATAGTGATTGTTCCTAACATGTAACAAGAATAAAAGAATTACTTTCAGATTTTTTTAAAATATAAAAGTGAACATGTGACTTTTAGAGATGACGATAAAGGAAGAATCATGGAAAAATGGTCACTCAAGGCAGATGGACAACTATAACTGGAAAATATCTATTATGTGGAAGGGCTAAAAGCAAATCTCATCAGCATCAGCCAAGTGTGTGACATCTGTTTTTAGGTGAAGTTTTCAAGAGATAATTGTCATGTGTTTGATACTATTGAGAATTGTGCTTTATCATGAATAAGAAGAGGAAACAATTTCTCTATGTGGAGAAATGAATAAAAATGTCTAAAAGCAATGGGCTGTGGACTCTATCTATGACATGAACGACTTGCTGTTATTATTTCAGGAGTACCAAAGCTTACTAAGAAAGAACAAAGAAACCAATATAAGTACTTTTATGGTTCATTGTGATAATATAAATGCAGTAAATTTATTAAAGAATGATGTACAACATTCTAGGATCAAATATATTGAGATAAGATGTCATTTTCTTATGAAGTAGAACACTGAAAAAGTTCATAACCTAGATTTTGTTCTCCTTACCCTTCTCAAATGATCATAATTCAATACAAAAAAAAAGAAAATAAAAGAGACAAAAAGGCCAAAAAGTCAAAACCCCCGCATAAAAATAATAATAATAAAGGAATAAAAGGTCAAGTTTCCAAAAGAACAAAAAATTGCGTAAAATTGTTTTATCACTCTCACCGAGCCTTATCTAAATCATTTGGATTGAATAACTTCTTAGAACAACGAGAAATAGACTCGAGAAATATTCTTATTAGGATTTCTAGTTCGATTTGTAAAGATATCTCATGTTAGTGTAAATTCTACAACTTAGAATATTTATTTACTTAGAAAACTCTATAGGAAGCTAGTTTGATTTTGTTCACAATTAATGTAGTTTAAGTAGGCAAAAATACTATTCAAATCCTTATCAATCTCAATTTTCCTTGTGCTCCCTTTCTATAGCTTTTCATTGATTATGATTGCTAAATGATGAGCGAAGAGTCAAGTTTAGAAGAGTTTGATCACAATATTTTTACTCTATATATAGTTGCAGGTTTCTACCACATTCTCGATTGTTTTACTTCCTTTTTACTCTATTTGGATTATTTTGTGATCTTGCACGCAATAGGGACTACAGAGTATAATAAGAAAAAACATGGCAAATATTCAACACAAACAAACATCAAAGGCAAAAACAATGTAAACACTCGACCCGAGCACCAAAATCGTTCGGTCGAGCATGTTGTATTCAATTGCTCAAAATTTCTAGAGGAATTACTGAGGCTGAGCAGTTAATCACTTGATAGATACAATACACCAAAATACCTCCACAAGATTCGCTTGACCCGAGTAGAGACTAACGCGGTCGAGCGGTAAGCCAAACATGCCTGAATGTGTCAAAGCTGGCTCTAATTTAAATGGAAAAAGATAAGAACAACCAACTTCTTGGCCCGATCATTGTTCAACTCGGCCGAACATTTTACAAGATTCACTAAATAATTCAAATATTAAATTGATTAAGTGATGGAAATTTTTCTATAAATAGGGAACAACTCAAAACATAAACGACAGATGAGGAGATTATATATACATAAAAACATTATGAGAAAGACTCCTAGGATTGTGTGGAAGAGTTATGAAGCTATTCAGACTACATTCGAAGGATCAAATTATATGTGAAGATGCATGAATGCGAGGTTATGGAAGCAAGTGATCCAGAGATCAACTGAGATTTATAAAACCTTCTCTTTTTACTTGTTCACCATTTTAGTTCTATTCTAAGGTGTAGATCCAAAGGATTGATCCATGCTGTAAATTAGATTTTTGTGTATGCAAACTTATTACACTTAATGATCGGAATTGTTGCTTTTGATTTCACAAGTTTAACGCATATTTTATTCTTTTAACTCTTAAATGGATCCCATGAATTCATTTTCAAATGGTTTAATTCAGATGGAGACATCGAGTTAGGCTAGAAATCAACGGGGATCCGTTGAAAATATTTATGGGAATTACCAACGGATACTCGTTGACTTTTCGTGGGAAACTTTATAGTATTTCAATAGATGTCCGTTGATAATGTTTTTCTATTATCAACATAAATCTGTTGTTAAACTGAAGAATTGTATAAAATAATTGAAAAATAATATATCCTTTTTAATATATAGATTTTTTTTATCTAAAATTAAAAACCAAAGTAGCCGACATATCATCTAAACCTCCACTGTTGTCTTCATCTTCGTCTTTTCTAATGCCTCGGAAGGGGTTGCGTCGGAGTCAATGACCAGCTCTTGTCTCGGCGGTATTTCCTCCATAGGACGTGGTGACTGATATGCTTGACCGAACATCATTTCGATGATGCTTTCCATGTTACACATTTGTGTTCACATTTCTCGAAGTATAGCCTCGATCTGCTTCTTGCGTTGTTATTTTGCGTACGTCTCTTGGATCGTGGGAGTACCGTCATGGCATTATCTACAATATATTTTTGTAGAGAATCCAAACCGTATAGACACCCGTTATGTGGCTAAACAGACTGCAGTATCAAACATAATAAAGTTAGTATATCGATTTAAAAAATTTTATATAATGAATAATATAAATTATTAACGTTATTTACCTATAAATAAATTTTATCATTTTGTAAAGGACTAAGTTAATCAGCAGATAAACCAAAGACTTGTGATTAATGTATGATATACTACGTGATAGCTTTGACCATTCGCTCTACCCGAGGGTCAACCATCACAGGTTCTTTTACCTCTTCCTTGGCGATAGACTTCTTCTTGGCATGAGTCTCAACGGCCAGCTCAAGAAAAGTCAATTCTCTTTCCATCCCTTGCTTTTGTAATATTAAAATAATATGATTAGTTAACAATTTTAAAGATAAATAATTACATTATAAAATAACAATCCTTACCAACTCGTTCTTTCTTTTGGGGAACGACTTCGCTCTTGAGGTATGCTGTAGCGCACCATCCCCAAGAACTTTCTTCCCGTACTGACACTTTTTAGCGTTTTTGCTTTTGGCCTTGAACTCTCGATGTTGGACGAGTTGGTTTGAAACCTAGTCTATTGTCCATATCGATTTGACGTTCTTGTTGTAGTAGTTAAGCTTGGCGTTGTGCATCATCAAGCACAATCGGGATTGCATACCACGGATCCAGGCAGTATGGATGTGCGATGGTCCTTCTTCGGCCATCTATATGCTTGCTATAAAATTTAATTTAAAGAAATTAAATTATTACATAAACTTAATAATAATGAATTAAATCTTATTTTATAACATTTATGATAAAATTACACCACCATGATGGCGTATCACCTCTTGTGTTACTTGCTAAAATAGTACAATCGATATTGCAAAAAATCTTGGATGATGTTATTGTTCGTGTGTATAAAAACATCGTCCATATCAATCCTACACGTGTAAAAGAATACACATATATGTGTGTCGAATAGTATTTTACCATTACTTCTAATCAGGAAGTTCGGGATCGATGATGAAAATATGTGGATGATAGTTGAAGTTATCGATCAAAACATCGATATCCACCATATCATATTTGTCATTAAATATCAGTGGTGTCGATATAGGTGATGGAGGATGGTATGATGGTGGAGGAGGTGGTGGCAGGGCTCCTTCGAAATTCATCGTGACTGATAAATCGTGAAGGTCTCATTGTGTTGAAGGGTTTAGGATGAGTGTTTGAGAGAATTTGTTGTTTTAGTTTTGAGTTGTTTTGAAAATCGAATTGTTCAACAGGTTAAATACTGAAATTTCTAATGTGCATCAATTGGAAACATTGTCTAGTAATCGAACTCCATGTATTGACATGGTAGTGGATTTTCTAATGGGCATTTGTTGGATTTCCTGCAGATGTTTGTTGCAAATTATATTCCGAAGGAAACAGACGTCACTAAGCGGCTATACATCTTCCTTTCACGAGCATCCATTGGAATTTCCAATGGATGCCAGTTGGAAAGTATGTTTCTGATGTGAATATCTACATATACGAAGCATAGATCATTATTACACATGGACTAAAACCATCTGTGAACATACAAAGATAACTACTTCTCATTTCATACCCAAACTCAGGAAATATTTGTTAAAATCCTCACGAGCCTTACAATCCGATTGACGTCCCTTCACCCGTCGAGTGTTTTTTATGCCATCTCATTCTCGAAATATTTTTATTTTATTAATATATTCTTCTCAACCTGTTTGCTACAACCATATAAAACATCTTTTTGTATGATGCATATTTTCGTGAAGATTGTTTTTCGGACGAAATCTGCTTGCACTGCAAAATTTACATTACATAAGATCTTTATCTTCTCCTCGAAACAACATCCAACTATTTCTACAAACATAGATCTTCTCATATGGCATTTCCAAATCCTTTAAAACATTCTTTGTTTCATAATATTACTCAGATGCTTGATTATTTACCGGTGAATATTCACACATGATTTTGCAAAATGAATCCATTCAATTTTCAACTACATTGTAATTTGTTTTTATACTCATAATTCTTGATGATAGTGATAAATGAGATTGACCTTCACGACAACCTTCATATATTGGTTGTTTCGTTGCATCCAATATGTTGAAAAATAGGTGTACCTCATTGTTTGGCATCTCTTCATACATTTGCTCAAAACCTACAAGAATAACATCTGACATCATTTCCACATATGAATTGGCCGTAACAATGAACCTCTTCATTTATTTTCATTGCATGTGCTTCTTGCACACTATCTCTAACGTCATAATCTTCGTATTGAAAGAACCAAATTTCACAATTCTCTACGAAACCTACCTTGTAAATGTGATTGCAAACAATTTTTTGACTTCGATACTTCATGTTTTTGCATCTTTTGTAGGGATAGAATTTTTTCACGCGTTCTTGACACAAAGGTTACATCGATGCAAAACTCATGAACTGCTCTAATATGTGTAAAAATTCTTGCGCAACTTCCTTGATTACTGGATCTTTTCTTCTATATATCTAATCTCTCGTTCTGTATATATCTCTTTTTGAAGAAGACGATATTTTTTGAAAGTATGTTTTCTCTTCATGGCTTGATGCAAAGGAACTCGATTTTGGTGTGTGAATATTGAAAATTCCAATGGATTATTGTTGGAAATTCCAACGGATGTCTGGTTAAATCTAACAGTCGATTTGTTTTCTAATAGTCTCATCGAAATTTTAAATTTACCAATAGGCATCCATTGATATTTTCAACGGTCATCCGTTGGACCTCGCAACTGTCATCCGTTGAAATAATTTGGCGGTTTCTCAACGGTCTTTCACGGATTCACCTAAAAATATCAAACGAATAATATTTGTTGATAATCCGTTGGAAATTCCAATGGGTGTTAACGCATTGATGCCTATTGATAATTTCGTGTTATCCATTGATATTTACATATTTTTTTATAGTGTAATCATATCGAGAGGTATAGGAATAAAAATATCGTGCAATAGTGCAATCAACATGTTGGTCAGTGCACAATGATTTAGATATTGGATAGGAATTCAGATTACGAGAGCAGGTAAATTTATTAATAGCATGTTCGGTATGTATGTCACTAGATGGAAACGACAATAATTTATATGCTAGAACAACATCTAGACTACAAGAGTAAGTATATCTATTTAAGAGGATTGAATTTTTCGATAAGAACATAACAATATTTTCTAAAACTTTTAGCGAGTCCATATACGTGAGACCAATTATCGAGTTTGAAAGCACTGTCTCAGTTCTATATATTTGTAACTATAATTTAGTTTAGTTGTTCATATGATACACCCTACATCTTATTTTTCATGTCCAAAGTTTTCATGAAATCATAGCTTTTAATCCTACTTAGTCCTTGTGTTTGAACCTGGTACCACAAGATTCGTATCCACAATAAAGTCATTCACAAAATTCTTTCATTACTTGATAAGTATATATTACATAGAGTTCTGATTACGTTTTCAATAATAATGTATAAAATTATTTTCCTTTTCTACAGCAACAAAAATACAATCAACTTCCAAATCTTTTAGAGCTTATGCAGAAGACTAATAAGAAATATGACAAGGCTAAAAAAATAACTAAGGATATCAAGAAAAAAGTACATAGAAAAAATTTGCGACATAGCATGTCCTCCATCATGATTCACATTTTTCAGTTTTTGACACACCATTCATAACACCCCTTCCTATTTGTGTATGCCGGCTCATGTTCCTTCACCTCTGACATCGATGGACATCATGTAAAGACTCTTCGTATCAAGTGATAGTACACCCCCACCGTTTACCAATAATTCTTATTGACCACACAAGAAGCCTTGTGACATGGTGTGGCGTTGCCATTTTGTTACACTGTCTAACACCAAATTTGTGTTAAATAGAATTGAAAATCAGGATTTCCAACGCAAAATCAATTGTTCCTAATGCAAACGTTTTGTATCTCATGCCAATATTATATGAATAACTATGGAATAATAGTTATCATTCAATTTATTCAAAATTAATGTGACCGATTTTTATTTAAATTTATCGAACTTTGTTATTAAAACAATTGTGAAAACGTTTAAGCATTGAGAAAGACATGATTATTCTATTATGTGCCATATCAGATTATGATTTTTTTTTCTTTCAATATTCTTCTGAACCATTCCAATCTAATGATCTCATTGCTGCAGGTCCCACGGATGATGATGAGGTTGTAGGGTTTGAAAGAAAGGGTCACGTTTACGATGAATTGCGAAGATGATACAGAGGGGTTCGATGTGATAACACGTAATCCGTTGTAGTTTTTATATCATTCTTAGGTCTAGTTTTGAGTAGATTACTTAGATATCATTCATTTATCGAGTTTATTCGAATACTTTATCTACATTTCGTGTTTTGCATAGGAAACGAAGACATGAGAAGAAACACGAGATATTATGGCAATCTAACCCCGAAAACGTAGTTGAGTGACAAGGTTCAACTTGTGCAAGGCCATGGACTGAAAGTGAACACTCAAACACCGAGCGAAAGGAGCGGAAACAACATTTCAATACATGCCCGCTCGGGCAGCACGACTCGGGCACTCAAGGAACACGACCAAGATGCAGTGCCCGCTCGGGTGGAATTGGAGTGCCCGCTCGGGCGGAATTGGAGTGCCTGCTCGGGCTAATTGATGTCAAGAAATCACCGTAGGTTTGCACGACTCGGACTCAAGAATCACACGATCGGGCATGGTGCCCGCTCGGGCTAAAAGGAGAGCACACGGTCGGGCAAGTGGCCTGCACGAGCGGGTAGAGGCTATGCCCGCTCGGGCCCTTGAATTTCTCAACTAATTCCTAAGTTTTGGAACGGCCAAATTAAGGGGAGATCAGATCTGAAAAAGGTTTTCTGGAACCAGAAGGGATCAGAGAACATTCAGAGACATTAGGGCAGAAGGAAGAAGGAAGAAAAGACGGAAGAACGGATCGGGAGCAAGGGGGATCTATTGAAGACATCGGTTTATGAATAGGGAGTCATCTCATTCTTTATCTATGTCGAATTTAGTATTCTCTTGTGTTTACTTTGCTGTATTCATGTCTGAGTAGATCCATTGCCATGGTTAGAGAGTATTGCCATGTTGTAACGAAGTCTTATGCTTAATGAATGGTGGATCTTAATGCTTTCATACTTGTACGCCACTTGATATGAATGAATTCGGTATTTTATCATGTTTTCAGATTGATTGGCTGATCTTAATGCTTCAATACTTGTACGCCACTTGATTGATGTTATTAGAAGTCTAATAAATCTACGCCAGGGCATTAGACTTTGGAACTTAGCCATGATTTAGGGTTTAATCGGTTTAGAATCTACGCCAGGTCAATCGATTGAATCTAGGGATTAGGATAGCGGTCGTAATGCGTCTATGCATGTAACATGCGCAATAGATATATTGGTATATGCATGCTAGATAGTGAACAAGCCTACGCTAGTCAGTTCCTATAGGAGAGCTTGAATTCCATGAACTCATGATAGTACCTAAGACCAATTATCCTTTTAAAACTTCGTTACATCGTTATGCAAACTCTCGATACCCATGGTGCTTAGTCATAAGTTTACCTCATCAATTAGTTTAGTTTATTTCATTCGTAATTCCATCTTCATCCAATTTATACGTCTTATCCATTAGTTTAATAACTTAGAAGCCGCATCAATTCCTTGTGTTCGACCCTAGTTACTATACGATCCATATTCTTGCGGAAGCGTTAGTCTAGGTATTATTACTTGAGTTTAACGCACATCACGATGATTATACAAAACAAGCAACGGGCCAGACAAAAGCCCAAAGGAACAAATTAAAGATTACCAACGATGAAGAAGCCGAAGAATTTGTCATGAAACGCATATCACTTCCGAGAAGAATGAAGCCCAAGAAGATCCAGTCCACATGAAGCCCACTCGACTAAGTCATCTGCATAGTACGAAACAAGCATGAGAAACGACTAGAACTCTTATTTGGAGGCACAAGTGAAACAAGGATCAAAGTCAAACAAGGATTAAAGAATGGTTATTAAAGACTGAAAATGACTTTTAATAACAATTCTTTTGAGGTATTTTGAATACATATTTATGGATGGAGAAGGTGAGGAATAACACCTTTGGCAAAACCTAGACTTTCAAACCTTAAACACATAATTCTCTATATCCAGATCACAAACCGTCCAAGAACAACATACATCCGCAACCAGCAACCCCATTTTATTTTTTAGTTTGCACAACCAGGTTAGAGGAGAAGAAGGCCATGAGATAATGACAATACAGGAGCTCATGAACCAAGGGAAATAACAGGTAAATCATGTCATATCCTAGTCGATTTAGAGAACCATGGTTTTTTGGGTTGTTACATTGCCTAATTTTGATATAAAGAATGAAGGTGAGAAAGCTAGAGGAGATGCACCTACAAGCCTAAACGGTGGCACCACAAGAGAATTATCCTATAGAATTTTTGGAGAGGGAAACTTGGTGGTACTTCGTAATTCTCAACTTACACAATTTCCAGGTAAACTAAGGTCGAGATGGTGTGGTTACGATGTTGAGCCAGATTAGTTGTCTTATGCTCATGAAACTAGTTTGTGATTCTCATGAGTTTTTATCTCCTTGACTTATATTGTGCATGCGGAATAAGTAAAGAAATGAATTGTGCTTTTGGTTGTGTTATGTTGTGTGAAAGAAGAAAAAATGTTGTTGTATTTTTTAGAAAGAAGAACACACAGCAATGGTGAAAATTTCGGATGTGATAATTCTTCATACCCTTTCTAGTTGCATATATTACCTTACAAAAAATTAATGTTCTTGTCTTAGAGACAAACTCTTACATATTCCCAAAGTTCAAGAAAGCGCTAGGCGCTAGACGGGCGGAC
>CM071867.1:11391377-11406840 GCA_036759665.1 Gynandropsis gynandra | reverse complement strand
TATATATTTTATTTTTATTTAATATAATTATAATATAAATATTTAATTCCAAATATTTATAAGTACTTAATTTTATAAAAACATATATAAATAAATAAAGTTTAGTATTTATAAAAAATATTTATAAATATTAAATTCACAATATCAAACATATGACGACAAATAAAATAAAACAAATAAAATATAAAAATACACGTCGTGTAAGGACGATGTTTGACCAAGACAAGGACAAAGGCGAGAGGCGATAACAAATGTGAGAGATGAAGAAAAGGGTGGAGATGAAACAAAGATGAAAATGAGAAATGAAGGCGATGACAAAAGATGAAGATGATGACAACATACGAGAGACGATAGAAGATAAGAAAATAAGGATAAATGCAAAGACGAGGATTAGATACAAATGCGATGATAAAAAACTTAGATAAAGATAATAAAAAATAGAATACATAGAAGAAGACAAATGAAATGATAATGTCAAAGTCGATAAAAGATAAACGCATGGATAGATATCATTGTTAGTTTTTTTTAAGTACCAAAATGACGTCGTTTTGACGTTACTTTTTTTTAAAAAAGACCGCCTAAAAATTAAGCGGACGGACAAGGAACGCCTAACACCTAGACAAGGCCTAAACAAACGACGCCTACAAAAATTTTTAGAACACTGTATATTCCTGATCTATTATACTCAAAATAGACTATTTTAATAACCATTAACCTGATACAAAACCTGCAATGTTTGTACTTGTTATACTTAACGGATACTTGATTTTTATCCCATTTTTTACTCCTTGTTCTTTGTTATTTCCGTCATGGGCTTACTGGGCTTCTGGATTTGGTTACTGAGCCTCGGAGTGTTGGGCTTTCGCTGGGGAATTGTTGTTTGTTGGGCCACGGCTGCTGATGGGCTTTGGTTTTTTACCAGGGTTCCAGACACTTCTCCTTCAGTCTGCATTTGCTTCATCTCTCGAAGCTTCCCCTCTCTCTGTGCACCCACCGTCGGCCACTCACTTCATTAGTGGAACCTTCAAGGTAACAGATATAGACTAAAGCTCTATCAAATGTCCACCCCATTGAGAATAGTACTATTGTTTTTCTTCCAAATTCCCTATGCACAAATGCATGAATGCGCCATTTGCTACCATTCTTAGACTGTAGATAACAAGATATAGATTTGCCCTTGGAGAGAAGATAGGAGGATTAAGATTTCATGGAGCCAAACTGATGAGTCGTGCGCTTATAAATTGAAGCAGAAGTAAGAATTTGTAAAAACAAAATATGAGAGGATTCATTTGAGCTCTTACGAGAATATAAACACATCAACTCAAGAGAGATCAACTGAGAAAGTGATTCGGGTGATTGAGTGTCTGACAGTGTTCATGTGATAGTGAATTGGGATATAATTCATGTGTATGCTTTGTGTACAAAGTGTGTTGGATTGAGGGTGTGAGATCGTGAGGTTTGCATTGTGAGAGGTTAGATAATTTACACCGAGAGAGGTATATTTCAAGTGAGTTCAAATATACAGGGTTTGTAACTAGATGGTCTTATGCAAATAAACATTTATATTGTATATGGTGGTGTGGGACCATACAAATTGAGATCCTTAAAAAAATGTCACATGATATTGGAAAAATAAAATATCATACAAATACGTAAACTTGTTTCAGTGTGCTAGAATTATACATAACCATTTTTTTCTATTTTAATATAGAGACTTGAAGGTTTCAATCCCCCTCGGTCACCGGCTAGAATCAAAGACGAAAACAGAAACCCTTAGGGTCCGACAGAAAGGGGAAGAACAGGAGTGAAGCGGATCGAATGTTCGAGAATGGGGGTTCCCTGGTCAATAATGGAGAAGCACGAGATTGTTACGGGCCAGAAGAAACCTATGAGAAGCCCACGAAGCCTAGACGTTTTTTTGTATCTGCAGCAAAATTATCTCTAAGTACCAGAACAACAAAATCTGTAAAGATAACGGCTAACACTTATTTTGGAGCAACAAAATTAATCTATTTAGAGTTTACATTTTGTGGTTTAAGACCTATAATTAGAAACTATGTAATGGAGGCTTTCTATTGATAATTTGATATATATGAAAGAGAGAAGAGGGTGAACTGTATCAATCACTAGAAAACATCATCTCAAACACCTTACCTAAACCTAAAAACCAGTTTCTTTATTCTCATCAAACCATAAGCACACAAGAAAAATCTCATATGTTTAATTTTTGTTTCTGTTTGCACCAAGTAGATGAGATGAAGATAAGAGGTTCATGAAGTTTCAAAACATATTCATGAGCCATCAAAACTAACAAATAATATCGGAGCTCTCAAGATTCAAGGGAGCACACATCACAACCGGAAACTAAGCACCAAGGCACAACAAGTACCAGACACATAATATCAGCACAACAACACCGTGAAGAAGAAGAGCCCTAGACCTAGAAACTATGATGCAAACACTACCTCATATTCCAGTGTTCGATGGCAAGGGGTACAATCTTCGGGCTATCAAGATCAAGGTAACCCTAAGATCTAAAAAGCTCTGGAAGGTAGTGATAGAAGGATTACCATACATGCCGCCAATGGGGGCTGCTACAACCCACGAAGATCAACAAAAGGCCTTAACCGCATGGGAAGAGTTAGAGGCCAAGGACAAGACATCACTGCAACTACTTTACAGTGTTGTCACCGGAGAAATTTTTGGAGTTCATTTGTCAACATGTTAGAATTAAAAGGATGCGGGGGATCTACTAAGGGAGAGGTTCCAGGGAGATCCTAAGACGGTGATGATCAAGTTACAAAGGTTAAGGGCTACATACTACACCTTAAGACAGGGAGACTAAGAACGCATCAAGGACTTTGCGAAAAAAGTCACGGAACTTGGAAACGAAATGAAGACTTATGGGGAAGATATTAGGAGAGACACCTTGGTATCTAAAATACTATGCTCGTTGCAGGAGAGGTTCGACCCCTAAGTGGGTGTTATCGAACAAACTAAGGATCTAACAACCTCAGCAGTGGGTGAGTTGGTCATTTCGTTGCAATCATAAGAAGCAAGAGTAAATGATAGACATGGTAGTAGTGTAGAGGGAGCGTTTAATGAAAAGTTTAAAGGATTTAAACTGTCAAACAAAGCAGAAAACATTAGGAAGCCTTATCCTAAGGGTGACTATAGAAAGAAAGGGAAGAAATGGTGTGGTCACTGAAGAAGGACAACCACTACGAATCTTAGTGTTATTTCAAAAGCAAGTAAGGAAGATCAGACTCTCCTACACCCTTTAAAACAAAGAAGGAGTGCTACATTTGCGGAAAACCAGGTCCTTTTTCACGAGACTGCAGGGTTAAGAAGTCTAATAAAAAAAGGCTCATTTGAACCGAGAAGAGGAAGAAGATAATATTCCCTATTTACTACTGCTCATATTGCAGCTGAAGGTTTCAATCAAGAAGAATGGCTACTGGATAGTGGGGCTACTAATCATATGACAAGAGTGGAGGAGTTTTTCACCACATTGGATAGAAACTTTAAAATACCTATTATTGTTGGAAATGGTGAAGTACTCACTACCACTAGGAAAAGGGATATTCAAGTTGAGACTTAGAGAGGGAGAAAGTTGATAAAGGATGTGTTTCTTGTCCTGGGTTTGGACAAGAACATTCTGAGTGTACCTGAGATGGTTCAAAACGGCTATCAAGTTTTATTTACGGAAGGCAGTTGCAAAATTAAAGACAAGAAGGATCTTTTGGTTGCCAAGGTTCCTATGGTTAAAACGTTTTATCCTCTACGGTGGAAGATCATAAATGAACAAGCCAAGACAGTAAGTGAGGGAGGAAACTTATCTCGATTGTGGCATAGAAGGTTAGGTCATTCTGGCCTTCAGAACCTGCAAGAATTACAAAGAAAAGACATGGTCAGAGGATTACCAAAGTTTAAAGTGTAAAAGGAAGTTTGTGAGGCTTGTTTGAAGGGGAAGAAGACTAGGGACGAGTTATCTAAGCATGCAGATTACAAAGCAAAAGATATCCTGGACCTAATTCACTTAGATTTATGCGGCCCTATGCAGACCCCATCACTGGATGGGAGTCTTTACCTATTGACATTCACAGATGGGTTTTTGCATATGGTGTGAGTGTATTTTTTAAGACTTAAGTCAGATTGCTTAAGTATATTCAAAAGACTTGTTGCACAAGTTAAGACACAAAAGGGGAAGAAGTAGAGAAAGTTAAGGACAGACCGAGGTGGTGAATTTAATTCTAAGGATTTTGATGATTTCCTAACTTCTAAGGGAATCCTACGGGAATTAACAGTTGCATATCCCCTCAGCAAAACGGTGTTGCTGAAAGGAGGAATAGGTCATTCCTAAATATGGCTAGAAGTATGTTAAGTGAGAAGGGCTTACCTCATAAATTCTGGGCTGAAGGAGTCTTCATGACAGCCTACCTCCAGAATAAGCTACCTACCAAGGCCCTGGATGATCGCATCCCATTTGAAGTGTGGAGTGGATATCGATCCTCAGTGAGTCACCTTAAGGTCTTCGGGTGCATATGTTGCGTATGTGTACATGCACAACAAAGAAGGAAGTTAGATCAAAGGTCAGAAATGGGGATATTTGTATGCTACAGTAGTCTAAGTAGGGGCTACAGAATATTTATGATTCGAACTGGGAAAGTGGAAGTTGCAAAGGACGTGGTATTTGAAGAAGATAAATGCTAGGATTGATCTACACAGGTTGATTCGCAAGAAACTAAACCTATATCGATATTTATTGGAAACCCTAGACCTACACAACAAACTGCCCCTACAACAATACAAAGAAGTTCAACAAATTCAGAGGGAGATAGACACTTATCTCTATATTCCACTGTGCCCTTCCAGTTGAGCAGTGGGAAAACTAATGGAGCCTCATCCTCCTCCTCAGGGCTCATGCATAGAAAACGGAGATTAATCAAATTTACGAAGAGGCAGAGCCAAATGAAATAGAAGAGAGACAAAATTACAAAGCTTGTTACTTAGCAAGGGAGAACCAAGTTCCTTTGAGAAGGCAGTATTGGATCCAGGATGGAGGAAAGCCACAGACGACAAAATTGACATGATTCAAAGGAACAACACCTGGGAGCTGGTGGATGGATCTGTAAACAAGAAAATGATCACAATCAAGTGGCTATACAAAATCAAGTCAGACGAGAATGGGAAGATACAAAAATTGAAAGCAAGGCTCGTGGCCAGGGGGTTTACACAGACCGTCGACATTGTTTATGGGGAGACCTTTGTTCCAATGTCCAGGCATGACACCATTAGGGTATTGATAGCCCTAGATGCACAACTGAAATGGACACTTCATCAGATGGATGTCGAGTCGGCATTCTTGAATAGGAAAATAACAGAAGATGTGTTCATAGAAAACATCAAGGATACGAAATCGAATGAGCAGAAGACAAAGTGTATAAACTAAAGAAGGTGCTCTATGGGTTGAAGCAGACACCTAGGGCCTGGTACAGCAAAATAGATGATTTCTTTCTGACTGAAGGGTGCACACAAAGCCATTGTGATGCAGCCATGTACACCTAGAGGTTTTTTTGTATCTGCAACAAATTTATAATTAAGTACAGAAACAAAAAAAAACCTACAAAGATAACGGCTAACACCTTGGAGCAACAAACTTAATCTATTTAGAGTTTAGATTTTGTGGTTTAAGACTTATATTTAGAAACTATGTAATGCAGGCTTTGTATTTATATTTTGATATATATGAAATAAAGAAGGGCATGAACGGTATCACCACCAGAAAACATCATCCCAAACACCTTACCTAAACCTAAAAACTAGTTGATTTATTCTCATCAAACCATAAGTACACAAGAACAATGTTCAATTTCTTTTTCTGTTTGCACCAAGTAGAAGAGATGAAGATATGAGGTTCATGGAGTTTCAAAATATATTCACGAACCATCAAAACTACAAGACTATCATGTTATTTTAAAATAATATGCAAAATATGACAATTTCTTAAAAATTAAACAATGAATATATGTCAAATTAGCGTACATGTCAGCTACCACATATATGTTGATAGATTTATTTGGAGGTAATCTTAATAGTTTGTGTAATATTCGGAAGTAACAATTTATACATAAATATAAAAAAATATTTGTTCATATGTAATTATAACATTAAAATAAATATGTGTATTTTATAGGATTCATATATATATATATATATATATTAATGTTGTTCATGGAAAAATGAAAATAATATGGTGATTTGAAATTAGTTTAGGATTGAAGAAGATATATTGAATTGAATTCAAAATAGTCATATTTATGTGAGATATCTATGTGAGATTAGAACATTAGGCCCCAAGTTCTTTCAGGTTGATCGTAATAAAAAAAACTTAACAATTATCCATATATATATATTAATGTTGTTCATGGAAAATGAAAATAATGTGGTGATTTGATATTAATTTAGGGTTGAAGAAGATATATTGGGCTAAACTCAAAATAGTCATATTTATGTAGGATTAGAACATTAGGCCCTAAGTTCTTTCGGTTGATCGTAAAAAAAACTTAACAATTATCCATATATATATATATAAAAATGTTGTTCATGGAAAAATGGAAATAATGTGGTGATTTGAACACTAATTTAAGGTTGAAGAAGATATATTGGGCTGAACTCAAAATAGTCATATTTATGTGGGATTAAAACATTAGGACCCAAGTTCTTTCGATTGATTGTAATAAAAAAAACTTACAATTATCCACGTATATATATATATATAAAACTGTTGTTCATGGAAAAAAAATAAAAATTATATGGTGATTTGAAATTAATTTAGGGTCGAAGAATTATATTGACTAAACTCAAAATAGTTATATTTATTTAGTATTAGAACATTCGGCCCCAAGTTCTTTCGGTTGATCGTAATAAAAAAACTTAACAATTATCCATATATATATATATTAATGTTTTTAATGGAAGAATGAAAATAATGTGGTGATTTGAAATTAGTTTAGGGTTGAAGAAGATATATTGGACTAAACTCAAAATAGTCATATTTATGTGGGATTAAAACATTAGGACCCAAGTTCTTTCGATTGATTGTAATAAAAAAACTTACAATTATCCACGTATATATATATAAAACTGTTGTTCATGGAAAAAAAATAAAAATTATATGGTGATTTGAAATTAATTTAGGGTCGAAGAAATATATTGACTAAAATAGTTATAGTTATATTTATTTAGTATTAGAACATTCGGCCCCAAGTTCTTTCGGTTGATCGTAATAAAAAAACTTAACAATTATCCATATATATATATATTAATGTTTTTAATGGACTAAACTCAAAATAATCATATTTATGTGGGATTAGAACATTAGGTTTTAAGTTCTCTCAGTTGATGGTAATTAAAAAATTAACAATTATCCATATATATATATACATATATATTAACGTTTTTCATGGAAAATGGAAATAATGTGGTGATTTGAAATTAGTTTAGGGTTGATGAAGATATGTTGGGCTAAACTCAAAATAGTCATATTTATGTGGGATTAGAACTTTAGACCCTAAATTCTCTCGGTTGATAGTAATAAAAAACTTAACAATTATCCAGCCAGAGGGAGAGAGGGAAAAGGGGTTTTTCTTTCACCGAGACTTAGATCGGCATACATATGAATGGTTTATATTATGTATTTCATATAAAGTTTGATATATTTTTCATATTTTTAAATCTTTCACTTTGTTATTTTGGTTTATGTAATAATTACGCTAATATTGTCTTTGTAACTTCATCGAAACTCGCTGTTTCTTCAAATTTTTATTTATTAAAATGCCACTATTTCAAATCAAAACCATCATATGGAAGCTATTAGACTAAATAAGAAAAACAAATCATATATTTTCTATTAAATATTTTTTATATAATCGTCTATCTTCTAATAGTTGCTGAGGTTGTTTTTCAATATGAATAAATCCAATTCATATCTAAAACGCATGGTATTATATATAAAATTAACGAAAAAAAGCATAGACTCTCTTAAAAGTTTGTCATGATTTTAACCGAAAACAAAAAATCTATATGATTTCATGGTTCTACAATGACGATAAAGTTCCGCATTTTTCAAGTTGATAAATATGGACCAATAAATATAAATATTTGAAGGTTGCTAAGCAGGCATAAAAAACAACTTTAAACAATAATATAATATGATTTAGTGTGTGTTCATGAAATTTCGGTTTATTTCTCTAAACAAACAACGAATGATTCAAAACCACTAAACTTGATGTGCATTCTAGACTAAGGAATTTAGTTTCAATCGTATAAAATATCTATGAGAGTCCACCCTTGGATCCAACAATGTTAACAATTGTTGACGTGGGTTCGAATGAGAATTGTCTAATATCCCCCGAGTTTTACTATGTTGCTTTTAATAGAACCTTTTTTTCCTTTTATGTGGTTGTATTATGTCGTGTTTAATCACATTAATCCAATTATAAACCTTAATAAAAAAATTTATTAGTAAAATAATCATCCATAACTATAAATAAAATATAGTTTTATTACAACAATCTTCCACTTGTTGAAGTGATAATCTAATTACCTTAGTATATATAGCACATACACATATCGATATTTATGACTCGAGCGTAACTCGGAGAGGTATTCATTCTCGGCCAATTGATTCCTTTATAAATTATATTCTTAGTGCTAACGAAATATATAAGTGAATCTCACATAGACTATAAAAAAATAGCAAATATCTAAACACTCTTAAATATGTGTCATCATGGGTTCAACACTAAACTGATAATCGACTACTCTAACTAATCAATTAATCAAGGTTTGTGTCTGGAAACACTCCTGAACAACCTAGAATCCTAAAGTAACAATTTTACTCTGTAGAACCTTAGTAAGGATATGTACTATTTCTTTTGTATTTCTAGCTTCAAATAATCCCAAGGTATGGTTCATATGTATGAACTATTACTCTACTATTATCATCTAATAAAAGGAAAAATTCTTTAATCGAAGGCACAACACGAAGTTCGGTAACAAACTTTCACATCTTGAATGCTTCTTTAGTTGCCTCACGTGCAGCTATATATTTTGCTTCAATTAACAAGTCAACTTCACTAGCTTGTTTGTAACTTTTGCAACTCATTGATACACCATTCAAGCATAACACATATACTGATGTGGATTTGATGTTATATTTATCTGATGCAAAACTTGTATTGGTCAATGATTCTAACTCTATGTTAGAATCTACACAGATGAGAAATCGGTCTTTAGTCCTCTTCAAGTACATAAGAATGATTTTCACAAAATTTCCAATGTTCCTCGCCATGATTCGCTTGGTACTAACTCGATACACTTAGTGAGATGGCTACATCAGACCATGTATATGTCATAGTATACATATGGTTCTCACTGCACTAGCATACGATATCCTATTTGTGTGTTTTGTATCATGTTTTTTAGAACAATTTTCCACGAAGAGAGAAATTCTAGTGTCTATCGGTAGATATTCCATCTTGAAATTTTCCATGTTATATCTCTTCATGATGGTTTCAATGTACGTCGAGTGTGAGATTCTAAGCAGTATTCTCAATCTATCTCTATAAATCTTTACTCCCATAATATAGACTGCCTATCCAAGTCATTCCTGGAGAGCTATTCAGAAAACAAAACATTCATCTTTTACAATAATGTATGTTATTTTCTATTTGTAATATGTCATCCACATATAACAAAATAAAAATAACATTTCTCCCATAAATTTTCTTGTGGATGCAAGGATTTTTATGAATCTAACAAAGTTCAACATTTTAAGCGTTTTTCAAGCGAATGTTGCAATTCGAGAAGCTTGCTTCAATTCATAAATGGATATTTGCATCTTACATATCATATTAAGATTGCTGAAGCTCTCCATTAAGTAAAGTTAATTTCATATCCATTGCCATATCTCATTATCATGGTACGCAACTATTCCAAGCAGAATCCAAATACATTTTAGCATTAACGTAAAGGAAAACGTTTTCATAGTAAATTCCTTCACATTGACTGTACCGGTTAGCAACCAGATAGACTTTATAGGTTTTTTTACCTCCCCGTCAACTCTAATCTTCTTCTTGCAAACTACTTTACAAATGATCGGTCTAATATTCTTCCAAAATTCATACTTTGTTAACTTTTATCGATTTCATCTTAGATTCCATGGATTTCCATCATATCTCAAAGTTAAAATTTTGTGTCGCTTCCTAATTTTCATATGATCATCATTAAAATGATTACCCTCATTCTCGTACACCATAAGATTTAATATATCAAGTGCATGATAAGAACATAAAGATTGTCTAAGAGAAACTTGTACATAATGGAATTCCTCAACCGGATTCTATTGTTTTACGGGTTCTTGAACAAATTTGATAACATGTGTTTTAGCTTCCATTATTAAAGACACAACTCTTCTATCCAACCTCAAAACCTCTATAAAGGATGACTTGGTTTACATCTCAAGCTCCTGGACTAGTACCAGTTCAATCTCATAAAAAAATATTTCCTCCTCTTGATTTCTTTCAGCAAGGAATCTCCATTCTGAAAAGATTATTCCTTTGCCTCAAAATCTACTAATCATAGAGGTTAAAAAATAATATTCCTGATACCTATAAAATGACACTTGTTGGACTTAGCATCAAGTTTGTTCGATTGTAATTTTTTATGTTTGGTTTGTGTCCATTCAATATCTCATATAGATTCCTAGAAAATGGTTTAGTGGAAACATTGTCCAATACGTAGGCATTTTCTTTTAGGCATATCCCAAGAGGTGTTTTGGAAAATCAGTGAACCACATCATGGATCTTACCATATCTAACAAGTTTTGATTCTTTCTTTCCAGAATATCATTATGGTGTGATGTTCCTAGAGAGATCCACTACAAAAATATCATTTTACATTAGATGATATGTGAATTCATGAATTAGATATTGTCCTTCATATTCAGATCTCAACACTTTAATGATTTTCTCGTTTATTTCTCAATTTCACTACATAATCTCTCAAACATTTAAAAAATATTAAGATTGTATTTAATGAGATACACAAATCAAAACCTAGATAAATCATTAGTGAATGATATAAAATAGAAATATTCTCCTCTAACTTAAACTTTTATAAGTCTATATACATTTGTTTCTATGAGTCCTAAAACTTTTGTAGCCTTCATCTAGCTTGAAGATCTAGTTATTTTTTCTCGAAGATAAGATTCACAAGTCGTATATGATCCATAATTGGTAATAGAGCAATCTTTATACAATAAGTATATTGTTACCTTACTGATGTGACCACGTCTATAATGTTATAGATATGTTTAATTCAACTAATCATATTTTTTTCAAACATGCAAATTAATTGAGTTAATATTCTCATCAGGTAAGGAATAAATGTCATATTGTAAATAATCATTCGCAAATAATTCAACACCGGAAAAAAAATATAGCAAATGTTTTGACTGAAGATAGTTTAAAATCAACAAATGTCTAACATTGAAATAGAAACGCTGTTCAAAAAAATTCAGAACATAAAAAACATCTTCCAACAATAAAGTCTTGCTTGGAAGCATATAAAATGAAATTGTTCCTACAACCAATACTCCAATGCTTTCACCATTTACCATTTGTATGTTAAATTCTCGTTTCTTCAGTGTTCTATTGGTCTTGGGACCTTACCAAAATATTATAGATGTTAAAGATATTATCGATATCCAATAATCACATAGAAGGACTAATAGTTGCTAAATAAATTATGAAAGCACTTTTCATGTAGGACATATCATGTTCTTTATCCATTGGACTTACAAGATCCTTTCATTTTCTCTTCTTATAACCTTATTCTTGTACAAGAAACTCTCAATATTGGAATGGTCAAACTTAATCTTCTTGGCTTTGGGTTTGATAACACCAACCTAAGCCATATTGACCTTTTTATTGGGATTTTTCTTGCCTTTCCACATATTTGAAAAGGAGTCAAGTACTATCAGAAATTATATTCTCGTTGATATCTCTAATATCGTTTGATTCTCAAAATTGATCAGTAGATTCAACATCTGATGTAATTTGTAGTTTATCTTATTCATGTTATAGTTAAAAATGAATTAAGAGAATGTCTCGATTAATAAGTACATGATCAAATCCTGCTTGACGGGCTTGTCGATCGTATCGAGAAGTTTCACGTTTAAGAGAACAAATAGAGATTTTGATACCAATCATTAAAGTTCATTCCAAAATCTTGTGGAGGTCTAAGATGGCATGTAAAGAGGGGGAATGCATTCTTCCCCTTTTTTATTCAAGAAATATGAATATATGCAAAATGAATACAAACACAACAACATAAGAACAAAGAATTTCATTGCATAGAAATTAATTTATTTAAATGATTTTATCTTCTGATTAATTCAAGTATAGCACTAGAAATCATCATTTTTTTTAGCATGCATTAAAACTATCTAATATGAATGAGCATTTTTGATTTCAAATTGATTCTTAAACATACTATAATAAGGTTCGTGTCATCCAACACTTACGGTTAGAGAACAATTATTATATCCTCGGATAGTATAGACATAAATATAACAAATTATGCATCTAAGATTAATGATAAATTGAATTATAGGTCACAAACAGTGATTTGATTGATGAAAATGAAAATGGCACAATATATACGTTCAATTCCTACTTGATGCACACCAATGGGACCCTCTAGAAAAGAAGCAATGGTATCTAAAGAATAAACATCGGCTAGCTTTGTCTCAACAATCGATAGTTGGTACTCTTGCCAATTTATTATGAGCTATATGTATTCAATTCACAAGCCCATGGTGGAATACATATCCCTTGCCTATCATTATGACAGACCTTGATGAGAATCTGTCATAGTTTCACCATGGATCATACAAGATTCGATCATGAGGATGAGGGCGAAAAAGGTTAGGGATGCTAACACTCAAATGGACGTGGAAAAATAACACATAGGTGAGCGATGACATCAAGAGGAGCCAAGTTAAGATTACAATGTCTACCTAGAAGGAGAAAGATGAGCAAGAAGCTGAAGGAGCTAAAGACGTTCGGCTTGAGTAATGGAGCGCTCGATCCGAAACCCACTAGACCAATGGAGCATGCAGAAGGATTGACTATTCAGATTGATCGTTGGAGAGATCGACCAAGCATTGTTGTTGATCAGCCAAACATTTTTTAATTTTTCGGATTTAAGATTAAGACTTAAACGATGCTCGACCGAGGAGTTACACCGCTCGACCGAACATTTTAGCCGAATTTAGTCAAGTTATCTTATTTCCGTAGCCATCAATTCTCGGATGATTGTTTCCTCCGCAGTCTATACTCCTAGGAATACCCAAAGCGAGAAGTCGTTCATACAATATCTCTTCACCGGTCAAAACTGGAGGAGGAGATTTCCGCACGACAATATTCCTTTTGAAATTCCTCTTGTTGCATCGTAGTGAATCATCAGGAGGAAGAAAACGGCGATGACAATCAAACCAACTCGTTTTCCGTCCATACTTCAACTGAAAAGCGTCTGTTTCATCCATGATGCGTATCAGAGTTAAATATAACCTAATCTACCCGCAAGTGCACGGCACGTGTGTAGTATTTTAGGTGTCGATCCCACAGAGACTATCCTCTTGTTGCGTCGTAGTGAATCATCAGGAGGAAGAAAACGGCGATGACAATCAAACCAACTCGTTTTCCGTCCATACTTCAACTGAAAAGCGTCTGTTTCCTCCATGCAATATGGACAAGCCAATCGACCATGCGTTATCCATCCGGATAGCATACCATAAGCTGGAAAATCACTTATTGTCCACATAAGAGCACCTCGTAATATTAAATTTTGTCGTCTCGAAACGTCGTACGCTGGAACTCCCTTCCATAATTCTTTCAATTCTTCAATCAATGGTTGAAGAAATATATCCAAACTTCTTTTCGGATGATTAGGCCCGGGAATCAATATAGTTAAGAACAAAAACTCACGCTTCATGCACATATCTGGTGGTAAATTATACGGTGTCATAATAACTGGACACAACGAATAATTTCTCCCAGCCATCCCGAATGGATTAAAACCATCAGTGCAAAGGCCTAAATAAACGTTTCGACTCTCAGCTGCAAAATCAGGATATACCTTGTTAAAGTGTTTCCACGCCTCACCATCTGAGGGATGACACATTTTTCCGTCGGGACTTGAATGCTCGGCATGCCATCTCATGTCGCTTGCGGTCTTCTCCGATTGATACAATCTTTTTATTCTGTCTGTAATTGGTAAATACCACATACGACGAAACGGAACTGATTTTCCATTTCTTGTCAAATAAAATCGATCTTTTCCACAAAATCGACAATTGACCAAATACGAAGTTTCTTTCCGGAAAATCATACAGTTGTCTTGACAAACATCAATCTTTTAATACGACAATAAATCCAATGATCTCATCATCTTCTTTGTTTCATAATATGACTCGACTGCATTATTATCTTCCGGCAAATAATCTCTTACTAATTGTGATATAGAATCCATGCAATCCTGAGAAAGATTATTTTCTGTCTTCAAATTCATCAACCGTGCAGATAAAGACAACCGTGATAGACCACTTCTACAACCATCATAAAGTGGATGCCTAGCACTTTCTAACATTTCAAAAAAAAAGTTTTTGATTCTTCATTCGGATCTTCTTCAATATTTCATCTTCCGTTTCTTTCCACAAACGCATTTTGCACCATTTCTACATAAGGGTTTTCTACATCTTGACAAATCTGAGATACTTCACGATTTACGAAACCCCTACTAAAATTTTCAACAACATTACTGGGTTGTGGTGCGAAATTCTCTCCATGAGAAAACCAAATAAAATAATTTGGAGTAAAACCTCTTAAATAGAGATGATTCCAAACGGTTTTCTCAGCAACGAATTTTTCATTTTTTCATTTTATACAGGGACAAACCAACTTACCGTTTTCTCTATAAACTTGTTGATTTGTCGCCACCGTCATAAATTGTGTAAGACCTTCTAAAAACTCCTTCGATACACTTCGCGTTTCCGGATCAATTCTTTTATACATCTTTTATACATCCATTGTCTCGAAACGAAAATATTCGATCTCGACGACGATGCCATTATAACCACAAACGATAACAAGATTTGAAGAGAATGATATCAGATTTGTGTGTGAAAAACAGATAGAATGGAAGAGATTAAATTTAAAATTTTAAGACCGATTCTGGACGGATTGCGGACCGTGATAATTATTTCCCGACGGACCGTCCCTAATACGTCCGGAAATTGCGGACGGGACTTATTGTCGTCCGCAATTTTCGGACGGAAGTATTGACCGTCCTCAAACCGTCCGCAACTTGCGGACGGTTTTGCTGTCCGTCGGCAATT
>CM071867.1:11343282-11388293 GCA_036759665.1 Gynandropsis gynandra | reverse complement strand
TTTATTAGTTTTCACCGAATTTCAACCCGATTTAAACGATTTACTCACATTTAACCTGATTTATTCACTTTAAACTTGATTAAACCGATTTAACCTGATTTTCGATTTACCTCAATTTCACCCAAAGTAATATAATTCCAACCCGATTTCACCCAATTTAATATAGTTCCAACATAATTTCACCCAAATTTATTAGTTTTCACCGAATTTCAACCCGATTTAACTGATTTACTCACATTTAACCTAATTTACTCACTTTAAACTTGATTAAACCAAACCGATTTACTCACTTTTAACCCGATTTACTCTTTTTTGATCGATTTAACTCGATTTTCGATTTACCTCCATTTCATCCAAAGTAATATAATTCCAACCCGATTTCACCCAATTTAATATAATTCCAACCTAATTTCACCCAAAATTTAACCCGATTTTGACCTCAATTTTACCCAAATTTTGACCCGGTTTTCGATTTACCTCAATTTCATCCAAAATAATATAATTCCAACCGGGTCAAATGTGAATAAAGTTTAAAGTAATATAATTCCAACCGGGTCGAAAATCGGGTTAAATCGGTTTAATCAAGTTTAAAGTGAGTAAATCGATTAAATCGGGTTGAAATTCGGTGAAAACTAGTAAATTTTGGGTGAAATCGGGTTGGGATTATATTAAATTGGGTGAAATCGGGTTGGAATTATATTACTTTGGATGAAATGGAGGTAAATCGAAAATCGAGTTAAATCGATCAAAAAAGAGTAAATCGGGTTAAAAGTGAGTAAATCGGTTTAATCAAGTTTAAAGTGAATAAATCAGGTTAAATGTGAGTAAATCGGTTAAATCGGGTTGAAATTCGGTAAAAACTAGTAAAATTTGGGTGAAATCGGGTTGGAATTATATTAAATTGGGTGAAATCGGGTTGGAATTATATTACTTTGGATGAAATTGAGGTAAATCGAAAATCGAGTTAAATCGATTTAAAAAGAGTAAATCGGGTTAAAAGTGAGTAAATCGATTAAATTGGACGATAATCAGGTTAATTTGGGTGAAATTGGGTTAAAATTGGATAGAATCGGGTTAAAATTGAGTGAAATTGGGTTATGGGTGAAATCGGGTTGGAATTATATTAAATTGGGTGAAATCGGGTTGAAATTATATTACTTTAGATGAAATTGAGGTAAATCAAAAATCGAGTTAAATCGATTGAAAAAGAAACGAAAGGTTCAAAATTTTCTATCATTATACAAATTATTTTAATTTTGTACTACATATTGTAAAATTTATACAATTATTGGATCTAAAATAAGGAAAAGTTAATGATATTAAATGCGGGTTAAATTTGGATGGAAATCGGATTAAATTTGATGAAATCGGGTTAATTTGGGTGAAATTGGGTTAAAATTGAGTAAAATCGGGTTTAAATTGAGTGAAATTGGGTTAAAAAATTGTCGAAATCAGGTTAAAAATCGGTTATAATACGAGTCAAAATTTGGTATTTGATTTGGGTCAATATCGGGTCAAAATCAGGTCAAACCGGATCGGTTAACACCAATATACTGTTTATATAACGGAGGGGGGAATTGGCTGAATTGATATAGTTGAAGGGAGAATCAGATGGATTTTGGAAGATGAGAGGGAATTGACTGTGTCAAATAGTTTAGGGGATAATTTGAGTAAAGCATGATAGTTGAGAGGGAAATTGGCTTTTTTCCCTGAATAAATTACACTTAAGCATATTAATTGTTATAACTAATATATCAACTAAAAATAAATTTAAAAGAAATCCAAAAGTTAAGAACTTGCCTCTACAAAATATATTCCCATTACCACTGACGGACTCTTTCCGATCGCCATTTGACTATTCCTAGTTTTTGGTACAATATATTTGTCCAAGACCGTTCTATCCATTCTCTTGTGAATGTTACCTTTTGTTTTTCTTAACACTTCCTTTACTTGTATATTTTCTTAAAGATAATTTTTTTGTATATTTTACATTTTCAGGGAAATGAATACTTGAATATAAAGGTCATGCAAAACAAAAAAGGGAAAATTGAAGCGTGTATATGGACCATTTCTATATAATAAATCTTTAATTTTGCATACTTGATATGGTTTAAATTTGAGACCTCGTTATTTGAAAAAAAAAATAATTAATGCAAGTACCATTAATTTTTTTATTCAGAAATAAAATATAATCGCATGAAAAGGTTATTAAAAATATGCAACAATATAATTAATTGATCTCCTCTGATCTTGGCAAATGTTACAATATTGCATCAAGACTCGTGCAACGAAAAAATTTTGTATTAAATTAAATTTTGAAATCTGTATGCAATCTAGTGAAGGATGATCTCTATTTTAATATGTCACATTAATTTGAGAGTTTATTTAAACTACAACAATATATATTTATAATATTAGAATGAGGTATTTACAAGTTCAAGAATGTTATATTATCAATCTTATAAGTTAAGCAACTTCAAATAAAATATCAACCATATCACCCGAACAATTAATATTTAAGTATTAAACACACTTTTTTTATATTAAGATCTAACTATTTTCAATATCTCAAAAGAAATCTTGAAATTTCCATACTAATGATCGATCATATTTACTGGTCTTGACTCAAACCTCGAAAAAAATCTCTTTTTCTTTTTGATCTATCAGCCCAGATGTATTTTTGTTATTCCCTTATCGCTCTCTAAATATCCTTTCTCCGCCAAGAAGATTTGGATGGAGCTGCCTCATCCTCTCTCCCATACCCCTTTTGAGTGTGATACAAAAAAGCGATCCCAAAATACGCCTTTATTATTTGAAAAGTGACATTAAATTTCTTTTACAAACATTATTTTACTCGTCGTTTGAACCGTAAATCGGCTTTCACTTACATCCTATGCAACTATACTTATGAATCCACTCTTGACATTTTCATTGGGTGTGATTTTTTTTTAATGTTCCTTATATATACATAAAATATAAGTTTAGTACACCCTAAAACCGTGTGCAAACATCGGCTTTGAATACAAAACCCTCACCTCGGTTACAAAAAACAGAACCCCACAAACCCACAACCACAAAATACAAGACGACCATAAATGACCTGAAATACAACAAGATCAGACCTACACAAAAATAGAGTGCTAAATAGATAAGCTAATGTTGGATTGACCCGGAGTTAACTCCTGCAAGGAAAAGATTTGATCTCGCACTAGTCGATCGACGTGAACTCGAGCCTCCAAAAGCGAAGCCGAATCAATGTGAAATAATCTTTTGTTCCTCTGCTGCCAAATGAAGTAGACCGTTGCTTGTATTAAAATTTTTAATACAACCAACTCCTCCGATGGAATCACTGAATCCGCTATCCAATGGCTAATACCATGCAAATCCATAGGGAGATCCGGCCACCTAGTCCCTGTGAAATGAGAGAGCAGCTCTCTGCTACATTGGCAAGAGAAAAATAGGTGAAGGTGAGACTCATTACCGGTTTGACACAGTAAACATATCTCTTCGCAAGGTGCACCCCAACGAGCTAACCGGTCCTTCGTGGGAGACGACACCACATAGCGGTCCAATCATTGGGTGTGATTGTTCAATCACGCTGCTATCTTTTCGCAAGGTGACTAATTTGGTCAACCCTCTCCCTTAATTATTAGAGAATATTTATTTGGTTATCGTCTCTTCATTCCATATAGTAGAGGTGTCAATGGGTTGGGTTGTACCCAATTCATTAAAATAAGATAGGTTTTGTAGGATAATTGGGTTGGGTTTAATTCGACCCATTTAATAATGGGTTATAAGGGTCGGATTAAATGGGTTAAACGAAATAAATGGGTTAAACAAAGTTATTTATATAAATAATATTTTGTATATATATATATATATATATATATATTTATCATTTAACATTATTATATATATATATATATATACATTAGATATTATAATTAATGTTTCAATATTCAAAATAATAATTTACAAAAATAAATAGCTAAAATGATAATTGGGTGTGATTAAAATTTATAAAACAAAATTCTTGATATATATTAAAAACATATGATATAATCGTCAATTTTTCATCTGGATATATAAATAGCTAAAACGTTAATTCTTGAAAATAAAATTTTTAACAATCAAAATATGTTCGATATAATCATCAAATCTTCATCATTTTCCTCGTCGTCCTTGAATTTAACATCACCATTATCGACAACATCAACATCAACATAATGTGTAGTCACACAAATATAACTTTCCATAGCTATGGATCTCCACAAATTGGCAGTTAAACAAATCCTACTAGAAACATTAGATATTTCAGCTTTTAGCTTCTTTTTCGTACTTTGATGTAATCTAAGTACATCGGTTACGAGAGTGTTTCTAGAAATCGGTTTGAAATATGGATCCATATACTTAAGCAGTTGCCTAGTTCTCTTATACTCCACAAAGGAAAATGGAAGATCATGCTCTACGACAGCCACAACTAAAAACTTGCGAATCATCAATTGGTCAATCTTTTTAGCTATTATCATTCCTTCACGAGCAAATATATCTGTCAATTCAGAAAATTTGGCAGGTGTTCCTTTGCATACCAACAAATGACTAAGGAGCATAGATGTTCCATTTCTAGTAACATTATCCGGATAATCCTTTTTGCAATAATTGCAAGTAATTCTATTTCCAATGGTTGAAAAATGGTCCCATGCACGTGAAGAACGTCGTCGTTGTCGTGTACTTACTTGATCATTTGCTTCCATAGACTCACTCGGCAATGATGACGCTTCATTAGTACTTTCTCCGCTCCTCATTGGTAACAATGATCACATTGTAAAACAAATATCAATTAACAAGCAAAATAACATGTATTATTCTTGATACATTTCCAGATTATCAGTTACTACAAAAGGGATGCATTCGCTATGATTAATACAAAAATTACAATTCTATTACTAAGTTCTTATATTACTGCAATCTATGAATCAATTAAAAAAGGACAACGCAATAAAGGTTTTTCAGGACATTTGGTAGTGCTGACAAAGCTAATACCAGGTTAACTAGAACAGTAACGCTGAAGACTTCCCATCTTGAATAGAAAACTCAACTATTGACATCTCCTAACTACACACAATGTACAAAGATTGTCTACCCAAAGGTACTGGGCACCACCAAAAGTACTGGACATTGAAAAAATTTTACGCAACCGATCCATATATAGAATATATCTCGATCGAACAGAGTTCCCTCATACAGATTATGCATTCACGAAAAGGAGAATAAAAACGAACTATCTTATCCGGACCGGTACGCTTTTTTACCCAATTTAGACGCCACATCCAATGCCCAAAGCCAACAAAAACAAGGTAAACATTCAAATCCACGCTGGTTAACCTCAAAATCACTAAGCAACAGCCAAAATATATAACTTTTTCGATCATAACCCAAGAGAAGATCAAAACTTACCGAGAAAGAGATCGACGACTGGAGAAGGGGCTCGACGACGGAGCAAACCACGAAGAGAGCGACCGGAGCGAGCGAGCGAACCACCAGACAAAGAGTTAAACTGAATAGCTAGCCACAGTGAAAGAAGAGACCGAAGGGTTTGAGTCTGAAATCAGACGTTTATCACTGATAAATGGGTTTAATGGGTTAAATGGGTATAACCCTTTAAAATGAATGTAAATGGGTTTTAAACCCATTAAGCCCATCAAAATTATACCATTTATTCAAAATCCATTTCTATTTTAAATGGATTGGGTTGGGTTAATCCACTAAACCCAACCTGACATCTCTACCATGTAGTACTCAGACGTTTATAATAAATCATTTCTACAATGTCATCTCCAAATCTTCTAGTTTGAAAGAAATCATTAAATGCACCATTTGTCATCCATTTTAGTGGCATCCTTGAATATCGATATCATTATCTCCACAAACGCAAACTCATCGCGATATAATTGAAAGACCCTAGCGATCGTCATCATAATATTGGTTCGTTAATTCTTTGGTACTATGTCTTTCTATAGAACATTCTTGTCTCTCTTGGTGGATGTTATCCTCCTTATTCTTTTTTAGCTCTTTCCGACTTATATTTCCTTTAAACGTTTTTTAACTTATTATAATTTATATTTGAATCAATTCATTTCTTTTAGAGAATTTATACATCAAACAAAAAGAACTTAATTACAGAAAGATATGAAATAATTTAATGAGGATGAGACTTTGTTCGAGACACTATTAATACATGGTCGGGTCATAAGGTTAAAGCTAAGAAGATTTAAAATTTTCTCACTTGAATAGTGGCAAAAGAACTTGCAAAATCACCACAAGAACATCAAGAGGCATCAATGGAGGATTATGTGACTTAGTGGAAGAGGTTGGGAGGAGCAAGAAGTTAGAGGAGCCAAAGGTGCTCGACCTAAGCAAATAATCATTTGACATGAACGAATTCTCTAGACACATAGAGCATTCGAAGGACTAGACCGCTCGACCCGAACATTAGATAGCTTGACCGAGCGTGGGAGGACTCGACCGAGCATAGGCATTATACGGTCAAATGTACTTAAGTTTTGCAGATTTTAGGTTAAAACTTATGTGGCGCTCGATCGAGTGGTTACACCGCTCGATCAAGTGGTTATACCGCTCGACCGAGCACGTTTGCTAGGTTTTATTAAGTTTTTTATTTTATTCAATTTTCCATTATTATTTGGTTTTTATAAATTTGGGATCCATTATATGAAATTTTAACTAAGTTTTGATAATAAAGATTATTCTTTTTCTTGTTAATTCTTTACATTTAGCTACCAAACTTTTAGAGAAATTTTGAGTATTTACCGACTTATCAACACTAGGTTATAAATGGTGTGTCGCTGAGTCTGGTGTTTTTCCGTCCCGTTGTAATTGTGGTTTGAGACATCCTTTCTTAAAGAAGACAAGTTTCGGGTTCTACTATCGGATTGTAAGAGGATCTAAGTCCATTTTTACTCATCTATCAAAAGAACATCGATCTGGATTCATATCACAATTATTCAACATATAAATGTTATATATCATTTCACTATGTTTTCATATTGTTCAATACGTTTTCTCGCAGATGAAAAGTAAGAAAATGTAGCGATTATAATTACTTGATGAAATATTAAGAACACAATTCTCAGACTCACTGATTTAATTCAAAATAATTAATAAAAACCTACTAATTAAACGCACGCATATAAACATGTAGGTCTTTCTTTTTGGGATCATTCAGCACAGAAGTAACACTCTCATCATTATGCGGCATAGTGTTACTCTTTGCAAGACAAACCCTATAGCACTACTACTACTTCAAATAAACCTACAAGCACCCAAAATAATAATAGTTTTCTGTGTGTGTATTAAACGTTATAATGCGGAAATTAAATGAGAATTCATTAGTGTTTTGTAAATTTTGTTATCAATTAAAAACAAATGAAAAGTCATAATGTCGAGGCGACACGAGCACTTTTCCGGCGATTCCTCCCAACACACACACCACCATCACCATGGAAACTCTCAAAAGCTTTTCTTTGGATTCCCGTGATATATCTCTCTCTCCCCAAGAAATAACCTCTTTATTCATGATATTCACGTTCATATCCCCAACATATATATGTATGTATGTATATCTTAAGAATAAATCATAAAAAAAATTGCTTCCTTCTTTGCCCTAGTTTTTCTCAAAAACTTTCCTCAACCCTTTTGTCCCACATGCTATTTGATTTCCAATATCTTTCAACCAATACGGCAATCCATGTCTAATCTATATATACATACATATATATATGTATATATCTCTATACTTCATCATTTAATTAAATAATTTCTATGTCGGTTGAAACGTTGATTTGGGTCTACATATGGACCAAATATCAATATTACGAGAAGTAACGATCAAATAACCTTTCGAAATGACTCGGTATCTTTTGTTATACTCCATGAATAAACAAAGATAGAGGTGCAATATTTGACTGGGTATTCATGCTTTATAGACTTCATGTAGTATATTAGTATTTAATTCTCACTGCAACTCGTGTATAAATATTTCTTCATGAATAATTGACCTTCTAGATTCTGAATGGTTTCCATTCGTACAATTTGGTTGGATGTTGATGGGATAATGTTGGAATAGATTACACATAGGGTTCAGAAAGGTCGTGCGTCATCTATTAAAAATTTGTAATTTAAGGATTCTTGTGTGTATAAACCGAAACAATATGCAGGGTTTTTATACAAACCATTATGAGGGCAACTCTTAGAGGCAATCCCAAGATTTGAGGCGAACCACATTTATATGAGAATTGTAGTGCTTCTATGCCATAGTTGAGTTAGAGCACTTGCAAAGCTTGGGTAAGACCTCATGATCGCCAAACATATTGAAGCTGAACAAATTATGCATATATACAAATATGTCATCATCTATTAATTTTGCACCGATCAACACAAAATTAATAAGGGTTTCGTGGATAAGCTTTTTATGGTGGTTAAGTAGGTGCTGAAGTATTCAAGCATGAATTTCAACGAGAGAATCATGTATATATATAATCGCCATAAATATGTTGAAACACGAAAATATTGGAATTTCTATGAGTTTATTGATCCTATAATTACCTCTTAATCATGTATTGGCCGGGAGTTGTATATAGGACATGATTACGTCCTACATGTATAAGAAGCTAAGCTCTATAGGTCAAACTCATTGATTTATTTAACATTAAAATTAAGGTTTTCGTCGTATATGTTAAATGTATTTTTTCCTTTAACTCATTGTAAATCAATCTTAATCTTAGTCCATGAAATTTTGTACACTCAACGTGAATGTCATTAATATATATACTATTGTTATACCATTAGGTCGAAAGCAGTATCTGCATTATTATAATTTGATTTTATTTTATACAAATTATACTTTTGATTTTTATTTGATTTATGTCGGCTTTTTGTATGCTTTAGCTTATGCATGTTTCTCACGTATCTTTAGCATTAGCTTATGCATGTTTCTCACGTATCTTTAGCATATATATATATATATATATATATATATTAACTAAACCAGACTACATGCATTTTACGAATAACAACAAATGAAGAGGGATTATTCTTTTTCTTTAAAAAAAAGGCGGTGTTCTAAGCACCTTGTTCTTTGGGCATTTTTTTCTAGGTGCTAGTGAGTCACTATTGAGATATATTTATAAATAATCTAAACATTTCAAAGCATAATTGAATATATTCTTTCATGAAATGGTATAAATCTGTAAAAAAATTAGAGATCGATTATAAATTGATAATTTTATATTTCTTTTATGAATTATGATGTAATATTACTAATTATTTTAAATAATATAAAGAAATATGATTATTTGAAGATAATCATTATTAGTTTATACATGTGATCTTTATTTTCAATATATATCGCCTAGGTATTCTATGCGCTAGGCGTTAGGTCATCGCAAGATTAGTTCTTAGCATTTTTTGGAACATTGGTAAAAGGTATTATGTATTAATCTTGAAAAAAGACAGCGTTTCACAAATGCACGATTGAGGAACAACATAAAATGTTCATTCGAGATTACATCCAACTAGAGAGAAAAGGATATACAAATATAATGTAATTAAGAAGCGAAGTTGACATATAGATTAGTGGATAATATAGTAGTAGCTATGATACCATAGTTGAACTAAAGCACTTGCAATATTCGGACTGTTTCATGGAGAGCCCAAGTCTTATTATAGATTAGCTGGTGAACATTCACTTTTAGAATACTTCCCTCGGAGAGGACTAGTTGGTGAATCATATTGATATGATTCTAGATCGACGTTATTGTTGGGTTTTCTACCCGGGTGCGAAAGCATATTTTATTACCCAAAGTGTGTGATTTAATCATGATCTGATTGGATTCTGGATTATTCACCAAAACCTCATAGAACGGATTCTCGAATTACATGTTTCTGATGAATCTGATCGAGTGGATGTGAGGAACGAACCTGCTATAACTCTACGCGTATCGAGATCGGGGGCGGCCTTCAACGTTTGAAGAGGATCCAGTGATGAACGGGTTTTCGTCCAAAACGTTGTTCTTCATCTCCGAGAGAGAGAATCGTATTTGATTCGGAAATTGTGAATTATATTATAAGAAATTTCTTTTCTCAATTTATATATTACTAAACTCTTTTAGTAATTACACAATGACCCCAAGACTTTTTAATATTATATAATCGACATATAATTATCAGTTGTTTTGTTAGATGGATGGAATTGGACTGAAACTCATTTGCAACCTCATAGAAGCACCAAAAAAAGAACAAGAGAAAAGGAAAAATTCACAAAAAGGCAAAATGTGAAGGGTTGAAAGAAAAAAAAGAATGAGTTCTTCTTAGAAATATAAATACTTCAGATTAAGGCAAATTATTTCAATTTCTATGTTATATAATTGTAGCATCTAGATTTAGTTGAGTTTTTTGGGAATGCACTTCGAGTTATTCTTGAGTTTTAAACTAAATCGAAGAGAGGAAATCGAGAAAAAGACAAGAGAGCGGGTGAGAACAAATTTTAGCGGAAACAATTTTCTAAGAGATTGTCAGCTTCATTCATCTTTTTATTTTCTTTCATATTTTTGTTTTAACTTTCTGATATCTAGCTCTAGGAACCATCAGGATGAACCACCGCATGGTGAGGGAGCCGCTCAGTTGCAACTACCATGGTAGTTATTTATGGACGAATTTAGACGCATGACGCAAGAATTCACTACTTTCAGCCGAAGACTTGATCGAGTGGAATATATAAAAATTTTATGAACTTAATACTTTATAAAATGATATAATTATCGTTAATAGTTATTGTTAATAGTTAATAGTTCGTTAATTATATAATAATAACATTATCGTTAATAGTTCATTAATTATATAAAAATTTTTAAATAGATATATTGACTTTAGTTTGTTTTATATTGTGGTTTTTAGACCATATAAAGTGTGTCTATATGGTCTTGGTTCTCTACAAAAAGATATTATAGAGGACACCACGATGGTACCCCCTCCCCACGGTCCAAAAGATTTTCACGCAAGAACAACGCATCGAACAACTCGAGATTACTCTTCGAGAAACATAATTTGAGCTTCGAGATATGCAAATGCAGATGTGTCATATGGAGAGTATCATCGAGTTGATGACTGATCGAGCGTATCAGCCACCACCACCGACGGGGTAACAACACCGAGATAAGAACTAATCATCGACTCCAATGCAACCCCTTTCCGAGGAATTAGCAAGGATGGGGATGGAGAAGATGGTGTCGGTTTAGATGATATGTAGTCAATCTTTTTTTTTAGTTTTGTATAAAATTTTGTACATGTAAAAAAACTTTAATTTTATTTTTTTTTATTTTTTTAAATAATTCATCCAATTATCAACGGATGTCCGTTGATAGGATAACAAAAATTTCAACGAGCATCCATTAGAATATTTTAAAGTTATTGCCAATTCAAAACCAATGGGTATTCGTTGGTGAATCCCACAAAATATTTCAACTGGATGACCGTTGGTACAAAAGCAACATTTACAATGGATACACGTTGCAATCTTCCAATGGCCTTCCGTTGAAAATTTGTAACGGCATCCGTTGTAACGTCCAACGACGATTACAATCCTTTCATACTTATAAACGGATATTTCAATGATTGATTCCTAATGGCTAGAAATCCATTGGTAGAGGTCATTTCCAATGAAAACTGAATCATTTCCAACGGATATGACCATTGGAAATAGCATGTTTTTTTGTAATGGTATTATATAGCTTGATCAAGCGTGTAAGGATTCGATCGTGCGTAGGTGTTACTCGGCATAACGTATTTAATTTTTACGAATTTTAGGTTAAAGACTTATGCGGTACTCGATAGAGTGGTTACACCGCCTTACCGAGGACTTTTACTTTAATTAAATTGGTTTATTTGATTCAGTTTTTATTATTGTTTGGTTTTTATAAATAGAAGATCTATTGTATGACATTTTAACCAAGTTTTCAATGAATTAATAGTTCATTTTCTTTGTTATTTCTTGAGATTTAGCTACAGAATTATGAGAGAGATTCTGAGTGATCATTCACTTTGGATCACAAATTTTGTAGCGTCGTTCGTTGAGTTTGAGATTTTTGAGTCGAGTTATAATAGGGTTTAGAACGTTTTTTCTTATGATAGGTAATTTTTGGGTTATTCAATCGAATGGATAAAGGGTTTCAATTTGTTTACATTCATCTATTAGAAAAACTTCAATCTAGGTTCATATGACGATCACCCTATTTTTCTTCTCCATAGATCTCATTGCGGAATTATAAGATTTATTAAACCAAAATTGAATTTGTATTTTTTATTTATTTATATTTTTAAAATTTTGTTATAATAGGGTTTAGAACGTTTTTTCTTATGATAGGTAATTTTTGGGTTATTCAATCGAATGGATAAAGGGTTTCAATTTGTTTACATTCATCTATTAGAAAAACTTCAATCTAGGTTCATATGACGATCACCCTATTTTTCTTCTCCATAGATCTCATTGCGGAATTATAAGATTTATTAAACCAAAATTGAATTTGTATTTTTTTATTTATTTATATTTTTAAAATTTTATATTATATATATATATATTAAAATACTTAAAATCCCAACGTAATTGATGTTAGAACTGCATTGACCTTTTTAACATGGATAGTACACGAACTTCATAGCTAATTATCATGCAAACTTGTGTCATATTTCCATTACAATGGGTAACGCAAGTTTACATTGCAGTTGTATTACCAATTCTAATGCAAAGTTTTATTAGACTCTTTAATAAATTTGTCAATGATTGTTTCAATCCAATTACGTTAGAAATTTTAATGCAGCCTCGTTACTTTAGCATTAGAAAGAATAATTTCATTTTACGTCAAAATTCTGCTACTACGTGTAACTTTGAACCAACGCTTGTCATTTACCATCCGTTGAAAATAGTAATTTCGAATGCAAAATTGACCGTTTCCACCACAAATTTGCATTGGTTTTCTCGTGATTTTTTTTGTAGTGTCGACTGCTCTTACTTTTGGATTGGAAGAGAAAATTTTCCATTAAGTTGATGTAGAAAATTTCATTAAATGATGTTTTGTTTTAGGTATCTTAATGTTAAATAATTTCCTTAAATGCAATTTTTTTGGTTATTATAGTCCTAGACCGATTTGGCATCTCAGTTTGGTAAGTTTTTTCATATTCGACCCCCAGTTCAGAAATTCCTTCTAATCAATCAGTAACACTATTGAGCGTAGTCACCTCATTTTCCTGCCGAGAGAAAGGAAGCGATGAACTTAGGGAGTTTCTCACCATGGTCAGGTGGCGGAAGAAACTCGAGCTTTGGAGGGGTTTTTTCCACCAGTCTAATCTCAAACAATGGTCAACATTCAAGTAGACGTTTTGTGTATTTCAACCCCAAGCCTTGATGGACAAAACATTATATCGTCTCCATAAGTCACATTTGGAATGTGCTCCAATCAAATCAACATTTGATTCCATAGTCAAATGCGGTTTGGTTTAAGAATTTCACATTAAGGCATACATCTGTATAGCTCAATGTTAGGAACCGACTTCCAATTTGTGATACAATCATATTTTGAAACCGAACTACACTATAATTTTCTTCATTGTTTATTGATGTAAGAAACGACAACTCACTTTCCATAAGGTCATCCTTGATCAGTTTTTTTAACTTGTTAAGGTCATGCCATTTCCTCCTATCACTTATGCTGAACTTTTACGTATGATGACAATCGAAACCAAAAAAATTCCATCGGCTTCGGGAATATCATTCATTTTCCTCTTACAATATATAGTTTGAAGGAAAAATCGCATTTACGGTAACATTTCACGTCTAAGATCTTAATTAACAAGATTAAATGTGCTACCATATGCAACATATGCAATATCTCGGTTGTCCAAACAAATGTCTAAGCCTTCAATTTTATTTTTTTATTACTAATGTATAGGAGATTTTTTTTTTAAAAAAAATATCTCCTTTTATATATTTGGGCTAATTAGTTTTACTTTTGTGCATTTAATTATTATTTATAAAGTTTTATATTAATTAAAAAAACATGAGTGATAGTTCTAATAAAAAATCACAAATAGTGCAATTGTTATAGTTGTATCTTAGCCTATAGACTATAATTTTTTTTTTCCATCAAATATTAGATCTATGTATGGATATTCACACCAAGGATGCAAAAGAAGGGTGGAACTGACACGTGGCAGTAAATATAAGAAATTACGAACAGATACACGGCCGCAAATTCTGAAACGTCCCGAAGTGTGTTTTGATTAATAAATGTCTTTTACCTTCTTTTTTAATTTTACCGTAATTGGCCGGTGACTATCAGTCAGCAAATGCACATTCCCATCACTTTTCCCAACACAAGCCCTAAGAGAGAGAAGATTCTTACGTGCTTCAATTCAGTAAGTTTTTTAATTTTTATTGTTCATTTAATACTTTTTTTTGGACGAGGCCCATTTATTGAAAAATTATATATTTTTTTGTGAAATTCGATTGATGATTTTTGTTTCATTAGGGTCTACTTGAATTTGGTGTCACTTTCCTAATTCTGATGTTTTCGATAATTGAGGTTTGAGATCGTATATGAGAGGTGAGTTGTTTTCTCTAATATATTGTTTTCTTTATGATATTCTTGAATTGGTTTCTTATTTTAATTCTTGCGTGTGTCTTTCATTTTAGATAGAAAAAAAAATAAGACAATCTTATGTAGAGAAATTGATATTTTTTTTTTATGTTTAAAATCGTCCCTTATTGTGAAAATTTTGAATATTTTTTACTAAGAGAATTGAAATTCTTTAATAAAATATATTCAATATTCCTTAAAGTTTGATTTAGATTGTTTGAATGCTGATTCGTATTATATCTTTACTTGTTTTTCTTTAGTTTTTATTTATATTGGGTTAAACTCATTTTTTTAATGTTGTTTCATATATATTCACATTTAAAAAATGTTGACATCAAAGAAAATAACAGAGAAATAAAGGCTAAAGATATTGGGAAAATGTCATCAAAGGTGACAGGTGATTTCTGATTTTTGTTTACTTTGGTGAAATTATATGCTAAAAAATATGATTGCTAATGTTATTTTTATTCTTATGCACATTTCGGCTATTGATTATTCTTCTGAGTATAGATTCTATGTGCATTAATTTAGGAGAAGCAGACTGAAACTCTGAGTTGCTCAGATTGGAAGAAAGCGATAAAAGGAAGCTTTCTTTTTATTTTATACAATAGAATTTCTATTTCCTCACACACTTATAAAAATGTTCCTAAATTTATCTATATTATACAGAGAAAATAAAATAAAAATATACGGCCAAATCTTAATAAAGGAATAAGAACTTTCCTTATAGCAGGCTTATCTTTCCAATAATCGAATATATACACGACCCCCCTTCATATTTTCTTAATTGAAATAGAAAATTAATAGAAAATATATAATTATTAAGCCATTATAACATTTATAGAGTTATGTGAAACACTAATTGACGAGTGATGCTTAGAGATATTACATAAAATTTTAGATATGTATTGCATCTTTAGATTTGATTTGTTTTGCTATAAATTCATATGTTGCAATATTTAAAATGAGTATTTTTTTTTCATTTTAGGAAAATTCTAAAATATAATATTATGAAAATTCGAATATGGTATGAGTAATTAACTTTTTAGCGAAAACTAAATTTGAATTAATCTAAAATTGTGAATGGTGAAAGAAATTCTCTCTTTGGATTTCCTTATTAGTCTTTGTTTCCGGGGCAAAGCTTATTTTTTTATAATACGGCATTCAGTTACAGAAACGTAAAAATTCATTGTAAAATCGAATTATTTAATTCTATGATTTAGAGTTCAAAATTAAGTTTTGAGTCTAATATTAAAGTGTTTTGACATGTAAAATCGTGTTTAGTGTAACTAATGACAGATTCTCTTTGCCGAATGAATGTACATCTATGTATACATATACATTATTTACACGAAACATACATATATTATTGTTATTACTATTATATACTAAAGGAATAGTCTAAATGGATGACACAAAGGCATGCGAAATAAACAAATGGTTGGCTCCTAGCACAATACGAGCTTCTAGTGAGCATAGGACATAAGTAATAATAATTTTTAAAACTAAATATTTTTTATATGTATTTTAAAATTTTTAATTAATAAAAAACCCTTTTGACGGGTGCGAAATCCGATTAAGCGGTCAACAGATTTCTACTCGGGGAAACCAAACAACAAATCCCTTCAAATTTTTAATTTGTTATTAATTTCTTTTATCTATTGTTACTATATTTCTATCTCTTCACGGGCAGGGGAAAAAAACTTTCTTCTAACAACGACATTAAATATTGAACTCAAGATTTTTTCTGATTAAAAATGAAGAGTTTTAATGAAATGTCACTTTTACTCATTCCTAACGTACTTTTAATATTTAATACGTCGACGAGTACATTTCGGGGGTCTACAAAATGAACCATTAATTGATACTTTGTTCTATATATTGAAATTATCTTGATTCATTTTCATGTCTATGTATCTATTTATGTGTTCATATGCCTTCGTATATGTGCTTGTATAAATGAACATGCAATTATATATATGTGTGTATGTGATGACCAAAGAGAGAGTAAAAGAGAAAGAGCCACTTTACGTAGGATGGTCAAATAGTAAGACCAAGAGATGATTTGCAGAGTGTGGAAATGCTGGGCTTTGGGGAGTCATTTATTGCATTAAACGAGGACGTGAGTTCCGATAATCCAAGTGGGGTAGAGAGAGAAACTCAATGTTTAGAGAGAGAGAGAGAGAAAATATTAATTTTAATATGATTTTAATTTGATTTGGTTATAATCTATAATGAGTGATATTTTTCTTTTTAGGGTTCGATTTTTCCAGTTGGACTTGTAGGTTTGTCTTACTACACGAGACTGGTAGCGCTCAAATTAATAATTTATTACGACACTCGTGTCCTTATTTATTGTAATATCATACACATAGATACATATATTATATATTTTAGATAATCCTGCCACAATCAATACTTGTGTTAAATTTTAATTCGCTTTCTACATTATTATCATGGATTTGATTAAACAATAATCCTATAATGAGCTGCAAACCCCATTTAAGGTGAGCGATGTAAAGGGTCTAACATTAAACTTCTTTGGCTTCCTCAAATTCTCCTTGTCATCATCTTCTCCTCCTTAAAACCCTAGACATATTGTAGAGAGAGAAAGATAGTTTTTAAAGAGAGAGAAATAGAGAAATGTTTTGCTAGCATACATAGACCAAAGAATATCTTTCCTGAATCTTTTTCTTGATCATGTTCTCATATATATGATCTCAATATTTGAAATTTCTACCATTATCTCATCTCTCATTTCTTTCGCGAGATTGGTTTTGGTGTTGTAGAAGACAGAAGACAAAACAGATATTTGATTTGCAATGAATTCCAACAACTGGCTTGCTTTTCCTCTTTCACCATCGCACTCTTCTTTGCCTCCTCATCTCCACTCTTCACAATCTTCTCAGTTCAATCTTGGGCTGGTTAATGACAATATGGACAACCCTTTCCAAAGCCAAGGTATCTACATAAAACTATATATTCAGATTTTGCATATAGATACTTTGGGTTATTACACCTAACCAACTTTATCTATCAGAGTGGAATATGATCAATCCACACGGAGGAGGAGGTGGAGGAGAGGTCCCTAAGGTGGCGGATTTTCTTGGAGTGAGCAAATCTGAGAACCATTCCGACCACCTCGTCGCCTACAACGAGATTCAGACCAATGATTCCGATTACTTCTTCCAAAGCAACAGCTTGTTGCCGACCGTGCAATCAAGCGCAGTCGTGACTTGTGCTTCCAACTCAACTAACAATAACAATAGCTATGAGCTTGGAGAGAGTGCTAACAATTTTCAATCCCTCACTTTGTCCATGGGGAGTACCGGTAGCAACGCAAAAGCATCACCTTGTGAAACTAGCGGCGACAACACTAGTAGTACTAATAGCGGTGCGGTTGTTGAGGCTACGCCAAGAAGAACCTTGGATACGTTCGGACAGCGAACCTCGATCTACCGCGGTGTCACAAGGTCATTGATATTACATTTTGTAGTTTTTCATTGTCTTTGGATCCCGTTTGTTGAAGTTTGTTAGTGCTTTCATCGCAATTTAAGGCATCGTTGGACCGGTCGGTATGAAGCTCATCTTTGGGATAATAGCTGTAGGAGGGAAGGTCAGTCGAGGAAAGGAAGACAAGGTAAGTTCAATTAATTATTTATTAACACTTAATAAATTGTATATTACTTTACTACTAGTCTAAAATTTTGGGTTACTGACTATATACTTCTTTTGTTCTTAATGTTTTTGCTCCGGACACCTATGAATTTTCAGTTTACTTGGGTGAGTACTTCAATTCTTGCTATTCTTGTTTAGTATATATATTCCTCAGAGAAACCAAATCTTTTAATAAATGGGCTTGTGCAGGTGGGTATGACAAGGAAGAGAAAGCAGCAAGAGCATATGATTTAGCTGCACTTAAATATTGGGGACCATCGACTACTACCAATTTCCCTGTACGTTTTCTCGCATGATTGTGAATTTCCGCATTGAGTATGTCACTTAAGTGTCTTAACTTGCGATTTCGTATATCTTTTCGTCTCGATCATATCCTTTGATATTTTCTTCTTTATTGATTCAGATTAGTAACTACGAAAAAGAGTTGGAGGAGATGAAGCACATGACAAGACAAGAGTTCGTGGCTGCAATAAGAAGGTACTTGTTGTGTTTCATGGGACATTTCTGATCTATGTTAGAGTTAATCATATTTGTTTCCCTATGAATTGTAACTGTGTATCATACATGTTGACAGGAAGAGTAGTGGATTTTCCCGCGGTGCATCGATGTATCGGGGAGTCACAAGGTTCAGTATATGAGCACTCTTCGTTGTACTGTGTGACAATATGCTATTTCTTTTGCTTTCCAACTCAACATGTTTAATTACTTCTCGGATAGGCATCACCAACATGGAAGATGGCAAGCGAGGATCGGCCGAGTTGCAGGAAATAAAGATCTTTACTTGGGAACCTTCAGTAAGTAGTCGTCATATGTACTCTTTGCTGGAAATGCACAACGATATATTCGGTATTATATATATACGTTATGTATGTTACATTTAGGTACTGAGGAAGAAGCTGCGGAAGCTTATGACATCGCTGCAATAAAGTTTAGAGGCCTCAATGCGGTGACAAACTTCGAGATTAGCCGCTACGATGTGAAGGCCATTCTCGAGAGCAACACTTTGCCAATAGGAGGTGGTGCAGCTAAGCGTCTCAAAGAGGCTCAAGCCCTAGAATCTTCTAGAAAGCGTGAGGAAATGATCGCTCTCGGGTCAAGTTTTCAGTATGGTGGCTCAAGTTCGGGCTCAAGTTCAAGGCTGCAACTACAACCTTATCCTCTCAGCATTCAAACCCCATTCGATCATCATCATCAGCCTTTGCTAACTCTCCAGAACAGCGATAGTTCTCAGTACAATGCTCACGATTCGTCTTCGTTTCACCACAACTACCTCCAGACACAGCTCCATCTTCACCAACAGACCAATTACTTGCAACAATCAAACCAGAATTCGCAGCTTTACAATGCGTATCTTCAGAGCAACCCGGCTCTTCTTCACAGTCTGATCTCCACTTCGGTCGTGGACAACAATAATGGAAGCTCTAATGGAAGCTACAACACAGGAGGGTTTCTCGGAAACAGTGGAATCGTTATGGGATCAAATTCAAACGTTGGATCGACTGAGGAATTTCCCGTTGTTAAGGTGGATTACGACATGCCTTCTGGTGGTGGAGGATACGGAGGAGGATGGTCCGGAGAATCGGTTCAAGGCTCGAATCCGGGAGGTGTTTTCACCATGTGGAATGACTGAAGAGCTGTATTACTTGCGGCGCAAGGATGGGTTCGCGAACGTAACTATTTTAACTATTTTCTGATATTTTTTTTCTTGTTCTTTCTCATGTTGGAAGTAATAGGTCGACTGGAGTCTTGATTAGCAGGAATCTTTGTTAGAAGAATTAGGTTTCGGACGGCGAATATCGATGATAATTAGTTTTCAGACGGCGATTTTCGTGGTTATTGTTCTTGAGGGTTAGGGCTTTATGGGTACCATAAAAATAAGAACATATGAGTACCCAAGTTTTGTTATCAACTGACCCCCTTGATTAATTCCCCAACTTGTAATTCCTTCGAAAAGAAGAGTTATAATTTTCGTTATTTCTCTTTTTTTTTTCTATACTTATTATAGCCAATATTGTGCAAATATTATAAAAAATTTACCCCATAAAAATACATAAAATTACTATAAATATATATTAACTATTTTTTTATTTATATATAACTATCATATTATTTTTAAAATAATATGAAAAATATAATAATCATTTTAAATTATCAATATTTATATGTCACGTCAATACATATATCAATTAGCACACGTACACTAATAAATTAATTTTAAAATACTTATTATAGTTATCATACAAGTTGTATTTTTTTTATAATAAACTAATAAATTAATTTAAAAATAATTATCACAGTTATCATATAAATTGTATTTTTATAATAACTTTTTAGCTTTTTTTTGTGATATAAAGATATGATATTACTTACCTTCGGTAAAAACAAGTGGAAGACTGGTTAAGTTGATTTGGTAGATATATCATCAAAATATTGTGTGTATATCTATAACTATATAGAACATTCTTTATCAATTATAATATCTCTAATTAAGATAACAAAATCTGATTTTGAACAAAAAAGAATTTAAAATCACTTTGAATTAACAAAAAACGTAAAACCGGTTTGATTTATTCGGTAGAGCCAAACCGATGATTTTATGTGTTGATTTTAAAACATCTAAATAAAGTCGGTCTTAGTAAAAAAAAAAGGGCTTGAGTTGAGCCAGTGAAATCAACACGTCATCGTTTATTTAGCAGAAACGGTGCGAATGTGAATGTTGCTTTATAAACGACGAGAGAGGAAGAGAGAAGCCTAAAAAGACCGACCTTTTTCCCCTCTCCGTTCTTCGTTGCTGCTGGGGTCTCTCTCCAGCAGACCGATCTTGTTCTGAGAGATTCATAGGGTAAGAGGGTATGTTTCTTTTGCAATTTGATATCTGGGTTTTGTTCTATTTTGTTCCTTGATTACGAATTTGTGTTCCTCGATTTGATTTTGCTTTCTGGTTTATAATGGGTTTGCGTTATTTTTTTCCATCTCCGACGATTAGGAATCGATTGAGAGAGAGCTTCCCAGGTCAAACAGGTTAGTAATTGTGGTATTTGATTGTTTTCTTTATTTAGGGTTTGATTGTTGGCGGAAATGATTCTGTGTTCCTTGGTCTTTTTTTTCGCCTTTTGGTTTTAATAGTTAATGGGTTCCGTATGTATGATGTATATCGAATACTTAATAAATTGCTGAGAATTAGATGATAATCATGTATGTTGGGATTGATTTTTTAGTATTCTTACGGGTGGTAAATTAGTTTAAGATGGATCTCTAGTTTGGCTTTAGTTGCTCTGCTTTTTGGAGATGATTTAAATATGTTACTATTTTCCTGACACTGAAGTTTTGTGGAATCAGCCTCAAGATAGCTAAGATTTTTGCAGCCAGTTTAGCTAGCTTGTGGTTGAAACTGGGCTTCATGTGCCATCGGGATTGTCTCTGGTCATAGGCTGCAGTATAGCAGTAAAAGGTTTAGATTTGGATGATATATAAGCTTATGAAACTCGTTTGTTTTTGCCATTGGGGGAGAAGATGTGTTTTCTTCCTCTCTCTCTCATTTCCTGTAGTTCGGATGCTTAAGTACCCGAGAATAGTTCATTACCTGTGTATATTCGCTCAAATGAGACATTTTTTGTGATAGGGTGTTGTGCTTAGATGATTTCTTGATCTGTTGTATCTCTCTTTTTTACGTTGGTATAACTGAGGATGACAAAGTGTAAGTGCAGAATGGACCATGAAAAGACTGGATGCCAAACCCCACCTGAATGTCCAAAGCTGTGTATCAACAACTGTGGTTTCTTTGGAAGTCCAGCTACAATGAACATGTGTTCAAAGTGCCACAAGGCCATGTTGTTTCAGCAAGAACAGGGGGCTAAGCTTGCTTCTGTAGTGGCTGGATCATCATCCAGCATTAGCAGTGCCAAGGAAACCATTGTTGGTGCATCTGTGGATGTCCAGGCTAAACCTGTGGAGCTGAATATTACCTCCCCTCAGTTATCTTCGGCCACTGACCTTGGAGAAACGGTAGAAGCAAAGCCGAAGAAGGGACCGAGCCGATGCAGTACCTGCAATAAGCGGGTTGGTTTGACTGGTTTCAAATGCCGCTGCGGTAATCTCTATTGTGGGTCACACCGCTATGCAGACAAACACGATTGTACCTTCAACTACCATGCAGCTGCACAGGAGGCTATAGCAAAAGCAAATCCAGTTGTGAAGGCAGAGAAGCTCGACAAAATCTGAATCCAATGATCTGCAGTAAATCTTTCATCTATCATACTATGCTGCCGAGGTTTGTCATCTATTGCCTATGCGATGTCTTTCAGTGTCTTGTCCGGTCAAGTGCATCTTCTTGTTATGATTGTGTATCTCGGAAGCGCGGTGATCTTGTGACTCTGCTGTGTGTGGAAACTCTCTATCTGTACTCTACCTTAGTTAACAAATCCATCTGTTAACATGGTCCTTCACTCAGTTTTTACACCAACCAAACAAATACTACTACTCATATAACCTGAGTTACATACCGGATCTCGAATAATAAGGAGCTCAGCCATTTCTTGATAACATCGGAATGGACAGAAGAAATCACTCCTGAACTAGAAGCACTTTTTGCTGAGAGTCAAAACAAAGCGTTGAACCATCCTAATGACCCTCTAGTCTCCACTGCAGTTATGTACGCAAAGATGATCAATTTTTATAGTTACGAGTTATTTGAAAATTTGACGAACATTTTAGGTTTTGAAAATTAGCGAGTATTTTTTAATTCATTGAAGCGTTCTCTATTCTTAGGGTCGGTGTTCGATATTTTTCTTGTTCAAATTTTATTAATCATGAAAATATGTTAGTATAGTGGAAAACAAGGTTGCTTGTAAATCTCGATATGAATTTATTTGAAAATGATTGAGGCATGATAGCCATGGTTACTTTTTGTTTATGAGGCATGACTATCGATTTATTGATGTATTGTTATTGTCGAAGATCTGATGATTGTTACTATTATGTGGGTTTAAAAAAATACATTGTAAAATAATGGAACATGAAATGGCGAATGAGATGTAGCAAGTAACAGAGTTAAGACTATGATACCTATGGAATATAAATCTTATGCAAGTATGAATTAATAGAAAGAGAATATATCATAGTCTTGATTAGATCCTTGATTACATCTCTTAATTTCTGTATTTCCGTTATTATTAGATTCCTTGATTTTAGTATTTAGTTTTCGTAATTTTAACTATCTCTGTAACTATATAGATGTACTTGACATACAGACATATTATACAATTAATAATTATCTCTATGGTATCAGAGCACAATATTCACCAAACAGTGTAATTTGTTTTTCTCTTCTCATATGGCAACCGACGGTAATCCCATCGGCTCCTCCACGTCGAGTGATAATGTCACTCCATTCAATCCGGCCAACCCTCTATCCACATTGATTCATATCAATGTATCTAATGTTACTAAACTTACCGCCGCCAACTACATCACATGGAGCGTGTAAATCCGAGCCCTCACAACCTTGAAGATTTCCTTGAGCCAACACTGGCTCCTTCAGCGACCATGATCGTCAACAACGTTGTCGTTCAGAACCCCGCCTATGGGCCCTGGTTCCGCCAGGACCGTCTTATTTTCGCGGCTCTCCTTGGTTCGATCTCTGCGTGGTGTCAAGCTCTCATCGCCTCTGCTCCAATGTCCGCCGCTGCTTGGACCACACTCGCTGCCACCTACGGCCGCTCTAGTCGAGGGCATCTGAAGCAAATCAAAGATCAGATGCGGAGATTCACCAAAGGCGTCCAATCCATCGACGACTACATGAATTTCTTCAAAGTCAAAGCCGATGAACTTGCTCTATTGGGCAAAGCGATAGATCATGAAGATCTTCTTGATTTGATTCTTGCAGGTCTAGGTGATGAGTACAAGTCCATTCACCAACTTTGTACTAACAACAATGTATCGGTTGAATTTTTTCCCTTCCACTTTCAGGTGAAGGATATCAACACGGGGGGAACAATAACAACGAGCAAACTCCATGATGGTGTGTACGAGTGGCCTACCAAATCCATTTTCGCATCATCCCATCCCACACTCATCCGTCCACGCTTTCTCTGCGTCTAAAACTACTTTATCCGAGTGGCATTCTAGATTAGTTCATCTTTCTCTTGAAATTCTAAATAAATTTGTTCACTTACTCTCTCCCGGTAATAAGCTCATCAAATCGTTCATTGTCTTGTGAGGCATGTTCTATTAATAAAATTCATAAGCATCCTTTTCACACTTCCACAATCACTTTTTCTCGGCCACTAGAATTTTTGTTTTCTGATGTTTGGACGTCTCCCGTATCTTCGTTTGATGGTTTCAAATACTACGTTATATTTGTTGAGCATTTTACGAGATATACATGGTTATATCCCCTTCAACGCAAATCACATGTTTCCGATGTTTTCATCCATTTTAAAGCTCTTGTTGAAAACAAGTTTCAAACACGCATTACAAATCTTTATTCAGACAACGGGGGAGAGTACATTGCTCTTCGAGATTTCCTATCCACAAACGGAATTTCACACCTCACCTCATCCCCTCACACACCGGAACACAATAAGATTTCCGAAAGAAAACATCGTCACATAGTTGAAACAGGATTAGCCCTTCTTTCTCACTCGTCCATTCCCTTTCAATATTGGTCTCCTTTGCAACAGCTGTATACCTCATAAATCGTCTCCTGACATCCGTTCTAAACTTTAAATCCCCGTTCGAGACACTCTTCCAAACTCCGCCAAACTATTCCAAACTTCGTTCCTTTGGATGTCTTTGCTATCCGTGGCTTCGTCCGTATAATCAACACAAACTTCGACCCAAATCCATTCCGTGTATATTTGTCAGGTATTCCCCCACTCAAAGTGCTTTCCTTTGTCTCCATGTCTCCTCTTCGCGCATCTTTGTCTCTCGCCATGTCGATTTCGTTGAAACTGAATTTCCATTTTCTCGTCTCGCAGTTTCGTCCTCTGTTTCTCCATCTCTCGTCACGACCCACAACTCTTCCCTTCTACCATACACTATTGTTCCCACCTCTGTTGCTCGTACATATCATGACTCGATGGTGGCCCCCAGTTCAGATCCTTTGTCGCCACCAACTTCCGCCTCCCCCTCCTCATTCGGCGCTGTTGAACCGCACCTCCTCCCTTACCACACTCAGCAACATCAAACTACCATACCTGAACCACCTCCTCGCCAAAACACACAAATGACCACTCGCTCCAAGAACAACATCACCAAACCAAACACCAAACTCTCCCTCACCGCATCCATTACCACCGACCCAGACATAGAACCTATGTGTATATCTCAAGCACTCAAACATCAACATTGGAGACAAGCTATGACGGAGGAATTTGACGCTCTTATTCGCAATGGGACGTACAATATTGTTGGTTGTAAATGGGTTTTCCGCACTAAGCGCCTCTCTGATGGTTTTCTTGATAGGTACAAAGCCCGTCTTGTGGCCAAAGGCTTTCATCAGCGGCGAGGGGTCGACTATCATGACACCTTTAGCCCGATCATCAAGCCGGCTACGGTCAGACTCATCTTAAGCATTGTTGTCTCCGCCGGATGGGATCTAAGACAACTAGACGTCAATAACTCTTTTCTCCAAGGCTCTCTAAATGAAAATGCCTACATGATACAACCGCTGGGCTTCATTGATCGTGACCGTCCATCCCATGTATGCAAACTTTGCAAAGTATTATATGGGCTCAAACAGGCTCCTCGAGCTTGGCACAATGAGTTGCAGAACTTCCTACTTCAAACCGGGTTCACGAGCTCCCTCACTGACTCGTCTCTATTTGTTTATCTACAACATGATATCACTCTATACTTGCTCGTGTACGTGGATGATATCATTATTAAAAGGAGTCATTCCGCAAAAATTCGAAGAATCATTGATCTACTCTCAGCTCGCTTCTCCTTGAAGGATCTCGGCCCATTGTCATACTTTCTTGGTGTCGAAGTAACTCAATCATCCAAAGGCCTACTACTCACACAAAGGATCTACATAACAGATATGCTTCAACGCCTTAATATGACTCTTGCCAAGCCGGTTTCAACACCCATGGCCTTCACCACGGTTCTCACATCGACCTCGGGTACACCTCTTGTCGACCCTACTGAGTTTCGACAGGTTCTTGGAAGCGTGCAATACCTCCTCTTCATTCGGTCGGACATAGCGTTTGTGGTGAACAAGCTATCCCAATTCATGCACTGTCCTACAACTGATCATTGGCAGGCCGTCAAGCGTATTCTACGCTATCTAGGGGGAACACTCTCATTTGGTGTCTTCTACTATCGAGTGAACACACCCTCCCTTCATGCATACTTCGATGCTGATTGGGGAGGTAACCGAGATGACTACACGTCTACGGGTGCTCACATTGTCTACTTCGGTCGTCATCCAATCTCTTGGTCCTCTAAGAAGCAAAGATTTGCTGCCAAATCATCAATAGAGGCCGAATACAAGTCTGTATCCACTACGGCGTCTGAAGTGCAACGGCTTACGTCTCTCCTCTCGGAACTTAGGCTTTCCTCGTGAACCACTCCCGTCATCTACTGCAACAATGTGGGAGCCACATATCTCAGTGCCAACCCCGTGTTCCACTTTCGTATGAAGCATGTGACGATCGACTACCACTATATTCGAGGACTTGTCAAGGCTCAACGACTTCGTGTTGTTCCTGTTACATCTGCCGATCAGCTCACTGACGCTCTCACTAAGCCACTTCTGCAATCCCGATTTGACCTTCTTCGAGTCAAGATTGGTCTCTCATCCGAGACTTATCTTATTGGAGCATAATAGAAGGAGATTATATCATAGCCTTGATTAGATCCCTTGATTACATCCCTTGATTTCTGTATTTCCGTTATTATTAGATTCCTTGATTTTAGTATTTAGTTTTCGTAATTTTAGTTATCTCTGTAACCATATAGATGTACTTGACATACAAACATAATATACAATTAACAATTACCTTTATAAATGATATTAAAAGATTTGGATATAAAAATTGATTTTATGATTACTAAAATATGGTTTAGGGAGGTCAGAGTTTTAAGATATTGAATCTTTGAAAACGAATCTCCTATAGAGCAGAGATTATAGCTATGTCTAGGAGGAAATGTCAAGACTTTTTTATGGATTTCTCTTTGATTTCGTTTTTATTTCTATAACATATTTAATATTTTAATGGGTCGTGAGAGATTGAATTTTCTCATAAAAAATTAATGTTTATTTAATTATTAGTAAAATTTTGGTTGTGTATTTAAGAATTGAATTTAGTACCATTTAGATTCTCCAATTTAAATATAAGAACGGTTAGATAATACACGAATAATAAAAATATTAAAATTATTATGAGTATTATAAATGAATTTACATTATGAATGTGTATTTTAACCAATAAATTTATATTCATGTATTGCATTAATGTCAATGACAAATACATTCTTATCTTCTTATTCATGTCCTTTTATCTTCCTATATAAGTCTATAAATAGAGGTATTTTCCTTTGTATTATACACACAACAATTCACTCTTGAATAAGAATTACTCTCCTTTTCATCTCCTCTCTTTACTCCATTGTCTACTTTTCTTGTTCGTCCTTTACTTTTACAACACGTTATCAGCACGATGCTCCAACCGAAGAATCAATGAAACTTATGTATCAATACGAGATCCAAGATGGGGATATATGTCTTGTAGACAACGCTATAACGCGCACAATTATTGAAGAAAAGAAATATTTTTTTGAATTTGATAAATGATCAAACATGTGTCCACATTAATCAGGTTGTGCACATATTATTGAAGGCTCTGGAAGAGCAAGTTTTATTATGCTTAAAGGCACAAAAATAGTTATCGAAAATGCCTTATTTTCGTCCAAGTCCTCAAGAAATTTGTTAAGTTTTAAGGATATCCGTATGAATGTGTATCATATTGAAACAATGACTGAAAAAGACGTTGAATATCTTTATATTATTCAGTTGAGATGAACAAAAAATCTGTGTTGGAAAAATTATCCACTTTCTCATCGGGATTATATTATACATATATAAGAATGATCGAATCATATAATACAGTAAACCCGAAGTTTATTACTGATGCAAACCAGAAGTTTGCGGATTATTTTAAGATTTGGCATGATCGGTTAGGCCATCCCGGTTCAACAATGATGTGAAAAATTATTGAGAATTCATGAGGTCACTTGTTGAAAAACCAGAAGATTTTTCAAACTCATGAATTTTCTTGTGTTGCATGTTCAAAAGGGAAACTGATAATAAGACCTTCACCAGCTAAAATAAAGAATGAATCATTATCATTTCTTGAACGAATACATGGTGATATTTGTGGCCTGATTCACCCACCGTGTGGCCCATTTAGATATTTCATTGTAATAATTGATGCATCAACTAGATGGTCACATGTGTGCTTATTATCATCTCGTAATTTAGCTTTTACGAGATTGCTTACACAAATAATACGATTACGAGCACGTTTCTTTGATTATCCAATAAAAACAATTCGCTTGGATAGTGCTGGTGAATTTATATCACAATCTTTTGTGAATTATTGTATGCCCATTGGGATAAAGGTAGAACATCTTGTACCATATGTTCATACTCAGAACGGTCTTGCAGAATCTTTTGTAAAACGAAACCAATGGATTGCAAGACAATGGCTTATGAAATATAATCTTCCTGTTTGAGCATGTGGACATGCAGTTTTACATGCAGCGCAACTAATACACATCCGACCAACTAGTTATAATGAACATTTCCCCTTATAATTGGTTCCTGGCTATGAGCCAAATATTTTCCATTTGCGTATTTTTGGATGCGCAGTATATGTCCTAATTAATCCACCACAACGAACAAAAATGGAACTCAAAGGAGGATGAGAATCTATGTTGGATATGAATCTCATTCGATAATTAAATATTTTGAACCAACGACAAGAGACATATTTACTGCAAGATTTGCAGATTGTTATCTTGATGAATCATTATTCCCAATATTAGGGGGAGAAAAAAGAAAAACAGTTGGAAAAGGAAATATCATGGAATGTATTATTATTAAAAGGTTTAGATCCTCGAAAAAAAGAAAGTGAACTAGAAGTTCAAAAGATAATACATTTACAAGGTATAGCAAATCAATTGCCAGATGCATTTGCTAACTATGATAGAGTTACAAAATCTCATATTCCAACTGTAAATGTTCCGATAAGAAATGAAATCCCAGAAGGAAAAGCATAAATTGTTAGTGATTCTAAGACACGCTTGAACGTGGTAGACCACTTTGTTCCAAAGATAATCATCCTCGAAAAAGAAAAGGAGAAAATTGTCATAATTGTCAAAACAAGGATGTCTCTCCTGAAAAGACCATAGATATAATTAATGATGAAGAGAAATAAGTACCTAATGAGAATGAAGAGATCTCGATTAATTATATCAATACGGGAAAATTTTGGAACCGAGACAATACAATTGTCAACAGTATTTTTGTTTATGACATAGCGCGCGATATAACAAAAGAAAATGAGGATCATGAACCTACCTCTTTTGAAAAGTGTAGAAGTAGAACTGAGTGGCCAAAATGGAGAGAGGCAATCAAGTCTGAATTAGAACCGTTTGAAAAACGAGGAGTTTTCAGACCATTAGTCCAAACACAGAAAAGAATTAAACCTATGGGTAATAAATGGGTCTTTGTACGAAAGAGAAATGAACAAAATGAAATTGTTCGTTACAAAGCAAGACTTGTCGCTCAAGGTTTTACCCAAATTCCTGGTATTGATTATGATCCAACATATTCTCCCATGGTGGATGCAATAACATTTCGATATTTGATTTGTCTGGAAAATAATAAAAGACTTGAAATGCGCCTCGTGGATGTGGTAACAACTTATCTATATGGTTCATTAGACCATGACATATATATATATATATCCCTAAAGGATTTAAGATGCATGAAGCACATGATAATAATTCTCACGAGATATACTTTGTGAAGCTCAAGAAAGCTTTGTATGGATTGAAACAATCCGGACGAATGTGGTACAACCGCTTGAATGAATATTTGATAAAAGAAGGATATAAAAATGATCCTATATGTCCATGTGTTTTCATAAAAGTTTTAAACTGAAATTTTGTTCTAATTGCGGTTTATGTTGATGACTTAAATATAATTGGAACTCCGGGAGAGTTATCACAAGATATGCAATGTTTAAAGAAAGAATTTGAAATGAAAGACCTCGGGAAAACAAAATTTTGTTTAGGTCTTCAAATTGAGCATCTTAACGATGAAATATTTTTGCATCAAACCTCATATATAGAAAAGATACTTAAAAGGTTTTACATGGATAAATCACACCCTTTAAGTACACCAATGGTTGTGAGATCATTATATATTCATAAAGATGTATTTAGACCACGTGAAGAAAGAGAGGAAACACTTGGTCCTGAAATACCATATCTTAGTGCTATTGGAGCACTAATGTATCTTGCTAATAATACACGTCCGGATATATCTTTTGTTGTAAGTTTATCGGCAAGATATAGTTCTTTGCCAACTCGAAGACATTGGAACGGTGTGAAACATATATTTCGATTCTTCGAGGTACCGTCGACATGGGCTTATATTATAATAATACGTCTAGGCAGATTTAGTTGGTTATGTGCGGGATATTTATCAGATCCATATAAAGCCCGATCTCAATTTGGATATGTTTTCACTTGTGGTGGAACTACAATCTCATGGCGTTCTACAAAACAAACTTTGGTAGCAACTTCATCAAATCACTCAGAGATACTTGCAATTTATGAGTAGAGGTGTCAATGGGTTGGGTTGTACCCAACCCATTAAAATAAGATGGGTCTTGTAAGATAATTGGGTTGGGTTTAACCCGATCCATTTAATAACGGGTTATATGGGTCGGGTTAAATGGCCTAAACAAGTTTATTCATATAAATAACATTTTGTATATATATTTGTATCATTTAACTTGATTTCATACAATTTTGACTCGATTTCACCCAATTTTACCCAGTTGAAATTCAGTGATATTGAGTGAAATCGGGTTGAAATTCGGTGGCATCGGGTCAAAATTCGATGAAATCAAGTTAAGTTTTGGTGAAATTAGGTGAAATCGAGTCAAAATTTGGATAGAATTGGGTTGAAATTCAGTAAAACCAGGTTAAGATTCGACAAAATCGGGTTAATTTTTCACCTAATTTAACTCAATTTAATCAAATCTCAACCCAATTTCACCCAATTTTAACTCGATTTCACCCAATTTCATAGAAATTCAACCCGATTTCACCCAATTTAATCCGATTTTAACTCGATTTCATCACATTTCATCGAATTTCAATCCACTTTCATCCAATTTTAATTCGATTTTAAGCCAATTTCACCCAATTTTAACTCGATTTCATCCAATTTTATCGAGTTGGAATTCAATGACATTGGGTGAAATCAGACTAAAATTTGGTGACATTGGGTGAAATCGAGTTGAAATTGGGTGAAGTTGGGGTAAATTGGGTGAGTTAAATTGTGAAATCGAGTTGAAATTGGGTGAAGTTGGGGTAAATTGGGTGAAATCGAGTTAAATTTGGTGAAATTGGATTAAAATTGGGTGAAATTGTGTAAAAAGATGAAATTGGGTTGAAATTCGGTGAAATTTGATTGAAATTCGGTAAAATTGGGTGAAATCGAGTTAAAATTGGATGAAATCGGGTTAATTGGAATAGCTAGCCACCGTGAAAGAAGAGAAGGGTTCACTGAAATCATAATCAATTTAGAAATAAACACGCTCAATGGGTTAAATGGGTAAAACCCATTGAAATGAATATAAATGGGTTTTAAACCCATATAAATTTATATCCACTTATTCAAAACCCATTTCTATTTTAAATGGGTTGGGTTGAGTTAATCTACTAAACCCAATCCAATTTGACATCTCTATTTATGAGGCAAGTCCTGATGTGTTTGGTTGAGATCTTTATCTCAATATATTCAGCGACCCAACGACCCTGTCCGACCCTGTGACCTAGTCCGACCCTACGACCCTGCGACCCAGCGACCCTGTCCGACCCTACGACCCAGTTCGACCCTGCGACCCAGCGACCCTGTCCAACCCTGCGACCCAGTCCGACCCAGTTCGACCGTGTGACCCTGTTCGACCCTGTGACCCAGTGCGACCGCCGAAAACTGCCAGAAAACGCCGGAAAATGCCAAAAATCGACGGAAAACGGTCAAAATCGCTGAAAGGCACCTACAACTCGCCGGAAATCGCCAAAAATCACCGGAAAATCGCTAAAAACGCTAGAAATTGGTGGAAATCACTGAAAATGGCTGAAACATTGTTGGAAATCGCTCGAAAATTGCCGCAAAATGCTCAAAATGGAAGGTAATCACTCGAGAATGGGAAGAAAGCACTCAAAAATTGAAGGAAATCGTTCGAAAATAGAAGGGAAATACTCGAAAATGAAAGGAAATAGCTCTCTACTTTGTTTCCCTCCTCTCAATTTTTGTTTTCCCTCCTCTCATATTTGCCTGTCCCTCCTTTGTATGTGTTTTTCATTAAGGGCACATCAGATTTAGGAGGGTAGTTTTGAAGTGTTTTAGCCCTAGGAGGGCATTTCTGATATTCCTCCTTTTAAATGGGTTGGTTGAGTTAATCTACTAAACCCAATCCAATTTGACATCTCTATTTATGAGGCAAGTCCTGAATGTGTTTGGTTGGGATCTTTATCTCAATATATTCAGCAAACATGTTGTTTTCTAATTGATAAACATATCCCCACAATTTTATTTGAAGATAACACTGTGTGTATTAGCCAATTATCTGATGGTTACATCAAAGGTGATAAGACAAAGCATATATCACCCAAATTTTTCTTTATTCATGATCTTCAAAAAGAGGGCGAGATAAATATTCAACAAATCAAATCAAGTGAGAATCCGACAGATTTATTCACTAAAGCTCTTCTTGCAAGAGCATTTGAGAAGATGATTTATATGATTGAAATGCGGCAATTGAAAGATCTCAAACAATGATCTTCTCAAGGGGGAAAAATATGTCATGCACTCTTTTTTCTTTACTAAGTTTTTTCTACTAGATTTTATTGGTAAAGGTTTTTAACGAGACAATATTTTGTTGCATATGATCCCTACTAAAAAACACATTCAAGGTGAGTATTATAAATGAATTGTACACAATGAATATGTATTTTGACCAATAAATTTACATTCATATATTGCATTAATGTCAATGACAAATATATTCTTATATTCTTATTCACGTCTTTTGATCTTTTTATGTAAGTCGATAAATAGAGGCACTTTCTTTTGTATTGTATACACACCAATTTACTATTGAATAAGAATTACTCTTCCTTTCATCTATTTTCTTTACTTCTTTGTTTACTTCTCTTGTTCGTATTTTATTTTTACAAAAATGAGATAACTAATACATTAAAAATAAAATAAACATGAATAAATTAATAAAATAATTAATGTCCATTTATGATCTTGAGACTTGTTTTTGAATGGAATACCATTAGCTTTAATTAATAATTTATTAAATTTGAAAAAATAATTATATATTTTAAACGCGGAAGTTATTGTTTGAAAATTTTCCAATCTAAAATAAAAAGGAAATTATGATTCAACGTGTTATAAAAATAATCAAATTTCATAAAATGCAATTATTAAATAATGTAAAATACATAAATAAAAATAAAAAAATTAAAATGATCTAATATTAAAAATTATATTTTAATAGGTCTAAATTGAATTTGAATTCAAAATTCAATAAACTGAAACTGATTTAAATTATGTTTCGACAAAAATTAAATATTAAATTATTTAAAATTATATTTTTAAACATTGAAAATCATAAAAAATTAAAGTAAATTATAAAAATTGATTGTAACGTGGTTTAAAGTGAGAAGTTATTTTCATTACTTGAATTTAAACTAAATAATAAATAATTATTATTTATAACAAATATCATATCAAATTTTAAAACTATTTATATTTTACGTGGATATTAATTAATTAATTAATCAATTAATTTTTTTATACAATAAATACTTTGATTTGAAATAAATTAAATAAATAATTACTTATCGTAACTATTCTTTTAAATTTATTTCTATTTTTACCATAAAATTAAATAATTTTAAGTTTTAATTTTTCAGAAATAATATAAAAGTTCATTGATATTTTAAATAACTTTTATATTTTTTAGAAATAATATAAAAGTTCATTGATATTTTATTTTTTAATTATTTAGAGGAATTTCAAAATAAATTTAAATGATTTAAATTTATATTCTTAAATATTATATAGTAATAAAATTAAGTAAAGTATAATATGATTTTTTTTTTATTAAAAATATTTTTAAAATTAATTATTATTTTTGATACACAAAAAATTATATTAAATTTTAAAAATTATTTATATTTTATTGGAAAACAGTCTATTTCCTTTGAACTTTACCACTTTAATCATATTCCTCCTAAACTTTCATGCTCATACGATTTTTTCCTAAACTATCGTTACTCATCTTATTCTCCCCTTAACTTTAAAAATTCATCCTATTCCCCCTCCGTTAAATTTCTTTTAGTTTTTTTGTTAAATATTTTTAAAACAGCATATTCCCCCAAACTATATATGATTTCCAGCCTATTTCCCCCAAACTCTATGGATTTAATTCTAGCCTATTTCACCCAATTTTAACTCGATTTCATCCAATTTTATCGAGTTGGAATTCAATGACATTGGGTGAAATCAGACTAAAATTCGGTGACATTGGGCGAAATCGAGTTAAAATTGGGTGAAATTGGGGTAAATTGGGTGAGTTAAATTATTTTAACTCGATTTCATCCAATTTTATCGAGTTGGAATTCAATGACATTGGGTGAAATCAGACTAAAATTCGGTGACATTGGGCGAAATCGAGTTAAAATTGGGTGAAATTGGGGTAAATTGGGTGAAATCGAGTTAAATTTGGTGAAATTGGATTAAAATTGGGTGAAATTGTGTAAAAAGATGAAATTGGGTTGAAATTCGGTGAAATTTGATTGAAATTCGGTAAAATTAGGTGAAATCGAGTTAAAATTGGATGAAATCGAGTTAATTGGAATAGCTAGCCACCGTGAAAGAAGAGAAGGGTTCACTGAAATCAGAATCAATTTAGAAATAAACACGCTCAATGGGTTAAATGGGTAAAACCCATTGAAATGAATATAAATGGGTTTTAAACCCATATAAATTTATATCCACTTATTCAAAACTCATTTCTATTTTAAATGGGTTGGGTTGAGTTAATTTACTAAACCTAATCCAATTTGACATCTCTATTTATGAGGCAAGTCCTGATGTGTTTGGTTGAGATCTTTATCTCAATATATTTAGCAAACATGTTGTTTTCTAATTGATAAACATATCCCCACAATTTTATTTGAAGATAACACTGCGTGTATTACCCAATTATCTGATGGTTACATCAAAGGTGATAAGATAAAGCATATATCACCCAAATTTTTCTTTATTCATGATCTTCAAAAGAGGGCGAGATAAATATTCAACAAATCAAATCAAGTGAGAATCCGACAGATTTATTCACTAAAGCTCTTCTTGCAAGAGCATTTGAGAAGATAATTTATATGATTGAAATGCGGCGTTTGAAAGATCTCAAACAATGATCTTCTCAAGGGGGAAAAATATATCGCTGCACTCTTTTTTCTTTACTAAGTTTTTCCTACTAGATTTTATTGGTAAAGGTTTTTAACGAGACAATATTTTGTTGCATATGATCCCTACTAAAAAACACATTCAAGGTGAGTATTATAAATGAATTGTACACAATGAATATGTATTTTGACCAATAAATTTACATTCATATATTGCATTAATGTCAATGACAAATATATTCTTATATTCTTATTCACGTCTTTTGATCTTCTTGTATAAGTCTATAAATAGAGACATTTTCTTTTGTATTATATACACACCAATTTACTATTGAATAAGAATTACTCTTCCTTTCATCTATTCTCTTTACTTCATTGTCTATTTCTCTTGTTCCTATTTTATTTTTACAACAATGAGATAACTAATACATTAAAAATAAAATAAACATGAATAAATTAATAAAATAATTAATGTCCATTTATGATCTTGAGGCTTGTTTTTGAATGGAATACCATTAGTTTTAATTAATAATTTATTAAATTTGAAAAAATAATTATATATTTTAAACGCGGAAGTTATTGTTTGAAAATTTTCCAATCTATAATAAAAAGGAAATTATGATTCAACGTGTTATTAAAGTAATCAAATTTCATAAAATGTAATTATTAAATAATGTAAAATACATAAATAAAAATAAAAAAATTTAAAATGATCTAATATTAAAAATTATATTTAATAGGTTATATAGTAATAAAATTAAGTAAAGTATAATATGATTTTTGTATTAAAAAATATTTTTAAAAGTAATTATTATTTTTGATACACAAAAGATTATATTAAATTTTAAAAATTATTTATATTTTATTGGAAAATAGTCTATTCCCTTTGAACTTTACCACTTTAATCATATTCTTTCTAAACTTTCATGTTCATCCGATTTTTCCCTAAACTATCGTTACTCATTTTATTCTCCCCTTAACTTTTAAAATTATCCTATTCCCCCTCCGTTAAATTTCTTTTAATTTTTCTGTTAAATATTTTTAAAACAACATATTCCTCCAAACTATATGATTTCCAATCTATTTTCCCCAAACTCTATGAATTTAATTCTAGCCTATATTCCTATCCCCCCAAACTATATGAATTCTGGTCTATTCCCCCAAACTATATAAAATATAGTATATTTCTCCCAAACTATATAACCTCTAGTCTATATAAACTCTAGCATGTTCCCCAAACTATATGATTTCTCTAAAAGTAACATATTTTCTCTAATTTTAATGTATTATTAAATTTTTTATATTAAAAAATATTAAAATAAAAAATACTTTAAATTCTAAATATTACAAAAAATTCTATATGATTTCTCTAATAGTAACATAATTTTAACATAATCATCTTTCACTCAAATTTAACACGATTTCATCCAATTTTAACCCAATTTCACCGAAATTTAACTCGATTTTAACCAATTTTAATCGATTTAACCCAATTTTTACTCGACTTCACCGAATTTCAACACGATTTCACCTAATTTTTTATTCGATGTCACCTAAATTTAACCCGATTTCACCGATTTAATCTGATTTCACCCAATGTTAACCCAATTTCACCAAATGTAACCCGATTTCATCAATTTTAATCCGATTCCCCAATTTTTATTTGATTACACCCAAATTTAACCCGATTTCACCCGATTTAATCTGATTTGACCCAATGTTAACCCAATTTCACCGAAATTTAACCCGATTTCACCCAATTTTAATCCGATTAAAATTGGGTTAAACTTGGGTGAAATTGGATTAAAATTGAGCGAAATATATTTAAACTTTGGTTAAATCGACTTGAAATTTGGTAAAATCGAGTAAAAAATAGGTAAAATCGAGTTAAATTTTGGTGAAATTGGGTGAAATCGGATTAAATATGAGTGAAATAGAGTTAAAACTCGGTGAAATTGGGTTAAAATTGGGTGAAATTGGGTTAAAATTGAGTGAAATATATTTAAAATTTGGTTAACTCGGGTTGAAATTCGGTGAAATCGAGTAAAAATTAGGTGAAATCGAGTTAAATTTTGGTAAAATTGGATTAAATATGAGTGAAATAGAGTTAAAACTCGGTGAAATTGGGTTAAAATTGGGTGAAATTGGGTTAAAATTGAGTGAAATATATTTAAAATTTGGTTAACTCGGGTTGAAATTCGGTGAAATCGAGTAAAAATTAGGTGAAATCGAGTTAAATTTTGGTAAAATTGGATTAAATATGAGTGAAATAGAGTTAAAATTCGATTAAATCGGGTTGAAATTTGGTGAAATCGAGTAAAATTTGGGGTGAAATTGGGTCAAAATTGGGTGAAATCGTGTTAAATTTGAGTGCAATAGAGTGAAAATTCAGTTAAATCGGGTTGAAATTCGGTTCAATCGAATAAAAATTGGGTGAAATTGGGTCAAAATTGGGTGAAAACGTGTTAAATTTGAGTGAAATAGAGGGAAAATCCGGTTAAATCAGGTTGAAATTCGGTGAAATTGAGTAAAAATTGGGTGAAATCGGATTAAAATTGGGTGAAATCGGGTTAAATTTGGGTGCAATTGGATCGATATCGGGTATAATAATTTTTTTATCAATCACTTGTAATCGTTAGAATTTAAAGTATTTTTTATTTAAATAATTTTTAATATACAAAATTTAATAATACACTAAAATTAAAAAAATATTTTACGTATATAATAACCATAATTTAAAATTATGTTACTATTAGATAAATCATATAGAATTTTTTGTAATCGTTAAAATTTAAAATATTTATTATTTTAATATTTTTAATATAAAAATTTAATAATACATTAAAATTAAAGAAAATATTTATTTTTAGAGAAATCATATAATTCGGGGAAAATAGGCTAGAGTTTATATAGTTCAAGGGGGAATAGACTAGAGATTATATAGTTTAGGGAAAATAGGCTGGAATTCATAGAGTTCGGGGGAATAGCCTTGAAATCATATAGTTTGGGGGAGAAATAGACTGTTTTAAAAATATTTAACAGAAAAAATAACGGAAAGTTAACGGAGCGGGAATAAGATGAATTTTTAAAGTTCAGGGGGAAATATGATGAATAACGATAATTTAGGGGAGAATCGGATGAGTAGGAAACTTCAAGGGGAATAAGATTAAAGTGGTAAAATTCTATTTTATTTGTAAATAAATTAAATAATAGTTATTTTATAGTTGGATAATATTAAAGCTTAATAATATTTTAGATAAAATATTAAAAGTAAAAACTATTAGAATTATTTTCATAATTTTCTTTCTCTAATTTTTTTAGTAATATTAAGATTTTTTAAATACCCTTTTAACCGATTGGACATTAATAATTTGGATGTAAAATATGCAAGAGAAAAAGTACATCTTTCATCTTGTTCTAACCTTTCCATACACACGACCCTGAAATATCAGACAAACAAGAGAGCAGTGGCATATGCCTAAGGAAGAGATGATGAAAACTCTTTATAAAGACAGTATTGGGTCTAAAAATGGATGAGTTTGTACTCAAAGATCCAATAGATAGATTCGAATCTAGAGAAAGAAATCAATGTGTGCTCACAATTTGAACAAAACAAAGTTTGAGAGAATGTCTTAAGGTCCCAAGTGTGAAAGTGTGAAAAAGACATATCAACTAAAGGTGCACTCAATTGTAATAATAACATCAACCTGATATCTTAAGCAATTTGATTTGGTCGTCAACCTGTCACATGAATTTTCCCTTTTTGTTGTTTTTATTTAATATTTTATTCTTTTTCGAACCCTCATTCATTGCTTCATCTTCAAATCTTCCCTCCTTTTCTTGTTCAAAAAAAAAAAAATTCCCAACTTTTTCTCCATAGATTTCAAAATCATATTTTGGTTAAAGGGTCTCCATTTTTTTCAATATTTCCTGGTGATTCTTATGACTTCAATGCTCATGAGTTTTGTATGAATCATTCTAATGCTTAGGCTCCTCTATTCAGTTTAATTGTGAAACTACTAAACCCTTTATCAGAAAGATTCAGAAGATCAACATGGAGAACAAAACCAGAGAAGCGACTTCGAAGATGGATGACTATGAGGTTCTTGAGCAGATTGGAAGAGGCGCGTTCGGGTCTGCTTTTCTTGCTCTTCATAAATCTGAGAGAAGAAAGTGAGTTAAAAAGCTTTGATGTTGAAGTTAGATGAACTTCACTCATTTGTTCAGATCGAATCTTGAGAAGAATTTCGATCAAATTTTGATCGAATCTTGATTTGGTTTGTAGATACGTGGTCAAAAAGATTCGTTTGGCTAAGCAAACAGATAGATGCAAGCGTGCCGCACTTCAAGAGGTTAGCAAAAAGCCTTGTGACTTTGAATCTTGATTATGCAGGTGTAAAAGATCCCATCAAATCAACGTATTTTTTCCTCCATTGATGGATGCAGGTGAGTCTAATATCGAAGCTCAAGAATCCTTACATTATGGAGTACAAAGATTCGTGGGTCGAAAAGGTAATTGTTGGAACTCTCCACTATGATAACAAAAGATTTCGTTTGTCTCTAATAAGTTGGTGATTGCGTTTTGATTCTTCAGGATTATGTATGTATCGTGACAAATTACTGCGAGGGTGGGGACATGTAAGGCAACGCTTTGGTCTTTAAAAATCGTTTTTTTTTCTTTTTCTGATAATTGATCTTATGCTTTTCTATGATGCAGGGCTCAGATGATAAAGAAAGCCAGAGGAGCATTTGTGTCTGAAGAAGTAAATAACCGATAAAGCATCTATTCCATCCATTCAAACGAACAGCGTGATGATTTCACCATGTATTCATATATTGTCTTGTACAGAAACTCTGCAGATGGATGGTGCAGCTACTGCTAGCCATAGATTACCTCCATTCAAATCGAATTCTTCATCGTGACCTTAAGGTACAAACGGATACATAAGTGTGTCTTTACTCTTAGACAAAAAGGTCATCAATGCTTTCGATGTGAAATAACGTTGTATTATTCGAATTCCAGTGCTCTAACATATTCCTCACGAAAGAAAACGAGATTCGACTAGGTATAAAGAAGCAAATCTCTTGTGGTCACTTCTATGTGCAATGTTTTCCTGTTTCTATTTCCTGTTAGAGTTGTTTTCCAACTCTTGCAGGTGACTTTGGTCTGGCAAAACTCCTCAGCAAAGATGAGCTCGCTTCTTCAGTAATACTCATACCTTTTGCCTATGTTTCATATAGTTTTCGTCTATGAGGTTATTTCAACATTTTGAATCTTTATGTTTTGCAGGTTGTGGGAACACCAAATTACATGTGCCCTGAGCTTCTAGCAGATATACCATATGGATACAAATCAGATATATGGTCTTTAGGTCCATCACAATGCTGCAAACTCTTCAAACACTATCCACAAAGCCTGTCTCCGGCTTGATTTCGCTCATGTTTTTACTAATGTTACCAGGTTGCTGCATGTTCGAAGTAGCCGCACATCAGCCGGCTTTCAAGGCTCCAGTAATATTCACTCTTTAAGTTCCCTAATTAGTATTTATCCTTGATTATCTCGGATCAAAGGAACGGGAATATGACACATTTTCGTGCACACGTAGGACATTGCAGGACTCATAAACAAGATTAACCGGTCTTCGCTTTCTCCTCTCCCTGTCATGTATTCATCGTCACTGTAAGTATAACTTTTGTTGGTATGGTCTAAAAGCAGAAGCAACCGTTGTATGATCAAGATTGATTCATTGCAGGAAGAGAGTGATCAAGAGTATGCTGCGCAAGAATCCTGAGCATCGACCAACCGTAAGTTCCACCGATGTTAAGTTGCATTTTATTCAGTTTCTTGGGAACGTTCTTGGTAATACATTGTGTATGCGGACGTGTTAGGCTGCGGAATTGTTGAGGCATCCTCACTTACAACCATATCTTGCACAATGCCAACATCTCTCACCGGTCTTTAAGCCGATAATATCAAAATCTGAATACAACGCCAACGAAAACAGATCGGACGACAACCGCCTTCCCACAAAGTCTAGCAACGTCAAAACCACAGCAACGTTGGTGAAAACTCCATGTGACAGAGAAACGAGAAGTCGGATAAGCCCATGGAGAGAGAACGAGAAACCAGCAATGGAATGCAAGAACAATGAGCTCTCACTGATAAGCACACTAAGTTTGCTCCAAGAGTATCAGAAGAAGATCCCAAGAAGTGAGGAGAGAGCTGAAGCTTTGGAATCTTTGTTGGAGATTTGCGCAGGTTTGCTTAGGCAAGAGAAGTTTGAGGAACTCGAGGGAGTGTTAAAGCCCTTTGGAGATGAAACTGTTTCATCAAGAGAAACTGCGATTTGGCTCACGAAAAGTCTAATGAATATGCAGAGAAAGCAAGTCGAAAACGATCCTTAAAACATTTCAACCAGCGATTGTACCATTTTACTATTTATTTGTCTGAGTTGTACGATTCCATTGTTCAGTTCCTCGACATCGATGTTATGTTTATCAACCGTGCGAACCAAAATTTATTTCACGTCCAGACGATATTCAACTACAAAACTTGTTACAGACGAAATTTCTAGTTGCAAATCAACGTTGCAGATACTAAACGGAGATAAAGAGATTGACCGTTCGAATAAATTAGAATCAAGAATTTGAAAACGTATATCAAAATGAGAACATAGTTTATGTTTCAGACTAACCATATGAATTATAAGTATATGTAAATTTGTATGAATCTCAATTGAACACCAAGATTTAACCACGGTGATATTTCATTAATGTAGAAAGTAAACTGTTTTATTTGCGTTGCAATATCCAAGTACAATTGAACACATTCGAAATAAAATTTACTTTCCTAAGTTATTTTCAGACTTTATCCAACCATAAACTCCACAATTCACTTCCCCTCAGTTCACTACACCCCACATATATGAATTTTAAAAGCCAGTCTTCACATTCACCAACCCAACACACAATGTTTGTATTTAGAGATGTTCGTGTAGGTTCAATACCGGTTCCAGTACTGGTTCTTGAACAAACATTCTATCTTCAACCATTGAAGATGGACGCCTTGTCAACTCCAAAAGATCCAACATAGGCCGCTCATTTTTCATCACATCCTCATGAGCTGGTGTTAGTTCATTTGGTTCTTGAATCTCATCAAGAATCACTACAAAAAAACACGGAGTTTCCAACGGACGGGGCAACGGATCCGTCCGTTGGAAACAATTACCAACGGATTTCAACGGATGTGGTGAAATTGCAACGGATAGAAATTCATTGCAAATCTGTTGCAAATTGTAACGGATTTGTAACGGATATCCTCCGTTAACACATTCGTTGGAAGTCCGTCGCAAATTTTAACGGATTGCAACGGAAACCATCCGTTGGCAGCTGCCGTTGGAACGTCCGTTAAAAATGTTGGCAATGGTCGTCCTTTGCAATTTATAACTAACGCCCGTTAGAAATCGCAACAGATAACCATTTGATTTTGTGAATTTCGAGGCCACCGGTTTAAATACATTCACGTGAACCTGCAACGGGCATCCGTTGCAAATTCCAACGGACATCTGTTGGGACATAAACTATTTAGATCTTACCAAAGAGTGCATCAAACCATCACTAACAAAAACATTTTCGAAAAAATGTCGTCGTCTTCAAATCGAAATATTTATAGATCAAGGGAGTGGATGTATAGAAGAAAAGATCCTATAACCGAAGAGATTACGCAAGAATTCTTACACGGATTAGAGCAATTCATGAGTTTTGCATCGATGCAGCCTTTGTGTCAAGAACGTGGGACAATGTTATGTCCATGTAAAAGATGAAAAAACATGACGTATCAAAATCAAGAAATTGTTTGGCAAACATCTGTATAAGGTGGGTTTCGTTGAAAATTGCGAAATTTGGTTTTTTCACGGCGAAGATTGCGGTGTTAGAGATAGTGTGCAAGATGTACAAGTAAAACGAAATGAAGGAGTTATTTATGAAGCATCAACAACCAATCCATATGTGGAAGTGGTGTCAGATGCTTTTCCTGGAGTTGTTAATGAACAAACGCATGAAGAGATGCCAAACATCGATGCACGTCGATTCTTCAACCTATTGGATTCGGCGAAACAACCTATATATGAAGATTGTCGTGAAGGTCAGTCTCGTTTATCTTTATCTTCAAGATTGATGAGTATTAAAACAGACTACAATGTGACTGAAAATTGCATGGGTTCATTTTGTAAAACAATGCGGGAATATTTACCGAAAAATAACCAAGCTCCCGAGACATACTAAACAAAGAATGTGTTAAAAGACATACTACGAAACAAAGAATGTGTTAAAAGACTTGGGAATGCCACATGAGAAAATTGATGTTTGTAGAAACAGTTGCATGTTGTTTTGGGGAAATGATAAAGACTTGTTGGAATGCAAGTTTTGCGGTGCAAGCAGATTTCGGCCAAAAAAACCATCTTCACGGAAATATGTACCATACAAGAAAATGTTTTATATGCCTGTAGCAAACAGGTTGAGAAGGTTATATGAATAAAAAAACCGCTGCAGCAATGAGATGGCACGCCGAACACTCCACGACCGAAGGTGTAATGCAACATCCATCGGATGGTCAGGCTTGGAAAGATTTCAATGAAATATTTTCCGAGTTTGCGCGTGAAACGAGAAATGTTTATAATCTTTGCCTGTGCACGAATGGTTTTAGTCCCTATGGACAATCTGGAAGTCAATATTCCTTGTGGCCGGTGATTTTTTCTCCTTATAATTTACCTCCCGAGATGTGTTTGAAAAGAGAGGTAATGTTTCTGACGTTGCTGATTCCAGGACCAGAACATCCGAAGAAAAGTTTCGTTGTATTTTTGCAACCCTTAATTCATGAATTACGACAGTTATGGAACGAAG
>CM071867.1:11265811-11317322 GCA_036759665.1 Gynandropsis gynandra | reverse complement strand
TATATCACATAGTCACCTGGTAGTCAGGTCGTTCCTATCGATATAGTCGAGTTCATCCTTCAAGCTCATGGATGGATATCAATTAAGTTTATGTCCCCCGGATAGTCCAGGCGTTAACAAAAAACTAATTGATCCCTCCCATTAGACATCTGATGTCATAGACGTATGAATCGAATTCTTGAACTACATGCCTCCTGGTAGTTAGGTCGCACCATGTAAACGAGAATCTATTCAAAACGTTCTACGATGAAGGAAAAAACCTAACGATAAACAATTCATCGTTTAAGAACCTCGATTATTAATTTAAATTTAAAATTCTTTAATTTTAAGGTTGAATTTATTCAAAACATCTACGATGAAGAAAAAGCCTAATGATAAACAATTTATCGTTTAAAAACTCAATTATTAATTAAAATTCTTAATTTTAATATGGCTCTATATCACATAGTCACCTGGTAGTCAGGTCGTTCCTATCGATATAGTCGAGTTCATCCTTCACGCTCATGGATGGATATCAATTAAGTTTATGTCCCCCGGGTAGTCCAGGCGTTAACAAAAAACTAATTGATCCTTCCCACTAGACATCTGATGTCATAGACGTATGAATCGAATTCTTGAACTACATGCCTCCTAGTAGTTAGGTCGTACCATGTAAACGAGAATCTATTCAAAACGTTCTACGATGAAGGAAAAAAACCTAACGATAAACAATTCATCGTTTAAGAACCTCGATTATTAATTTAAATTTAAAATTCTTTAATTTTAAGGTTAAATTTTTTTTCTTTTTTTTCGCCCGCAGGTTACGCGCGCCCGCGAGGGCTCACGCTAAGCGCCCGCTCGGGCTGATTCAGACGGAGTTAGGGTTTCTGAAATCCTGCCACTGCCGGCGCCACCGATCGGTCGCCCGCTCCGGGCTGGAGGAACCGCCGGTGAAGGCGCCTCGGACCGACCGTCAGTATTCGGCGTCGGGCGACTACGAGAAACTACTCGGCGAAGAGGCGATTTGGGTTTCTGAAAACCCTAACCGCACCGTTCGCCCTTTCCCGCTCGACCCTCGCCGTCCATCATCGACTCGTGCCCGGCCAACCCTTCGCCTTTCGTGCGCCGTCTCTCCTGCGTCGCGCCGGCCAGGCTGTGCCGCGCCGCCCTTGCGCCTCGCCGGCCAGGCTGTGCCGCGCCGCCCCTGCCCCTCGCCGCCCCGTCGAACTCGCGGCCGGCTACGGTTTACGTTTTTTCGATCCGATTTTTCACGAAAAAAAATCGAAAAATTAATCCTAAACATGCATCCAGATCTGGTACCACTGTAGGGTTGATTTAGGTGCGGAAACGTGTTTTATCAACCCGATTGTAGATCTAGTCATGTTTAACAATTAGTTTTTCTGGATTTCAACGACGAACAAATATAGAAACGATTTCATAGTACCTGTTGCGTTGAACGTGCGATAGTTGGATGCAAGACTTGATAATGCAAGCCCTCTACGCGTATCCATGCCGAGATCGGATCTGCTTTGATGTTGAATTCGGGAAGAACAAAAACCGTTTTTCGTTATTCGTTTTCTTTTCGTTCTGACGGCTACTACGGTTTTGATTTTGTGATTCTAAAATCTGATCACGAAAACTCGATTTTCGTTTATTTATAATTATTAACTTTTAATAATTACAACTTAAACCCAAACTATCAAAATATTACCATAAATGGCATAGTACTTTCAATATGTCACATGGAAGTCTGATTTTTAGGTCGGAGATGTTTTCATCGCAAAGATCGTGAACTGCCCTCTCGAGCAAGTAATATTCAATGAATTTTGTAAAGATGACCCACAATCACATCTCCAATACAAACAACAAAACAAAACGTAGTCAATAACATAACAAATAGTATATATTATCTAAAATTAAAGAACTGAAAATTACCAAAATAATCCATTAAACTCATTTTTTGAAACACCTACAATGTGGTGATGTTTCCACAATTCTTCCTTAAAGTGAGCAATCAGTGGTATATCAAAATTTTTCAGGACTTGAGAAAATCCATGAACATAAGGCTTCATATTATAGTCCCACAACAAAAAAAATAGGCGATTTCCAACAAATATATCCGTTGAAAAGCGTCAAATTTCTGTTGCAATGAGCGATTCCCAACGTACGGTAACAGATCGAGAGCCATTCGGAATCACTCATTGCAAATCAGGATCTATTGCGATTTCCAACAGGGTTACAACGAATATTATCCGTTGAAATATTCCAACGGATGGGTAATGGAAAGCTCCGTTGGTAGATTGTAACAGATGGATGTTAAAATGTCTGCAACAAATACCCGTTACAAAATCACAACGAATGCTCGTCACAGCCCGTGCAACGGATGCCCGTTACATAACTGCAACGGTTGCCCGTTGACAATTTGTAACGGATATCCGTTGGTATAAAAAATATGCGGGAATGGAACGATTGTAACAGATGCCCGTTGGCCGGATGGCAGGAAATGGAAACGGAAGTCCGTTGCAAAATGGCAGGAATTTTAAATTTCAACGGATGCCCGTTACAAATTTTTTAAAACCATCAACATGCATCATTCAAGAATTTTACGAAAAAATAAATAGATAAACAAAAAATAAAAATAAATTTAACAAAACTTAATTAATTACAAACGTTCTTACGAAAAACAAAAAGAGTTCTTAGAAAAAATAAAAACATAATTTTTATTACATATCATCAAAATTTGTGATGTCGAATTCATCCCCATGGTCGCCAGCACCTCGGAAAGAAGACGTTGCATTTGAATCGATAACCGGTTCTTGTCGCAGTGTTGTTCCCCCGTCTGAAGTTGTGGTTGATATGGCCGACCGGTTAGCAATTCTATGTGCCGCATCTGTGCTCGAGTTTCTCGAAGTTGTGTTTTGAGATACTCGATACGTTGTTCTTGTGTATAACTCTCTTCAACCATGGGGTACCATTGTGGTGTCCTTGGCGATATCGTGTTGAAGCAAACCGAGACCGTATAGATGCCTCTTATACAGTATAACCGACTACAAAATAAAACAAAGTTAAAGTTAAAATTGTTAGAAAATATTTTATTTACTAATCGATTTACAAAAAATAATTTTTTTCTTTACCTCCAAATAAATTTTGTCCTTTTGTAAATGACTAAGATCGTCGGAAGTTGAAAGAAATATTGGATCTGTCATAGCTTTCATGGTTCGTTCCGCTTGAGGGTCGACGAGTTCAGGTTCGTTGCTCTCTTCCCCGACGATCGGGTTTTTGGCGTGGGTTTCTACAACCACCTCAAGAAGAATCGGTTCTCTTCCTATTCTTTGCATATGTTATATATAAATATAGTTATATAAATATTGTAAAAAAATAAATAATAACTAAAAGAAATTTACCAATTCTTTTTTTCTTTTCAGGAATGATTTTGATCCCGAATTATGGCGATGCGGACCATCTCGGGGAACCTCCTCACCGAATCGACATTTCTTGGCCTTCTCGCTCTTGGCCTTGAAGTCCTCAGACTCCCAATGTTGGATGGTTGAATACCTCGTCTGTTTCCCATGTCGGTTTGGCATTCTTTTTGTAGTAGTTGTGGCGTTGTTCATCATCAAGCGCATTCGAGCTTGCATGTCATGCATCCAAGCTGTGTAGATGCACGATATATCCTTCTTGCGCCATCTGTATACGCGTTGCAAAATAATTTATTATAAATTAGTTTAGAGTAAATGTAATTAATCATTTTAAATACAAATTTTATATTATTTTTTACTTAGAATGAAAGTACACCATCATTGGCAACGTATAACTTCCGCGTCACCTGTTAGGAATAATAGAGGCGATCCTATAGCGATCCTTAGATGATATTCTTGTTCTTATGTTTGAGAACATTATCCACATAAAACTTGCACATGAAAATGAAATATTTAGATAATATTTATTATTAAAAACAATATAAATTAATAATTGTAATTCTTACCATAATTTCCCGTCATGGCGATCAGGATCGATAATCGGAAGGGTGGGAAGTCCACCAAAATTATCGATCAAGGCATCTATATCCACCATATCGTCTTCTTCATCAAATATCGGTGGTGCCGATATTGGTGAAGGAGGCCAATATGGTTGCGGTGGGGGTGGGGGCGGGGCTCCCGCCGAACCCACCAATAAACCCCCACATTCGATAAATCTTCTAGCTCTCATTTTTTGTTTTGTTCTTAGACGTGTTTGTGTGTGATAGATTTTTAAGATTTGAGAGGATTTTGATTTAGATTTGTGTTGAAAATGAAACTGTTCAAGGTTTAATATACAAAATTTTCCATTGGGCATCCGTTGGAAAAAAAACGTCCACTCAACGGATGCAATTAATTGACACGGCGTTCTGTGTTTCCAACGGATGTCTGTTGGGAATGCGTATGGCAACGGATGCTAACATGACCGTACGTCTCCTCGTGCAATGGGCATCCGTTACAATTTGCAACGGATGCCCGTTGGAAACCATAGTAGTGTAGGATAGCCATGATGACATTTCGCAACGGACATCCGTTACAAACTGTATGCCCATTGCAGTCTTTGTAACAAGCATCTGTTTCCAAGTAGCAACAGACGCGCATTGCGCTTCCCAATGGTCAGCCATTGTGTGTTGAACTCTCTCGCAATGGGCATCCATTAGAAATTACCAAAGGATGCCCGTTGAAACTATGAAAACCTTGAAATTTTTGCTAAGTGTCGCGCACGAATTAACATTTCAATGGGCTCCGTTGGAAATGCCAACAGATGCCTGTTGAAATTGGATTATATGAAGTTTAAAAAATTTAACACATAATTTATATATTACATTATAGAATTTATATTTCTTTTTCGGCAGATTCTTCGATTGGTGAGTCTTCCTTCCAGTTTAATGTCTTCATAATCGGGTATGTATTCTCTGTCTATGTCAGTTCTTACGAGAATCTCCTCCCGATTGTCTGTATCAATTAACCGAATCAATTGCGGGTGATCGGTTTCCAACGGATCTTCGTTTTCATCTATGCTTATAATTCCTCGTGGCTTGAATGTTCCGTGGTAAGAATTTTGTAAATGCAATTGGAATGAGTCACTGCATGAAAACGTGGCAATCGTGACTTTTCAACCCTATTAGTCTCGAACCAACAATATCCACACACCGAGCAATGTTCGATGCATATACATCTGGAAACTTAACGTCTTCTTTTAACCACCTTAATAATGCAATTTTCACCGACCCAAACAATCTGAAATACTGGGATAAGTGTCCTTCCATCTTTTAATTCCAACTCAGTTTTTCAACATATTGTCTTCAAATCTTTTCTTGATTGTATATTATCCTTAGTTTTTCCGCCACATTCTGATGATGTTATCGAAAAAGTTCTTTTCGATATGCATAACATCTAAATTATGGCGTAATATCAATGATTTCCAATATGGTAGTTCCCAAAAGATACTACGTTTATATTAGTTATGCCATTCACCTTGGCCTTTTTGTTTACGATGCCCACGATCTCCACTAGATTATATCGATTCTTGTAAATCGCCCATTGTGTTCAATATTTCGTAAAAGGATTTGCGTTTTCGGTTTGCAAGCACGGTGCCACTTCATTTTGTACCACGTTCTTTCGAAAATATTTTATTTCTGGAAAGCATGTCTACGAGGAAGAAATATTCTATGACAATCAAACCAACATGGTTCTTACCATGTATTAGTCAAAATGAATCTGTATCCTCCATGCAATATGGACATGCTAATTTCCCGTGCGTCCTCCGTCTAGATAACATTCCATAGGCAGAAAAAATCGCTAATTATCCACAAAAAGACCGCTTTCAATTTAAAATTTGCTTCGTATTCACGTCATAAGCAAGAATTCCTTCATTCCACAAATGTTTTATTCATAAATTAAGGGTGACAAAAAGACATCAAAACTTTTTTTCGGATATTCTAGTCCTAGAATCAGTAACGTTAGAAACATTATCTCTCTTTTCAAACATATATCGGGAGGCAAATTATACAGAGACAAATTTATCGGCCACAGAGAATATTGACTTTCAGATTGTCCATATGGACTAAAATCATTGGTGCACAGGCAAAGATAAACATTTCTCATTTCATACGCGAACTCAGGAAATATTTCATTGAAATCTTTCCTTGCATTATCCCTTCGCCCGTCGAGTGTTCTGCATGCAATCTCATTGCCACAACAATTCAAATAACCTTATCAACCTATTTTCTACAGGCATATAAAATGTTTTTCTGTATGGTACATATTTACGTGAAGATGGTTTTTTTGGCTGAAATCTACTTGCACCGCAAAATTTGCATTCCAACAAGTATTTTATCATTTCCGTCAAAACAACACGTAACTGTTTCTACAACATCAAATTTCTCATGTGGCATTCCCACATCTTTTAAAACATTCTTTGTTTCGTACTATGTCTTGGGAGCTTGATTTTTTTCGGTAATATTCACGCATGATTTTGCAAAATGAAGGTCCCAAAGGTCATAAAGGTCACATTTGCAGAGTTTATAGACATATCGGACCCTCCCTCGTAACTCATTAGAGAGAATCATGTGTTACTCTACACCATCTCCGAGATCACCTGCAACCCTGACCTTTAGTAGCGGGATCGAATACATCACGATGTCTGAGCCCAACGATTACCAAGACCTTAGAGACCGAGAATGGTTAATAACACAGAGACAATACGATGCCCTTCGTCCACCATGTGTCACAAAGGTCACAAAGATTTTATAGAGATGTTGGGGTTAGAAACGTAGACGAAGATAGGATAGAGATGAGATTCTCCTGATTCAATCTCATCTCAAATGTGTGAGATTGTGAGACTTAATAACAGAGATGGATGGATAGATAGTGTCGAAAAGATAGGAGTTTGACATAAAAAAATGACGAGTCACAAGGGTCACATGGGTCCCATGAGTGTGGCATTTGAAAAAAGGCATAGCTGGCATTCGAAAAGACAAGAGTATGGCATCAAAACGACGAGTTGCAAGGGTCACATGGGTCCCATGATCCACAAGGGTCAAATGGGTCATAAGGGTTGCATGGGTCACTTGAGTAACAAAGGTCACAATAGTGCTTAAACATCAATGAGGAAAAATAGATGCAAACTTGAAGAATTTATCGAATTATAATGATGAAAGTCGCCAAGGTTTAGTCCAAAAAATACAAATAATATAACATTACAAACTAATAATACAAACAATATAATATTACAGACTAACAAACCTTTTTTTTTAAGTTGGTGTTGTCTGGGTTGACACGTTCAAAACAATGTTAGTGATGCTGACATTTGAACCTGTTTGTCTCGATGAAGATGGGGTTTTTCTCCGAGCCTCAGCGGGTCTAAGATAACGATTCTCTTTAGGTCTCCCACTTTTCCTTTTCTCAGCCAATATAGGAGGTAGAGTCGTAACTTCAGAATATTGAGGAGGAAGGTTCCAATCATTGCAATTAGGAACCAAATACATGGTTTCTCGGTAAGCCAAACGTCATGTCTCCCGGAGGTAGTATATTGAACTTAGTTCTGGTATCTTGTGACCTTTACCAACCTTATGTGTAGCCGTAATTACGTGACTGTATGGATACTTATCCACGTCAAACATTTTGTAGCAGCACATTCCTTTTTGGAGACTCACTACAAATCTTCTACCCATCTCATTTCTCACCTCATACTCATTACTCAGTCTGTTCAATTCAATAACCTCATACTTGGATGCTTGTCCAAGCCATTCACGTAACATTTTCTCAATGTAAGATGTTAAATTTTGAGAATCATCACAAGTAGCTGCTTCCAATCTATACCTATTGAACCATTCCACTATCTTTCCCAAAAAAATATCTAAAAGCGTTAGGATAAAAAAATTGACGTCTTCAACGTCGAATTTATTGACTCTACCCCATTAGTGGTTAATAAGTTGTACCTTTCACCCTTAAATTTGCATCTTGCCCATTTAATGGGATCAAGTTCGTTTTTCTCCAAATACTTTGCAACATTAGTATACATGCGCAAAGGTCATAAAGGTCACAAAGGTCAAAATGGTCACAACAGTCATAAAGGTCATAAAATCATATTTGTACCTGGCCTTTAAATCATTAAATAGCACTTCAAACTCATTCATCGTGTATGTTGCTGAACATTTGAAGAACATTTCTGTCACATTATCACCTTTTGAACTCTTTCTACCTTGGTCTTTATTGACGTAGCTTTTTACGTTTTGCGATATATGACGCACCCAAAAACCATGATCAACTTCTTTGTACACTTGTTTGACTGGTTTTTTCAAGCTTTTATGGCGATTAGATATCACAATGACATCACGTCCATCTGGTATCAACTCTTTCAACCTTGACATAAACCACGTCCATGATTCGGCCTTCTCTCTGTCGACTATTCCCCAAGCAAGAAGAAATTGGTGATGTTCACCATCTTGCGTTATTATCACGATCAATGCTCTCTTATACACTCCTGTTAGAAATGTTGCATCCACAATAACCACTTTATGCATGTATTTTCATCCTCTTATAGTCGCCCCGACAGCCATAAAAAGGTATTTGAAGCTTTTCACATCGCCGTCCAACCGAGGATTTATGACAGATCCAATATTCTTTTCTGTAAACATGTGAAACAACCTTGGAAGCCTTCTATAATGTTCAAAGTCATCACCATGAATCTCCTTTTGAGCACTATATTTGTCTCTTAATTCCATCAAATATGATACATTGCCACCATACTTTGCTTTTACACGAGCCATCAATTCTTTAACTAAAGTGTTTCATATTTACCGGTATATTCCCTATTCAAATAATCCTTAAGCAATTGTGTTGTACCCTTTGTAGCTTTATTCGATTTAGATACAGGTGAACACTTATAAATGGGATAGTGTGTTCTCACACTAAACCGTTTGGAATTCGGGATTGTTGTCACGCATGATTTCCATTTACAACCACTTCCGGTAAACTTACAGCGTAATTCCCACAGTTTCGAATCAGAACTCAATATTCTATATCTAAAACAAACTTCAAGTGAACCCTTCCTTACAAATGCTTGTATATTCTTCTTGCTATCAAACTCTTGCCCAATTTTAAGTTTCAATCCACATTCAAACTCGAAATTATTATTTTGATTGTTCGCCTTCTCGTAAACTACCATTTCCAAATTATTCTCACCATCACCATCCTTATGCTCTTTTTTGTCACATAAATATCAACTTTATTACTGTAACAAACAACTTTATCAATGACCACATTCATAGCACCATCACCATCTTCTCTTAACCCACCAGTATGTTCACTTTCAGAATTATCCGAATCCAAAATATTTACTCTTTCCGTCAGATTACTCTCAACCCTACTTTTGTTATCACTACAAAAAAAAACATGCCATTTCCAACGGACGGGGCAATGGATTGTAACAGATTTACGAGAACTTTTCAACGGGCATATATCCGTTGCAATTCGTCATAAATTTCAATGGATACCATCCGTTTCCCCATCCGTTCATATCCGTCGCAATTTTTAACGGAATATTAATGGATATCTTCCGTTGATACCGTCCGTTGGAAGCCCGTTAGAACACCGGGAAAAATATTTTAACAAGCATCCGTTGTAAATTTTAATGGATGCCCTTTGAAATTGTTAATTTCGAGGTATACCGGTGGAAATAAATTCACGTGAACTTGCAACGACCATCTGTTGGGGTTTCCAACGGATGTCCGTTGAAAATTACACTATTAAGATCAAAACCAAAGATTGCATCAAACCATCAATAAGAAACATATTTTCAACAAAATGGCGTCTTCTTCAAAAAGAGATATATATAGATCAAGAGAGTGGATGTATAGAAGAAAAGATCCTATAACCAAGAGATTACACAAGAATTCTTACACGGATTGGAGCAATTCATGAGTTTTGCATCGATGCAACGTTTGTGTCAAGAACGCGGGACAATGTTATGTCCATGCAAAAGATGCAAAAACATATCAAAGTCAATAAATTGTTTGCAAACATCTTTACAAGGTGGTTTTCGTTGAGAATTACGAAATTTGGTTTTTTCACGGTGAAAATTACGGCGTTAGAGATATTGTGCAAGATGCACAAGTAGAAAGAAATGAAGAAGTTATTTATGAAGTATCAACGACCAATCCATATGTGGAAATGGTGTCAAATTCTTTACCTGGAGTGGTTAATGAAAAAGCGCATTAAGAGATACCGAACATCGATGCACGTCGATTCTTCAACCTATCGGATTCGGCGAAACAACCTATATATGAAGGTTTTCGTGAAGGTCAGTCTCGCTTATCTCTATCTTCAAGATTGATGAGTATAAAAATAGACTACAATATTACTGAAAATTGAATGGATTCATTTTGCAAAACCATGCGTGAATATTTACCGGAAAACAATCAAGCTCCCGAGACATACTACGAAACAAAGAATATATTAAAATATTTGGGAATACCATATGAGAAAATTGATGTTTGTAGAAACAGTTGCATGTTGTTTTGGTGAAATGATAAATACTTGTTGGAATGCAAGTTTTGCGGTGCAAGCAGATTTTGGCTAAAAAACCATTTTCACGTAAATATGTACCCTATAAGAAAATGTTCTATATGCCTGTAGCAAACAGGTTGAGAAGATTATTTGAATAAAAAAAACTGCTACAGCAATGAGATGGCACGCAGAACACTCGGCGACCGAACGTACAATGCAACATCCATCAGATGGTAAGGCTTGAAAAGATTTCAATGAAATATTTCTCGAGTTTGCGTATGGAACGAGAAATGTTTATCTTTGCATGTGCATCGATGGTTTTAGTCCATATGGACAATCTGGAAGTCAATATTCTCCGTGGTCGGTGATTTTGTGTCCGTATAATTTGCCTCCCGAGATGTGTTTGAAAAGAGAGGTAATATTTCTGACGTTGCTGATTCAGGACCGGAACATCCAAAGAAAAGTTTTGATGTCTTTTTGAAGCCTTTAATTCATGAATTAAGACATCTGTGGAACGAATGAATTCTTGCTTATGACGTCAATACGAAGTGAAATTTCACATTGAAAGCGGTCTTGTTATGGACAATTAGCGACTTTCCTACCTATGGAATGGTATTTGGATGGAGCATGCACGAAATATTGGCATGTCAATATTGTATGGAGGATACATATTCATTTCGACTAGTACATGGTAAGAAACCATGTTGGTTTGATTTTCATAGAAGATTTCTTCCTCGTGGACATGCTTTTCGGAAAGAATTCTAACGTGCTTAAAAGATTTGGCTAATGGTCCTGCACGAAATGTTATGTGTTGGCCAATCTTGTTTACTCTTGTCTACACATTCCACGCGTACGAACACGGAAAACATAGAAGCATATACAATTATGTAGTTTGCGTTAAGAGTGAAATAGAGGGTGATAACTTCTACAATATTTTGCATCAAATCCTACAAGTGGAATATCTCGGTCTCGTTGGGTTGAAGGTAATGCTTTTTAAATGTCAGTGGTTCGACCCAACCGTAGGATGTGGAATACGAAAAAACCGATGGGGAGCAGATCAAGTATGTTATGTGCAATATCCAACAATATTGAAACGTCGAAGAGAGTAGTGGTGGGCCGTAGTGAAGACCAAGCCACGAGGAATCATAAGCTCAGATGATAAAGAAGATCCATTGCCACCCGATCATCTACAGCCGATTCGTTTCATTGATACAGATCGCGACGAGATTCTCGCAAAAACTGACATAGATGGAGAATTCATACGTGATTATGAAGACGTTGAACCGGAAGATGCTGAAGATGAAAACGACGATGAATTCGATGAACAATCGAAGGAAGACTCGCCAATCGATGAATCTACTGAAGAAGAAATGTAAATACAATAATGTGTATGATGTGTAATAATGTAGATGATGTGTAATTAAACAATCAAAATGTTAATACAATCGAAGAATATATAAACGATGTTTAGTGTTTTTAGAACTTCATATGATCTAATACCAACGGACATCCGTTGGCAATATTAACGGATTCCGGTTGGAACATGAAATTGCCTCTGATACTTAGAAAAAATTTCTAAGTTTATATAATTTTAATGTGCATCCATTGGAAAATTGTAACGGACATCCGTTACAAATATACTAACGGGCATCCGTTGGAAATATTAACGGATGCCCGTTAGAATTTTTTAACGGGCGTCAGTTACACTTTGCAACGGATACCCTTTGCAAAGTGTAATGATGCCTACCCTAGTCTGCAGGAATTTCCAATGGGCATCCGTTGAAAATTGTAACGGATGCCCGTTACAACGGGAGACGAGTCGTCGTTTCATCGCCCATTGCCTCGGGAACACGCATTTCCAATGGATGCCCGTTGGAGAAACAGAACGTCGCGTCAATTAACTGCGCCCGTTGAGTTGATGTACTTTCCAACGGACATCCGTTGGAATTTCCAACGGATGCTTGTTGGAAAATTCTGCATATAAACCGTTGAACAGTTTCATTTTCAACACAAATCAAAACTTCAAAATCCTCTCAAACACTCCCTTTCACACACAAAATCACATTTACAGACACTAAACACGAAAATGAGGGCTAGACGATTCATAAGTTCGGGAGGTATGTTGGCTGGTTCAGCGGGAGCTCCTCCCCCGCTTCCACCGCCACCATATCGCCCTCCTTCACCAATATCGGCACCGCCGATATTTGATGAAGATGATGATATGGTGGATATTGATTCTTTAATCGATAATTTTGATGGGCGTCCCACCCTTCAAATTGTCGATCTCGATCGTCCTGCCGAGACGCTATGGTAAAAATTTTATTATTTTCATTTATATTGTTGTAATTTATAAATATTATCTGACTTTTTAATTTTAATATGCAGATTTGACGTGGATGATGTTCTAAAACATACGAACAACAACATCATCCAAGGGTCTTTACAGGACCAACTCTATTGTTCCTAGCAAGTTACACCAGAAATCATACGCCACCGATGGTGGTGCAGTTTTATCGGAAGTGTATTTGAAATTATATTTTTATTTCAAATGATTATAAATTATTTTGCAGTGCACATACAGATGTCGGAGGAAGGATACGATGTGCATCTACACGACATGGATGCGCGACATGCAGGCTCGGATGCCCTTGATGATGAACAACACCAAGCGCAAGGACGAGATCTTCAATCAACTTATTAAACATTGGGAGTCTGAAGACTTCAAGATCAAGAGTGAGAAGGTAAAAAAATGTCAATACAGCGAGAAGGTGCGCGGAGATGGTCCGCATCGCCATACTTCGGGTCAAAATCATTCCCGAAGAGGAAGCAAGAATTGGTAAATTTATTATTATTTAAATTTTTTGTTTTTTACAATATTTATCTAATTAGGAAGAGAACAGATAGGAAGAGAACCGTCTCTTCTTGAGCTGGTATTTGGAAACCACGCCAAGAAGAAGCCGGTCGTCGGGAAAGAGATCGATGAATCCGAACTCTTCGATCTTCGAGCGAAAAGAACCGTGAAAGTTGTGACGGAGAATATCACACAACAATCACAAACTTGCGGTTCAACTCCCGACGAGCTCAGTAAAGACAAAATTTATTTAGAGGTAAAAATTTACTATTTTATCTTTCGATGATTAAAATATTTTGTAAAAATATAAATCTAATTTTGTTTGTCTTCTAATCGGTTAGACCGTATAAGGTACGTCTATACGGTCTCGAGGCACTTCAAAACGATATCGTCGAGGATGCAACGACGGTACCTCCCGCGGTCCAATTGAGCTACACGCAAAAACGACGTATCTAGGATCTCGAAGCACAACTTCGAGAAACTCGAGCCCAAGTGCAGCAACAGAACTCCCAAATACAGCAGTTGGAGAGCGTCATAGAGGTGCTATCCGGCCAGGTGAGGGAATCAATGCCGCGACAAGAAGCGGGTATCGATTCGGATGCAACGCCGGGGAGATGATATCGGTCCAACCGATTTAAATGAAATGTAATAGAATTAGGTTTAATGTTTTTGTAAACAATTTTATTATTTTAATTAAAAACTTTTTATTTTTGTAAATTATTTTTATTATTTTTATTAATTTATTTTTTTTTAACAATTTTCCAACGAGTGCCCGTTGCAATTTCTAACGGGCATTCGTTGGCAACGATTTTCCCGCCAAATGGTAATGGACGCCATTGCCATTCCCGCCAGTTTCCAACGGATACCCGTTGAAAATTTTAAAATTCCGCTACTTTTTCTCGCATGTATGGCAACGGACGTCCTTTAAAACTTTTAGCGGACATCCGTTAAAATATTTCAACGGTCGTCCGTTACAAATTGGTTCAACAGGCGTCAGTTACAAAATTTCAACGGCGTCATTCGTTGGCCGTCCCGTTACAAATTTGCAACAGATATTATCCATCGCAACTCCAATAGGAATCGCAACGGATCCCGATTTGTAACGAGCAATTCCTAACAGTCTCCAATCCGTTGCTTTCCGTTGCAATTAGAAATTTCGCAACAAATATTTAAACACTATACATAATGAAAAAAATGATAACCGATAAAAAAATTTACATAAAATATACTAAATTATAATATATCGGTATAATTATTAGATAAAGTGTTATTAATTTTATTCTATTACAACATTGGTAAATTATTAGATCTCAAAAAGTTAAATTATCTTTTTAAATCATTACCAATATAAAATCAAAATTTCATTGAAAAATCAAAAAATCTTATAATGATTATGTTTTATTGGATTTTTCATTTCAGATAATTTATATAATAAAATCTATAATTTGAAATTATAAAATATGTCGTAATATAATAAATTAAAATATTTATATATAAACCCGCACATTTATTAAAATAATGGTTTTCCTATAACCAACGAACGACATTTGAGATAAGCCTAGACGTAACAACATTTAAAACACGGCTCCCATCCAACCAAAGGAGTTCCACCCGTACTGGCTTCAGCTTCCGATCCGATAAAGGCGATTGCATTTCAAGCGCCACCGCGAATGGCAGGATCAATACCGCCAAACGCCAGACCGGCGAAACCAAAACCGCATATACTGGTGTTCCCATACCCAGCCCAAGGCCACATGCTTCCACTCTTCGACCTGACCCACCAACTCTGCCTCCGTGGCCTCGCTGTCTCCATCGTCGTCACCACTGGAAACCTCCGCTTTCTCTCTCCGCTTCTCGCCTCCCACTCCTCCGTTTCCGCCGTAACTTTCCCTTTCCCTCCACACCCTTCTCTCCCCTCCGGCGTCGAGAACGTCCAAGACGTTGGGAACTTTGGCAATTACTTTATCATGGCTTCTCTACGTCAGCTCCGTGAACCCATCATCCTCTGGTTCAGATCCCACCCGAATCCTCCGGTAGCTATCGTCTCTGATTTCTTCCTCGGTTGGACTAACGATCTATGCCGTCAGATCGGGATTCCTAGGTTCGCGTTCTTCTCTTCGGGTGCGTTCTTAGCCTCCGTCATGAAATTTTGCTTCGACAACATCGATCTCGTCAAATCTACTGATTTGATCCGCTTTTCGGATCTGCCTCGTTCCCCGGTTTTCAAGGAGGAGCATATCCCGACGACAGTCCGGAGATTCATCCAATCTCCTTCACCTGAGCTCGAGATAGCGAGGAATAGCTACATTGAGAACATTTTGAGCTATGGGTGTGTGTTCAATTCGTCGGGGGAGTTGGAAGAAGAGTACTTGGAGCACATGAAACGGAAAATGGGTCACGACCGGGTCTTCGGAGTTGGTCCGCTTTGCTTGCTCGGAATGGACCCATCGGATCGGGGCAAATCTGGGTCGGGTTCTGACTTGGCCTTGGATTCAAAGGCTCTGTTAACTTGGCTTGACCAATGCCCAATGGGATCCGTGGTCTACGTCTCTTTCGGAAGTCAAAAGGTGTTGACCGAAGAGCAGTGTAATGCTTTGGCTCTAGGGCTCGAGAAGAGCATGACCCGGTTCGTTTGGGTCGTAAAAAAGGAGCAGTTACCCGACGGGTTCGAGGGTCGGCTCGCGGGTCGGGGAGTGGTGGTCCGAGGATGGGCTCCGCAGGTGGTTTTACTGCGCCACGTAGCAATAGGAGGGTTTCTGAGCCATTGTGGATGGAACTCGGTGTTGGAAGCCATAACTAGCCGAGTCATGATCTTGGCTTGGCCTATGGAAGCTGACCAGTTTGTGAATACGAGGTTGCTCGTGGAGCACATGGGCATTGCGGTTAGGGTTTGTGAGGGAGCTGAGACGGTGCCCAACCCCGATGAATTGAGTCAGGCTATAGTTGCTGCAATGGGCAAGGACGGATGTGAGGTCAAGGCACGCGTGGCTGAGATCGGGAGGAAAGCGTACGCGGCAGTGGAGCCTGGGGGAAGCTCTTTAACAGCCATAGACCGATTTGTGGAAGAATTATATAACATATAAGTTGACAGAACCATCTTGTCAACCATATTTTATGTATCTTGTAATAATATAATGTCGGATTTACATGAATCTTCATGACGACCATAGGTTAACATAATTATGGAAGTTCACCAACTAGAAATTATTGACAATGTTGCATTATTATCCTAGAGTTTTTGAAGGAAGGAGAAAGTTTCATCGGTTTAATCTAGTTTAATAGAAATTATTGACAATGTTGTAATATTATCTCACCATCACGTTGGCCACCTTGCAACCTTGGCTCTTGGTTTGCAAAAGGTTGATTAAAGAGTCATATGAATGTTCAATCAAACTGAGTCACTAGAGTTTCGATTAAAAAGATTTACTCCTACTTGTTGATGCACTTCTTCATCCGAATATGTAAAGTTTTAGTTTCCAAATGTTAGATAAAACATAAAGGGAGTCAAATGAAAAAAGATGTATGAACCTCACAAACTCTTTGAGAAATTTTTTGCACAAAATTTTTTTTACTCTACTCGCTCGTCCCTTTATCTGGCCTTGTTCAAGCTATAAACAAACTCATAAGACTTCAAAATTAATTAGTGATGCTAAACACACGTGTGCCACAAGTAAATTGCATGTATTCATTCAATTGAATCAAAGTTATGTGTAATGCAAGATATGCTAGCTATTTTGTACAATAATAGTTTATTGAATATGTAAACCAGGAAATTTGAATTAGAAAACAAAGAATTACGATTAAGAATGAATTCATAATCCTCATCGGTCCAACGCTACAAAACATTTTCTTGTTAACAATTGATTTCATATAAAATATATCCCTGAACTATAAATTATCAAGGGTTATAAACATATTATATTCATTGAAAATATCATTGAACAATTGAGTTTATCAACGGATTATAATGCTGAAATCATTGAAACGAAAAATCAATTTAGACACGACAACATTCGTCCCTAATTCGTCTAGAAACAGTTCCAGACGGATTTTATCCATCCATCAATGATCTTCAGTAGTTCATATTCGAATAAAATTATGGAATAAATAATTCTTCCATAATTGGGGACGTAATTCTCCGCTTGGAATTAAAGACAAAAATTTATGTCTGATAGCGTCCTTTGAAACACATCCTTTTAAATTTTCAACATTACAATATTTTGAAAGTTAATAAGTTTAGAATTTCTTTTGTGTTCAAAGGATGATAGTTAAAAGGTTGGATAAAATTATCAATGTATGATAGTTAAATTATCAACATATGAAAATTGAAAATTAGTAACGGATTATGGTTGAAAATAATGGTTAAAAGATCAATTGTAGTTATCAACAACCGAATGTTGAAATATCGGTTAAATTATTAACGAATTTGATTGTTGATATCCTTTTAAAATTTTAAAAGAGATATTTTTCAACCCACCTAAGTCAATGGTTAAAATTCTTCGAAATCCGTTGAAAATACTGACTTTCAATAGATTTTAACCTTTTTAATCGTATATAATCGTTTATAATAAGGGTTGTCAAATATTAGCTTGACCCACGGTATTTTTGAGCCCACTAGAATTTTGGACCGACTCGCGAGCTCTTAATAAACAAAACAAGGGTGTAAAGTGTAACTCTAACCATTCTCTTCCTCTTTGGTTGAAAGAATGTAGTGACTTTGTTAGCGTTTTCTCTTGTCACTGAAATCGTACACCTCACTGCAAATCTTAACCCTTTTCCTCTTTCAGTTGAACTCTCCTCACCAAAAAACCAAACTCTCCTCACCGATGTTGACTTGCGTTCATAGTTATCTTCGATGATTTTAGGGTTTATAGGTTCGACGAGTGTCTGTAGGTTCGACAGGTCTGTGTAGGTTCAATGAGTCTTTGTAGGTTCGACGGTTTTCTATAGGTTAAAGGGTTTCTGTAGGTTCGAGGAGTCTTTGTAGGTTTGATGGTTCTATGTAGGCTTAGAGTCTCTATAAGTTTGATGATTTAAATGGAGAAATGGGTCTTCGGTTTACCATTGCTTGGACGAGTCTTGATGATAATGGCATCCCTTGCAGTATAAAATAATGCCCTATCATTTTTTCACAATAAAGATTAAAGATGGTCTTGTAAACCAAATCCACCTTCACCAAGTCTATTCTTCTTTCCTCTATGAAACAGATTATATGTTAAGGTTAGAAAAGAATTTAGGAAACGATAAAAATGTCGGTTCTGGGTCGTTTGTAACTCGTTCAAAGCTCATTGATCGAACCATTAACCTAAAATTTTAGATTTATTAGGTCGAGCCAACCAAAACCCCTTTTTTTTACGGGTTTGGACTGAATTCTGGCCGAACCAACTCGTTTGACACACTTGTAGAAAATGAATTCTTTTCTTTTTATTCTAAAAGTCAACATACTAAATCAACTTCTTCTCTTATTTGATGTCTTTCCTATATTTTGTTTTTTTTTCTTTTTTCTTTTTGTTCTATGCTTTTATTCTTTTTTCTTCTTTAATTTTTCTATTTCTTTTCTTCTTTTTTTCTTCCTTTTTTCTTTACTTATTTTTGTTGATTCTACAAATCAAGATTCACTTAATATAGATAGAACACACGATCAAAATAAAATAAAGCTCGGTAGATGAACAAAATGCAAAAGACGTAGACAACATAAGATGCAAGCACAAAAATGCAAATACATCTAAACAACATAAGCAAGAAAATGACGAAAAAACCAACATTGACTTGACAAAAGTATATAAGATATATAACACTAATTAGAGAAACGGGTTATCAAATGATTTGAACTTATGCGTAAGTCTCTAATTAAAATGAAAGATTTCAAAACCCTTTAACATCCTAAATAATAAAATTAAGACTTGTTTATAATCATTAGAGCACCATAAACCTCTTATCAACACGATTCGGAAATTTTAGAAACAAACGAAAAAGTCACATTTACCATTAATTGAATGATTTTTCTATCTCCTTCTATGTTCAATCTAACTTTTCAATGTTCAATCTAATGTAAATGAAGTTGTGGGGCCTTGAGGAAGCTGTTCCACATCCTAGATTGTCTTATGGGTGAATTATGTGACAATAACATAACAATCTTGTCGTCCATTACCTATTTGTCTTCTAATTATGTAATGTCGGCTCGTGGCCTTGTTGAAACTCGTTCAAAGCCTGTTGGATCAGGCCACAAATCTAAAATTCTAGATTCGTTCAAGTTTGGGTCGAGCAATCCCGAACCCCTTTTTCGCAGGCTTGGGCTGAACTTAGGCCGAACCTACTCCTTTGAGAGCCTTATTAAAACGATTTTTGTACTCTAAGAGTGAACAAAATAATTCAACTTCTTGTCTTGTTTTATTTTGTCTTATATTTTGTTCTTTATTTTTCCTGTTTTTTTTTCTATTTTTCTTTTCTGTTTTTATTCTATACTTTAATTATTTTTCTTTTATTTACTTTTTTTATTTCTTCACTTATTTTTCTTCTTTTCTTTTTATTTCTTTTTATTCTTTATTTTTTGTTGATTCTACAAATCAAGATTCACATAATAGGTAGAACACACTAGGGTTGGGCAAATAACGGATATTTGCGAAAATCAGACTATTTGTATTTTTATTTGTATTCGGCGAATATCCAAATTTAGTATTTGTATTTGTATTTGTAAATTCGGATATTTGTAAATACGGATATTTGTCGAATATACGGATATTCGTCGGATATACGGATTTTCGTATCTGAACCTAACAAAACACTAAATCTTCACATTAATCTCCACATCAATCATTTAAATTTAGTTTCGTAGATGATTCTACGAACATCACCAATTCACCTAAAACGATGATACAAATTGTTAGATTACATACTAAAATAAAATTCGCAAAAAATTATATATTTAGTGAGTTCTGTATTTTTTCATATATTGTAATGTCTATATAACATTATCCAACCCATTTGAATTAGAACCAATCTAGAATATAAATTAAATATTCAACAATATTAGTTATTTTAAAGTATTTGATATATTTTAGTCATATATAATAAATATTTAAATAAGATTAATAATGTTTTTTATTTCCAATTTGATCATTAAAATCAATTTTGTTATATATGTATCTATATATTAACTAAATTTTCTATTTAATACTTACGGATACGAATAGTTCGGATAATTGAGTCTACTATTTGTATTTGTGTTTGTATTTGTCGAATATCTGATTTCTAATATTTGTATTTGTATTTGTATCAGCGGATATTTGAATTTTCGGTTCGAATACGAATCGAATACGAATCGGATACGAATACTTCGAATATTTTGCCCAACCCTAGAACACACGGCCAAAATAAAATAAGGCACGATAAATGAAAAAAATGCAAAAGACCTAGACAACGTAATATGGAAGCACCAAAATGCAAACAAAACTAACACAACATAAGCACAAGAAAATGACGAAGAAACCAACATTGACTTGATAAAATCGATAAAAAAATAAGATATATAACACTCATTAGAGAAACGAGTTATCAAATGTTTTGAACTTAGATGCAAAAGTCTCTAATTAAAATGAGAGGTTAGTTTATAATCATTGGAGCACCATAAGGAGAACGTCATATTTACCATTAATTGAATGGTTGTCCTATCTCCTTCCATATTCAATCTAACTGTGTTTCTAGAGGATTGCAAATGCAGTTGTGCAGCCTTGAGGAAGCTCTTTGGCATCCCTAGATCGACTTATGGGTGAATTATGTGACAATAAGTTGACATAACAATCTTGTCGTCCATCAAATATATCTTCTAATTATGTAATGTTTGAAATACATGAAATTACATGATAACCATAGGTCCACACGATTATGGAAGTTCACCATCTAGAAATTATTGACAAATTCCGTAAAATTAGGGTTTTGTCCATCTTTACGGGTTACAAATGATGTCCTCCAAATGTCGTCACCTTACGTGAATTGCACAGAAGACAACCTCAGAAGCTCATCGTCTCAGGCAAACTTAGTTCGAGAAAGTAAAGGCTGCAAACAAAGAAACAAAAAGTGAATTCAGATTGTGTACAGATAATGTTCTCCTACTTAAAACCGAGACCAAAGGTCGTTCATGGTATATTCATAGCCTCTGTATTATAGTAAGAAGATAGATCCATCAGTTGTGAAAATGCGGGTTTCAAATGTCATTTACCTTGCAGACATACAAGCCATGCCAAGAAACACAGCTTTGACTGCTTGTTTCTGTCCCGCATAATCAAATGCCAAGGGAAGCATTTCATGCAACGTAAGGAAAGCCATGACTCCACCAACTGCGTGATACAACAATATTTTAGGTTAACGATATAAAAAAGATCAAGACAGTTAAAATTTTTGTGTTTTTCGGTTAGAACTCCAAGGACCTGATCCTAGCAAGCCTTCAAGGATTTCGGGACTTAAGCTGCTCGGAAACAGATAAGCTGAAGAGATGCAAAAACAGGATTCACGTCATTCAAGTGAGACCCTCATGAAACAGTTATTAGAATAAGCAACAAGAGCCAATGCTGACTTACCTACAATAATCACACCAAGAGGCTCAGCTAAACCAGAGAGTGTTGCCAATTTGAATGCCTGCCACTTGCTGTTACATGCAAAATGTGATTCGGATTGAATAAACAATGGAAGGGATCAGAAAGCATTCATAAAGCCCAACACACAAGGTTATGGCACGTCCTAACCACGGGAAACTCAACCGGCTGTTGTAGACTTTGTGGATAAAATCAGCTTATGTATTAAAAGCATGTTTGTACCTCTCTGTAGCAAAATAAACAGGAAGTGCAACAGCAACACCCTGAAAAGCAATCACAAAGAAGCATTTGAATTTACAATCATAAAGATAAACAAATGATTTATTAAGCTTTATGAATAACTTTTTTCGCGTAACAAATCCATAAAATTAACCAGACATCCATAAACCCTAAACAATTTGCTTTGTTGTGGTAAATGTAAAGCGTGAATGGAAGCAAGTTGATAAAATCTATATGCTCTCTACATAGTATAAATAAGGGATGCGGTATCAATATAGGCTACTGATTCCTGAGCAGAAGTGTCTACCATTCATGAATTATGTACCTCTGGAATGTTATGCAAAGCAATAGCCAAAGCCAGATTGACACCAACTCGCATGCCCTGTGAAGTATAATCCGAACAAAAAAGAAATATCAACAAAATGGCCATTGACAACACAGTCCATCAGGAAGCAGAGAATGCATATTAGTTATTCAACTGCATTCTCCAAATAAATTTACGCATATTATAATCTCCCTCTGCAGGACCTACATAAATGCATCAACGGATAGCATGATTCTTTGCCCTCACCTTAATTGATCCAAGAAATACTGCCATCCCTTCTGGAAAATTGTGCAAACTTATGCCTGTAATTAGGACGAAAGAAAAAGAAAAGCGAAGAGTTTAGGCACTATGCATTGACACAAGTTTTGAAAGAAAACATATTCACTTTGTTTCAAGCGATATGCTGGATTACTAAACTGCTTTCTCCTGATAAAAAAATATTGACCAGACTGCTAACGTGTCATGTTCTCCTAAAGAGTTCAGAATAAGGAGTCAACTCCAATTTTATGATCAAGTTAAAGAAAATGGGAGTGGTGTTGTCACTTCAAATATTACACATTCTATCCACTATTTTTCCTACACATTGAAGCTGCATGCCATGGTAAGAGATATACTGACAAAAACTCAGAACCTGCGAGAAAAATGTTAACAGTAGATATCATACCAATTCAAGTGTCCAAGAAACAGATCTTAATTAAATCAAATACCTATGCAAAATGAATGCAGCGAGAACAATGAGAGCATGCCTAGAACAGAAACGATATCACAGAAGCTCAGAAGAGCATAAAATGGATCCAATGATTGCTTGTTAACACTAAAAACAACTCACATGAAAGCAATGGTTTTTACAGGTTTCATAGTTCAGCAATCTAACAACAAATAAGAGATTGAAACTCAGTATGAGATTCATAAAGGCAACAAAAACTCTAACAACAAAATCTTAGCAAATTTAGGATATTATGTTCAAAATAGAGCATACCTATAGCAGTAATAATCCCACTAAATAAGACTTGCCGACGATGCTTCTTCATCATGTCTTTGCCCCCATCATCAGCATTTCTCTGTTGTCAACACATCCCAAGCTTTAACATATTAGAGAAAGACATCAAAGGACAGAGGGCCTTTCACAAAATACTTCCAAAGAAAGAGAAAATATTGTTACTTGCCTTTCTTTTTTTCACGTCTGTATTGCGTCCAATGGTTGGTTCGGGGATGAATTTGGCAACACATGCAAAAAATATCACACCTCCGAAAAACTGCGCCGCTAGAAAAACTAGAAATTACATTCAGAGTGAAAGAAAGATATAAAGTATCAAATAAGAACCAGAAATATAGAAGAGTTAAGAAATACTAACCCAGAGATTGCCTTTTAAGAACCCAATTGAGTTTATAGCATTATGAGCTAAATCGAGGAATGAAATGCTCAACATCAATCCTGCAGCAAACCCCTGCGGAAATAGCCTCAAAGTATCAGAAGGGTAACTGCTTATGAAACAGGCTAAATCTTCTAGGTCAAAAGCTCTGCAGAAAAGATGATTACATGCTAACTACAACATGTTTTGTTTAAGGGTATAACAGTTGACAAAAAAATTCCGTCAATATGGCAAACAATATTTCATAGAAACCAATCAAAATTACATATTTGTGAAGCTTATGACTCCGAAAGAAAAAAGAATATAAGTTCAAACATTTTGGAGAAACTAAGATCATATCATATACCTGTAGAAGCCCAAGCATTTTCATATTGGGAGTCTGACTAAGAACTACAAAAAGTGCACCTGTTACAACAACAACAGGAATCTTTCAATTAAAATTCACCTAAGTCGTATATTCCAGCTCTCAAATAAGCATAAATACAGAAAACTGGATTATCATATACAAGGATCCAGAAATTTAAGCATTTGTAGGGCAGAGACCAAATTTTCTCAAGTTGAACAATATACCAAAACAAGATATGCTTTTCAATGCCGGATTTTTAAAGAAATGAGGAAGAGTTCCTCACGCGCTGGTATTGCCAAAACATTATAGATACTTCTCATCAGCATCGCACAATGAAAACAAAGATACATAGATGTGTAACGTGCTGACTGCAAAACTCATTTCGTTTTCCCGCATCCATTAACATTAACTGACAGGACTCACATGAATTTACCAACCTAACATTCAACGAACGACACTATTTAAAACAACATGAAATTAAAGTTTCGGAATCTGAATTTAAGTAGCAAGAATCACATTGACCCACCTATTGAAGTGCTCAATCCACCCACAAGGGACAGCCCAAGTGCTACGATCACCTGAGAATCCATCGAACTATCTTACTGGGATCTAAAAGAACAAAATCCAACGATAGCACCAAACTTTTCTGGGTCTTTGTATAACTATGTTTCTAACTCGAATTCAGATATGGCTAATCTGAGACATGTATGTGTGGTATATATATAGAGGAATACGAGAGGAATATCGGAAGCCGAAGGAAGAGATGGTTTGTTTGGTTAATCCAAGGAAATGGGAATCCCTCTACCCTAATCCATGGCGATTTCCTTCGAGCTCATCAGTCTCTGCGCATATGTATGCATATATACCTGACCTTGCGTCTCGTTTTCTACCTTTTCATCTTCTTGCTTGCCTTCGCCCTGAATTTCGTTTACCCGAAATTCTCTCGGGTCAACCCGATTGCGGACCCCGACCCAGTGGATAAAAACGGTTAATTCAATGTTATAACCTTTTGATAATTTCACAAAAACCCTTATATTATTTTAAATTCATGAAGTAAGTACATATTCTTTAGAAATACGTAAAGTGACCTGACTTTTTAAACACCTAATATAGAACTGATGATGGCGATTTGACAATCTATATCTTTGGTTAGTATATTTATTAGCTTATGAATCATTCTGCCAAAACTATAGGAAAATGTATTTATTTTTCTCTTGTGTTGTTTCTTTAGGGTAATATCTCTTTTGTGTACAAAGAAGATAAGGTAAAAATGAAACACATGATTTTTGGAATCACAATATTTGATATTAATGATATTAATGCTAACTGATCTTGTGAAAAACATCAGAATATCTTCACATCAATATATCCCTTCTAGCTGAAGTATGCTAGCATATATATTCAACTTGTCTTGAAGTTTGATGAAGGCGTGTTGTATGAGTGTCTTTGTGAAGATGCTTGCTAATTAATTGGCGGAACAAAGATAAGATATTCGAAAATGTTTGCATTGAATCTTGTCTCGTATGAAATCAAAATCCGATGTGTTTAATACTTTCATGAAAAAATAAAGTTGATGCAATCTGTAATGCAAATTTGTTATCGCAATATATCTACATGGGTGATAGATTTGGAACTCTAAAGCTCTGTCATTTTAGTCATTTTAGTTCGCAAGTCATGGAAGCAATGTACCTATACTCTCCTTCAGTTAAAGATTGTAACATTGTCGACTATTTTTTTTGTTTATAAAAACAACAAGTGAATTATCAAGAAAGACGATAGCCACCAAGTGATCGTTGTGTTTTTCTGCAAGCCAACCAATCGGATTCAAAATATCCATAAGAGTTGAAATATTTTTCTTATCTTAATATAATGCCCCGATTTTATGATCCCTTCAAATAATGCACTACTCTCAATTCAATTAGTCAATGATCGATGCAAGGTTGATGCATGAAATGAACCAAGATATGAATCACAAAGCTCAATTCTGGGTGAGTAATGTTGAGGTAGATAAGTCGTATGTATTGCTTCGAATTGTCATACAAGTCACTATTGGATTCTGATAAGTTGTGGTTGTGCTTCATTGAAAATATCTCTAGCTTCGATCATGATAAACCACATTTCGCGATGATGTCAATTGCATATTTCCATTAAGAAAGGTAATACAGTTGTGTGACATCTCAATTCCAAAGAAGTACTTCAATGTGTCTAAATCCTTCTTGTGTAAATAACATTAAGTTATGTCTTAAATATCTTTACCGCTTGCGTATTATACAAGTAGTTTATCCATGTAAACTAGCATTGCTAGTTTCATATCACCAGGAAACAACATTAATAAAGACTTATCATACCAATATTATTTGAAACCATACCGAATATAATTTCTACCGAGTTTTGCAAACCAAACGAGAAACCTGACGAAGTCCATAAAGAGATTTCTTTAGCTTGCAAACGAAGGATGGATTGGAATAAGTAAAACTTGGTGTTTTTTTTCATGTAAACTTCCTCTTGTAATTCCCCGTGTAGAAACGCGTATCGAAAATCCATTTGATGAATAATCCATTATCTAGCTGCTCCACGACTAAGAATGACTGAACCATGGGCATTTTGGTCACGAGAGAAAATATTTCATCAAAATCAATTTCTTTCATTTTTCAGTTTCCATGATTGACCAAACAAGCTTTGTGTCACTCAATGATACCATTTGAATGATATTTTATTTTCAACACCTATCGACAACCAATGACTTTCTTGTTTGGAGGTCAAAAAGTAAGTTCTCATGTGTCGTTCATTTGGAGTGCTTGTAATCCTATGTGGACTAGAGGAAGCCTTTTGATAATTGTGGTTTGTAGTAACTGTTGCCAAGAATACACGATGTGAAAGAGTTAATCTATCACAAGAAACATGATTAGAAATTGGAAATGGTTTCGAACATGAGAACTGATTATGTGCGACATGGGTGCAGTATCATGGATAATAAGTAATGTAATCTTTTAGATGAGCCGGAGGTAGAATACATGTTGTTCTCATTGCAAAGGCACAATGATGATGAAAAAGATATGGGTTGATGAATTAACATTGTCGGCCGATGCTTCTTGTGATTGTTAGGGTACACTATTTAAGTTCGAATGTTGCCCCGTATCTTTTCATATTGGTGTGTCAATTATGGTTGGATGTGGTGAAGGTGATGTTTGGATGTCGAAGTTACTAATGTAGTTTTGTAAGGAAATATTTCTTCATAAAAGACCACATCTCGTGATACAATGAGTCCATCATAATTCAAACTTGTATTTAGGTTTATTCCCTCTATGAGCATAGCATAAGCTTCCAATAACTCAGAGGAATGACATATCAAACGCCTTTCCAAACAACATCTCATATGGTGACTTTTGATTGTGAAATGTTGAAGGCATCAGATTGATAAGTAGGCATATTCGAAAACAATTCACTACAAGAAAATGATCATTTCCAGATGGATTTTACGGACTGGATGAGCCATCTCTAAATTTAGGGACGAATTAGGGACGACTTAAGGAGGGAAAAAATTCGTCCTTAATCCGTCCGCAAATTTGCAGACCGCAGTGTAGTCCCTAAGTTGTCCGTGATTGTGGATGGATTCGGGACCCTTTTCAAGGGCATCCACAATTTAGGGATAGAATAAGCGTCCGTCCGCAAATTGCGGATGGCTATACCATCCATCTGTAAATTTTTAGATGTATTCAGAATATTTTTCTTAGCCCCTAATCCGTCCTTAATCGGTCCAGAAATTATCTATTTTAACAACTCCCCGTTCCATCCGTTTCTCACACATAATTCTCATATATTTCTCTACATATCTTGTTATCGTTTTTTATTATAGTGGCATCATCGTCGAAATCGAATATTTTTCGTTTCTAGACAGTGGATGTATAGAAGAATTGATCCGGAAACTCAAGGTGTATCGAATGAGTTTATAGAAGGCGTTACATTGTTTATGACGAAGGCGAAAAATCAACAAGTTTATATAGAAAACAATAAGTTGGTTTGTCTATGCGTCAAATGCAAAAATGTGAACTCGGTCAATGTTAAGGCTATGATGATGCTTACGTTCAATACGCTTGTTTCTTGTGATGTATGCTAACAACTTGTTTTGTGTATAATACCACAGTAAGTATGACTGTAATCTGTAGAAATATGTTTTGCTGTCGGAGAGTATGATTTTTACGTCTTTTCCAAATTTTCGCTTTGTCATAGAACAAAAATGTTGGATTATCATTTGAGCTAATGTGTCATGGAAGTGATTACACAAAGGAAAGATTATAGTTGTTACATGTCCTTTATTATGCAAATCAAAATGATTCACAAGTGACTTACACTACGAGAGAGAAAGACCAATGGTCATTGCCTTTGACAAATTTAGATCATATCTAGTGGGATCAAAAGTGATTGTCTATACTAATCACATAACTTTGTGATATTTACTTGCTAAAAAGGATGTAAAATCTCGTATTGAGATCTCCGAGAACGTACCTATTGATGATTGATCATCTCGTTTTCATACGTATTTCTTGCACGATTTAAGAGATGTTTTTGATATATATGTGTTGCTTTGCGTATGATTCCTTATCCATTTTACTCGTTTTCGTGTTTTCATATTCTTGCAGGTTTTTACGCGTATTCGGTGACATGCACGAGGCTAAGGACCAACATCGAGGATCATCACGGGACAAACGAGACGAGAATTAGCATGAAGAGCCACCACCCGATCGGGCACAACTCACAACCGATCGGGCAAAGGCTACGGCAAATTTTGGTGCGCAATTCACGCAAGACTCGGGCAAAGAAACGCACGAGGGGATGCCTCATACCCGAGCGGGCACACATTATGCCCGATCGGGCACCCCATGCGGATCGCGACCCTGCGCGTCCGACCTAGCCGTACCGGAGCGGGTACATTGACCGCCTGAGCGGGCCGCGACCCGTTTCTGCAACTTAAGTTAAGTCAATTTGACTTAATTAAAATGAAAGTTCGTGGGGGGATTAAGGCAACAAGTGAACCGACTTAAAGGACATAAAAGGAGGCCAGAGGACGACACTAGAGCAGACTTTATTCAGTTCATGGTTTAGGAGAGAAGGAGAACGAGATTCTTGCGAGGAGGCACACGAGGAGCATTGGAGATCAACCCGACACTTCGGTTTCGTTTGGTTTTCATGTTCCTTAGACTTTCTATTTCGTTTATGTTTGTTTACAGACGCATGAACGAGTAGTTTGTTTGTTTTAGGAGAAGGGATTAGCCCATGGCTATCCCGGAACCACTTTCTATTTATCTTTGAATGCATCTTCCCGTTTTCGTTCATTTATTCTCTATCTAAGCGCTTAATTGAATTGTGTTTACAAAGACCACGTAGATGCATGTGTTAGGGATTAGGAGAAGGATCGAAAGGAGAATTCTAGTCCTAGAAGATCAGGTTTAGAACAACCGAGGTTAGGCCACGAAAGTAGGGTAGCAACGATTGAGGGTAAAACGGATGAATCATAGTTCTTATGGGTTTAGTTCAGGGTGTCAGCCACGAAAGTATGGGGCAACTTGTCTAGATCACGTGTCTATGCCTCGAGAGAGGGTAGACATCATATTAGGATCGTCTTCCTTAGATAACTTCATTGGGATTGCATGATAGATAGATTGATTGTTGGTTTCGGTAGTCTTATGGTGAAACTGGATTCCTAGAATGTCTGTCTTATCGCTAAGAACCAATTCGTTTTTTTTTTGGTTGGAAGTAAATTTTATTGCATGTGTCCCATAAAGGGATGAAAGAAACGATTACAATACATCCGGTGTCGTGGACATAAACGGGATAATACGCAGATCACCCGTACTATGCTACGACTACATAACCATATAAAACCTACATCGCAGCTATGAGAGCAGGGTACATGACACCCCGGGCCTCATTAAAACCTCAATGCGGTAAACCCAAAGGGAGAAACCCGTCAAAGAGGAAAAAGAGCACCCCTGCGACGGAAACTAGCCAACACAAACAACCAAAAGACGAAACAACACAAGAGCACCCCATTTCCTATTTTCGTTTGTCTCTCGTGTTGCACCCCTTTTCCGTTTTTTGTATTTCTTTTCACGTGACTAGACGACTAAAACAATGAATTGTACGACGGGCTTTGAAATACCATAACTTTGCGTACGAAGCTCCGAATTACATGATTTTTTTCAAATTTTGTTCCTCTTTTCGAGATAAACAATGTTGCAGGTTGCTGAAGGCAGCCCGACCCCGTTTTCGAGCTCAAAACGCTTTATTTAGGTCTGTGCGATGGATTTTTAGAGCCGCAAGATGCCCTTTTCGAGTTTGTTAGGATACGAATGTCTTTTCTTGTCAATACACCGCTTGCTTTGCGTTTTTCTCTAGGATATTCCGTTTGCTTCCTATTTCCTATTTGCGTTTGTCTCTCGTGTTGCACCCTTTTTCCGCTTTTTGTTTTTGTTTTCACGTGATTAGACGAAGAACAGGTGCCTGTGACTCTCCGCATGCTGGTTGCATAACCTGCATGTTTTGTCGACATCTAAAAATGTAAGACGATCAAGGGTAGGGAGTTTACCTCGTAACGCCAACCATAGGATGAAGGAGTGCTTCGGCGTGTTGTGTTTCAGCCACACCTCCTTTACCCGATTTACCACCGGTTGCCTGGGCCGGATATCTTCATACGCCTTGGATACCCGAAACCGTCCCATCTCACTCCAATCCTCCATCCTATCCACGCCTCTAGCCTCATCTCCTGCTAAGTCTCGCACCATGTCTCGGGCTTGTAGTATGGACTTTATCAATGGAGAGTCTCGCCGAGTCGTGCTCCATTCCCAGGGGCCTATCCGTGCCAAGTACCTATGGTGGACCCATCTTACCCATAGGCTGTCTCTTTGCGTTGTGATGTGCCACCAGTGCTTAATCATGAAGCTTCGATTCCATGAGCTAAGGTCCAGAAGTCCTAATCCTCCTTCTCTCTTTGGTAGGCACACCTCAGTCCATCGTACTCGGGGATGTTTCCACAGAAACCCTCTACAAATAGAGGTAAGGCTATGGATAACACCCCGAGGTACTGCAACCATGGAGAGCCAGAATCCGGCGCTTCCTTGTAGCACTGACCCAATAAGCTCCCTGCGACCAGCAAAAGTAATCAGATTCTTTGCCCAAATGGTAAGATGAGAACTTATCTTATCTAGTAGTGGCTTGAAATGTATCCCTCTCAGTCCTGTGGGACCGATTGGAATGCCTAGATAGCGGAAAGGAAAGACGCCCTCCCTGAACCCTGTGGCTCCCAGCAGTGCCACTCGTTCCTGATCTGATACCGACGCCAAAAACATGGAGGATTTTCTTTCATTCACTTGGAGACCAGACATGGCACTAAACCGTCGAAGACATTCCATTAGCACCCCTACGGACCCTGCGTCACCACGACAAAACATAACAATATCATCAGCAAATATTAAATGTGATAGTCTTAGAGGAGCACAGTGCTGATGAAAGGAAAATACGTCCCTTTGAGTCTCTTTCTTGACTAGCCTGGAGAAGATCTCCATGCAGATGACGAAGAGCAGTGGAGAGAGTGGATCGCCTTGCCGCAGTCCCCGTTTACCCGGGAAGAAGCCGTGAATGGTTTTGTTGATCTTGATGGAATATGTGGCCGTTGTAATACACTCCATGACCCATGCAATAAATGTGGGCGAGGCTCCAATGTGCGCAAGGGCGAACTTGACAAAGTCCCATGAGACCGTGTCGTATGCCTTTGCTAGGTCAATGTTGAGAAAGCACTGCTTCGGATCTCCCTTGACCTCATATCGCCGTAGTAATTCCTGCACCATGAAAACATTATCCGAGAGGAGCCGGCCCTCCACAAAAGCGCTTTGGGCCGGATCAATCAATGGACCAAGACACCGCGCTAAGCGCAGTGTCATGATCTTGGTGATAATCTTATAAATTACATTACAGCATGAAATAGGGCGATAGTGCTCAACTGTCGATGGATCGTCGGTCTTCGGGATAATGGCGACTATGGTGTGATTGAACTGCTTGAGAAGCTTCCTACTGACGAAGAACTCCTTGACTGCTGCACACACTTCGGGACCCGTGATCTCCCACGTTGCCTTGAAGAATTTGATCGAGAAGCCATCTGGACCTGGGGATTTATCATCACCCATGGACCATAAGTTGATCTTGATCTCACTTACCGATATAGGAGATGTCAGGATCTGGTTGTCTTCCTCCGACAACCTTCCTCCGCGTACAAGCTCATCGGGAATCTCCGCCGCCTGCCATTAAATTTCATCAGTGTATGAAAGTACTTGGTGCATTTATCACCTTGCAAAGTGAACCAATTCGTTTATTTTCTTTCAGTATTTCATTCTTCGACCATATTCGTTCGTTAGCAAGTTTGATTCATAGTTCGAGATTAGATTGTGTTGTGTAGTCTCTGTGGGATCGACACCTAAAATACTACACACGTGCCGTGCACTTACGGGTAGTTTAGGTTATTTATTTAACTTTGAGAACGCATCAATGATGTGATAAGAGATGAACACGTTTTCACTGCCAAAGTTGAATTATCACGAGAGGAAAAAGTTTCTCCACGACATTTGAAATTATTATTGAGACAAGTCATTAATCTTTAAACAAAAAATATATGAGCTTTTCAGACAATGCATTCTCGAGGAAGAGATACACAACGTCATATACCATAGCCACACCTCGGGTTATGTTGGACACTTAGCTGTTTCGAAGAACTCTTCGGGAATATTGCAAGCAAGATTTTATTGGCCAACTATATTCAGAGACATCCATTAATCACCCTCAGCTTGAGATAATGTCAACAGGACGATAAACATTTCCCGACATCATGAAATGCCATAGAACTATATCCTTGTAATAAAACCATTTAACATGTGAGGAATAAACTTCATGAGACCATTTACATCATCCTACGACAACATATAGATGCTACTAGCTGTTGATTACATTAGGAAAAGGGCGGAAGCAATGTCGAGTCAAAAAATAATTAAGGACCACAGTGAAGATTTTTAAGAAGATTATTTTTCCTAGGTTTAAAGATCGTGATAAGTAACAGATGAGCACGTTTTGTGAATAAGGCCATAGAGACTCTATTGAGAGAGTACGAAGTGAATCACAGATTAGCACTCCAACCGGGTGATAAATACTATTCTAGAGAATACGGTTTCAAAGTTATGGAATGATTGAGGACAAAAGTTGGATGATGCCTTATGGGCATACAAAATTGTCTTCAAGACACCGATCAAAATGAAACGATTTCAATTGGTGTACGAGAGGAAACTTGCCACCTCCTCGTCGAATTGGAACAAAAAAATATTAGAAAATCAAGGCCTTTAATTGTGATTGTAAGACAACAACAGAGAAGCAAATTTACATCTCCACCATATCAAGGACCTATGTATGGATGTCTATGAGAATGCGAGGATCTATAAAGATAAAACCCTTTTAATTCCCGAGTGAAACTGTTTATAGGTAATCTCAATTCACATTGGTAAGGTCCTTCTATATTTAACATTGTTTTATCTAATGGTGCAATTGACCAAGTAATGAACGATGAGAACTATTCATGATCAACACAAAAATGATCAAGATCTACAATCGAGACCAGTCCAATGATCATCTCGTTTTCATATGTATTTCTTGCATGATTTTAGAGATGTTTATGATATATGCGATGCTTTACGTATGATTTCGTATATGTTTTACTTATTTTCGTGTTTTCATGTTCTTACAAGTTTTTATGCATATTCGGTTCATTTCGGAGCTAAATGACGTGCACGAGACAAAGTACCAATATCGAGGATCATCATGGGACAAACGAGACGAGAATTGGCAAGGAATAGCCACTAACCGCACGGTGAATGGAGATATCAGGATACAAACACGAGTAAATGAAGCAAAACTAAGCAAAACCACTCTCCTATCAGCTATGCACGGTCAGCATCCAAAGAATCATAAACCGGAAAAGAGAAATGGAACCAATGGCCGCTTACAAAAAAATGGAAACAATGGCCGCTTACAAAAATGGAAACTTTCGGTGGTTGGAGCAAAAATGGAAAATTTCGGTTGCTAGAACAAAAGTAAGAAGATCACGGTTGGAACATGAAAATGAAACATGGTTTATATAAAATAGGAGCAAGTTTCTAGAACAAAATGTAAACTTCCAACCGTCTACACAAAAATGGAAAGATTGCCGCCTACACTAGAATTGGAAACACCAACCGTCAAAGATAGAAAATGGAAATGGTTGATAGAAAAATTAATGGAAATGCAAGAACAAGAAAGAAGGCAGCAAAGAAAAGAGGAAAACAAGGAAAAAGAAAAAGGAAATCGGTACTGCACAAGAGGAAAAGGAAATACAAGCTGATGAAGAAAATAGAAACCGAAAACATGGAAACTAGTGAAAAAGGAAATTTACAAAACAAGAAAATGAACGTGTTGGCTACTTAAACCAAATGGAAATATGGTTAAGAAGAGGAAGAGGAGTACATGGCTGGAAAATAAAGAGGAAACGTTGATAATTACACAAGAATGGAAAAACAAGAGATGGAAAAACACGGAGGAAAACTGCAGTTGCTGTAAGAAATAGAAAATTCCAGCCACTAGAGAGAGAAAGGGGACGACAAAAGAGGAAAAGTAAGAGGAAAGGAAAGAGGAGAAAGAGGGAAAATAGGGGAGAGCTTCAACAACCCAATTCGTACTGAAACAAAGAGAAAAAAGACAGAGCACACGTAGAGAGAAGAAGAAGGTTCTTGCGAAGGAGACTTGCAAGGAGCATTGGAGATCAACTTCATACTTCGGTTTCATTTGGTTTTCATGTTTCTTAGACCTTCTATTTCATTTATGTTTGTTTACGGACGCATGAGCGAGTAGTTTGTTTGTTCTAGGAGAAGGGATTAGCCCTTGGCTATCCCGGAACCACTTTTGATTTATCTTTGAATGCATCTTCCCGTTTTCGTGTATCTATTCTTTATCTGAGTGCTTAATTTACTTGTGTTTGCGATGGCCACGTAGATGCATGTGTTAGGGGTTAGGAGAAGGACCGAAAGGAGAATTCTAGTCCTAGAAGATCAGGTTTAGAACAACCGAGGTTAGGCCACGAAAGTCGGGTAGCAGTGGTTGAGGGTAAAACGGATGAATTACATGTCTCATGGGTTTAGTTCAAGGTGTCAGCCACGAAAGTAGGGGGTAACTTGACTAGATCACGTGTCTATGCCTCGAGAGAGGGTAGATAACATATTAGGATCTTCTGACTTAGATAACTTGACTGGGATTGCATGATAGATAGGTTGATTGTTGGTTTCGGTAGTCTTGTCGTGAAACCGGTTTTCTGGAACGTTTGTCTCATTCTTAAGAACTATTTTGTTTATTTGCTTATAGTATTTCATTCTTAAAACCATATTTGGTTCGTTAACAAGTTTGATTCGTAGTTCGAGTTTAAGTTGCGTTGCATAGTCTCTATGGGATCGACACCTGAAGTACTACACATGTGCCGTGCACTTGCGGGTAGTTTAAGTTTTTTGTTTAACTTTGATAACACATCAAGTTTTTGGCGCCGTTGCCGGGGAATATTGTCAACGCATCTTAGATTCGATCCTAGAGTCATTCTTGCTTTGTTTTTGTTTTGTTTTTGTTTTCTTTCGTTTCTTTCTATCTAATTCCATCCGTTTGTCCTTTGTCAGTTTATGACCAGGTCTCAAGGTACTTCTAGTCTACTCCGAATCGACCCAGAGATCGAGCGAACTTGCAGACAACTAAGAAAGGGCAAGGAAGAAGGTAACACAGAGCCGTCAGATCAATAAGATATGGATAATTAGAACGACCACAAACAGCTTCAATTACCTATAAAAAATTTGGGGTACTTGCAGCAACAACCACTCGCACCTCAACTGCAAGAACCACACCCTCCTCCACTACGTCGTCTTAGGGATTACATGGTTTTGAACATGAACAACGTGCAAACAGCCATAAGGACGCCTGTTGTTGCAAGAGAACAGTTTGAGATTAAGCCGGCGATGATCAACACGCTTTATCAGAAGCAATTCATGGGTGGAAATCACGAGGATCCCCATCAGCACCTCAAAGACTTCCTTGAGCTTTCCGGTACATTCAAGATACATGGAGTCTCAGAGGACGCGATCTTACTGCATCTCTTCCCCTTCTCTATTGGGGGACGAGCAAAAACTTGGTTGCAATCGCTCCCTGCTGGTTCAATAACGACTTGGGATCAACTCTGCACACTGTTCTTATCACGCTTCTTTCCTCCGAGCAAGACGATTCAGATGAGGGGGGAAATCACAACGTTTAGATGCAGAGATGGAGAAACCTTGTTTGAAGCGTGGGGCAGATTTAAGGATCTTCTACAGATGTGTCCACACCATGGTCTCGAGCAGTGGTACGTTATCCAAACCTTTTACAATGGAATTTCAGATGAGCACCGAACGACGTTGGATAACGCAGCTAGAGGATCATTTATGGATCTGAGCGTCGAGGAGGCATACGAGCTGATCGATAACCTTGCCATGAACCACACCATGTGGTCAACACCGAGAGTTATGCCTAATAGCATTCGTCGCTTATACGAGCCGAATCAGAGCAGAGCAATGGGCAACGCAGCGAACGCCATGTACTGCGTGAATTGTGGAGATACAGAATTTTTCCATGTACTGCGTGAATTGTGGAGATACAGAACACGTGGCTTATCAATGCATGCTGCAAGAGAACATGGAACATATGAATTACGCCCAGCAGCAAGGAAACATGCAATTCGGGAATACCTACAACCCGAATTGGAGGAATCACCCGAACTTGTCATACCGAACGACTCAACCGATGAAGTATTCCGGATTTCAGCAATCACAACAGTCATACCAGCAAAATAACCAGCAATTGCAGCAAGCTCAGCAAGTTCCGCAAGCTCCTCAACCCCCTCAAGCCCCTTCATCAAACCTTGAGGCGGTATTGCTCGAATTTATCAAGGAGCAAAGGCAGCAAACATCGACTCAAACCAAATTCAATGTGGATGCGGGGACAGCGATCAACGAGCTCAAAACTCAGATGGAATCCTTGAGCAACCATGTGAAGAGTTTAGAGAACTCCGTAGCACAGCAAGCTGCCTCATCCTCTCGGAATCCCGGAGAACTTCCAGGTAAACCCGAATTGAACCCGAGAGAATACGTGAATGCTATTTCTGTGTGCAGCAGTGATATGATCGAGCATTCGCCCTCCAATGAGCAAAAACATGTCGCTGGTACGTCCATGAAAAGAGGCAAAGGTAAGATTGCGATTATGGAAGGAGTTGAACCGGATTTAGACAAACCATATGTTGCTCCACCTGCATACAAACCTCCGATACCGTTTCCTCAACGGTTGGTGAACAGTAAGAATGAAGAACGAGTGGGCAGATTTGTAGAGGGTCTCAAGAAGCTTGACATCAACATCTCATACGTGGAAGGCCTCCAAAAGATGCCTAATCACGCCAAACTCATCAAAGAGGTACTTTCCAAAGAGAGGAATATCAAAGAGAACGAGACAGTAGCACTCACCGAGGAATGCAGTGCCGTTCTTCAAAACAAGCTGCCACCAAAGTTGAAGGACCCCAAAAGCTTCTCCATTCCATGCAAAATAGGTAATATTGGTATTTATAATGCTTTGTGGGAATTAGGGGCAAGCATGAGCATCATGCCACACTCAGTTTTCAAGCGGATGGACTTCGAGAATCTCAAACCTACAAAGATGTGTCTACGCCTCGCGGATCGTACGGTAAGATATCCGGTAGGAATTGTTGAAAATGTTCCTACCATGGTAGGTAAGCTTTGCATTCCCACTGATTTTGTTGTACTTGAAATAAAAGAAGATGCTAGGATATCAATTATTCTTGGTAGACCGTTTCTAGCTACTGTAGGTGCCCTGATAGACGTACAACAAGGAAAATTGTCTTTTCGTGTCGGAGACGAGACAATAGTGTTTAACTTGTCCAGCACCATGAACGACTCCTTATTTAAGGAGTCTTGCTTTACAGTCGATTCGCTGGATGAGTTAGCGAAAGACACGCCTGATCACGTAAGTGCTTCTGATCCTCTTGTACGATATTTACCACGAGTTTGGGATAATGCAGGATTTACGGTCGAAGGAGCCGAGGTGTACTCGAAATTCATGAATGCTATTGCAGCACTAGGAGAGGCCCCACGTGAGGAGATACCACGTGATATGCATGCTGGTTTTGCAGCGGAGAAGGCGTCCGAACTTGAGCCCGACCCACCTCCGTCTTCTTTTTGGTATGAGTACGTAGATTGCGATAAAATATATCATGTTGTTATGAATGCTAACTTGAGTGCAGATGCGATGAGAAAGTCACCCACTCGCGTAAAGAAGCGTAGGAGAGTCAGCTCTTCAATGTGTATGCACAGAAATTTTACGGAAGACAGCCACGAACTTTCCATCGAAACTCAAAGGAGGCTGCACCCGCACTTGCACGAGGTAATGGGAAAAGACGCCATAAAACTTTTCAATGCAGATACCATTTACCTAACCTCGGGCAGCGAACGAGTGAATCCCGTGCATGACATGCCAAAGAAAGAAGCAGTGACTAAAGGATGGCACGAAAAAAAGACCCTACCTCATGACTTCTAATCAGGTGACATAGTTCTACTTTTCAATTCTCGTCCTATGCTTTTCTCGGGCAACCTACGTTCTCGTTGGTCTGGTCCTTTTCAGGTACGAGAAGTTTTCACACATGGAGACGTGGAACTATGGAGCGAGAGGAGTGGGACATTCAAAGCTAATGGACAGCGGCTAAAGCTCTACCAAGCCGCTCAAACGATTGAAAGTGAAAACGCCATTTCTCTTTCCGATCCACCCGTCGCACACGCATGAGGAATGGAGACGTCAAAGCTTAAAGACGTTAAATAAGTGCTTTCTGGGAGGCAACCCAGTTGTTTTCTTTTATTTTTTTAAGTTTTTAGTTTGAGACTCGGTTATTCATTTTTGGTTAAAAAAATAAAAAAAAACAGAAAAACACAAAAAAATACCACCGCAAACGTGCTTCACTTCCCTTACCCTCCATCGGAGCTTCAGGCCGAGGACGCTTCAATTCAAGAATGGAGACGTCAAAGCTTAAAGACGTTAAATAAGTGCTTTCTGGGAGGCAACCCAGTTGTTTTCTTTTATTTTTTTAAGTTTTTAGTTTGAGACTCGGTTATTCATTTTTGGTTAAAAAAATAAAAAAAAACAGAAAAACACAAAAAAATACCACCGCAAACGTGCTTCACTTCCCTTACCCTCCATCGGAGCTTCAGGCCGAGGACGCCGTTCAATTCAAGTCTGGGGGGAGCAGCTCACGTTTTTCAGGTGATTTCGTTTAATTTTCTTTCATCTTCCCTTTGACTTTGTAGTTTTTAGGTTATTTTTGTAGTTTTTAGTTTGTTTTTATTTTCATGAGTCAGAGTCATCCCAGGCACTTGTTCGGTGCCATGTTTTGAGATGAACCCTGAACCTAGGATGCTTAAGAAGTTGGCCTTTTCCGTGAGATTTTGCATGTTTAAGCTAGGTTTTCCCTAAGCGTTAGAGCTTACTAGTCGACTAAAAAAAAATAGGTCGTAGTTCTTTGGGAATCTTAGTGTTGCTTGTGGGGGTTTAGACGAGGTTGCTAGGCTAGTTTATCGTTTATTCTCTCTATCCAGATGGGCATACTTCGTGTAGACGATGCTTTACTTCATTTTTCTATGAGAATTACTATATCGTATGAGATCGAGCTTATTTGCAGATTAAGAGCGCACTCTAACACTCCGTTGTCGATAGGAATAATACCTAAAACGCATGATCTAAAATCGATATGAGTGCATCAACCTTTATACTCTTTTGATGGCTCGGGTCTAAGTGGTGGGTTGGCGATCATCTTTCTATGTCCTAAGGGCATAGCACAATAAAACGTCTCCTACTCCGCTGCACTCTTGAACGAGAGGCATGAGTATACCGTCATCGGTAGTCTGGGTCTAAGTAGAGGCTGGATCCCTTCAAATCTGACGTCCTAGAAGTCTAGTGTGTATGCGTAGAAAAAGAAAAAATAAAAAAGGACATAAAAATAAAAAAAAGAAAAAAACAAAAGAAAAGAAAAAGAAAAAGAAACAAAAGAAAAGAACTCGAAAAGAAACAATTATCCTCGGTTGTTCTAGGTTTAGCATTGTCTGAAGTCTTACTTGGTGGAGAGAGTTACGTGGCTTGTCTAGTTTTCCTTTGATTTACTTTCTCATAGGTATCCTTGGTGAACCTAGGATGAAGACTAAAAACTTAATTAGGCCGAATTTGCTCTCGACGTGCTAGTTGATCGGTTAGGTTCGCTTTAGCGGTATTTCTAGGAGAAAGGGGAATTCTCGTATTTTGTATACCCCACGTGTTCCACGTTTCCGTTTGCTTAGGGACAAGCAAACATTCAAGTCTGGGGGATTTTGATCATCTCGTTTTCATACGTATTTCTTGCATGATTTTAGAGATGTTTATGATATATATGCGATGCTTTACGTATAATTCCGTATCCGTTTTACTTGTTTTCGTGTTTTCATGTTCTTACAGGTTTTTATGCGTATTCGGTTCATTTCGGAGCTAAAGGACGGGCACGAGACAAAGTACTAACATCGAGGATCATCACGGGACAAACGGGACGAGAATCGGCAAGGAATAGCCACTACCCGCGCAGTGAATGGAGATATCGGGATACAAACACGAGTAAATGAAACAAAACTAAGCAATACCACTCTCCTATCAGCTATGCACGGTCAGCATCCAAAGTATCATAAACCGGAGAAGAGAAATGGAAGCAATGGCCACTTACAAAAAAATGGAAACAATGGTCGCTTAAAAAATGGAAACTTTTGGTGGTTGGAAAAAAATGGAAAATTTCGGTTGCAAGAACAAAAGTAAGAAGAGCACGGTTGGAAAATGAAAAGGAAAAATGGTTTACATAAAATAGAAGCAAGTTGCTAGAACAAAATGTAAACTTCCAACCGCCTACACAAAAATGGAAAGATTGCCGCCTACACTAGAATTGGAAACACCAACCGTCAAAGATAGAAAATGGAAATGGCTGATAGAAAAATTAATGGAAATGCAAGAACAAGAAAGAAGGCAGCAAAGAAAAGAGGAAAAGAAGGAAAAAAGGAAAAGGAAATCGTTGCTGCACAAGAGGAAAAGGAAATACAAGCTGAATAAGAACATAGAAACCGAAAAAATGGAAACTAGTGAAAAAGGAAATTTAGCAAAACAAGAAAAGGAACGTGTTGGCTACTTAAACCAAATGGAAATATGGTTAAGAAGAGGAAGAGGAGCTACATGGCTGGAAAATAAAGAGGAAACGTTGACAATTACACTAGAATGGAAAAACTTGGAAAAGGAAAACTGCAGTTGCTGTAAGAAATAGAAAGTTCCAGCCACTAGAGAGAAAGAAAGGGGACGGCCAAAGAGGAAAGGAAAAAGGAGAAAGACGGAAAAGAGGGGAGAGCTTCAGCAGCCCAATTCTTACAGAAACGAAGAGAAAAAAGATAGAGCACACGTAGAGAGAAGAAGAAGGTTCTTGCGAAGGAGACTTGCAAGGAGCATTGGAGATCAACTTCATACTTCGGTTTCGTTTGGTTTTCATGTTCCTTAGACCTTCTATTTCGTTTATGTTTGTTTACGGACGCATGAACGAGTAGTTTGTTTGTTCTAGGAGAAGGGATTAGCCTTTGGCTATCCCAGAACCACTTTCGATTTATCTTTGAATGCATCTTCCGATTTTCGTTTATCTATTCTTTATCTGAGTTCTTAATTTACTTTTGTTTGTGATGGTCACGTAGATGCATGTGTTAGGGGTTAGGAGAAGGACCGAAAGGAGAATTATAGTCCTTGAAGATAAGGTTTAGAACAACCGAGGTTAGGCCACGAAAGTAGGGTAGCAGCGGTTGAGGGTAAAACAGATGAATCACATGTCTCATGGGTTTAGTTCAAGGTGTCAGCCACGAAAGTAGGGGGTAACTTGACTAGATCACGTGTCTATGCCTCGAGAGAGGGTAGATATCATATTAGGATCGTCTGCCTTAGATAACTTGACAGGGGTTGCATGATAGATAGATTGATTGTTGGTTTCGGTAGTCTTGTCGTGAAACCGGTTTCCTGGAACGTTTGTCTCATTCTTAAGAACTAGTTTGTTTATTTGCTTTGAGTATTTCATTCTTAAAACCATATTTGGTTCGTTAGCAAGTTTGATTCGTAGTTCGAGTTTAAGTTGCGTTACATAGTCTCTATGGGATCGACACCTGAAGTGCTACACACGTGTCGTGCACTTGCGGGTAGTTTAGGTTATTTGTTTAACTTTCATAACGCATCATCCAACATAGGGAACGACATACTCATGCTCTCTATACCAATCTCAGATAGAAGAAATATGGTCAGATTTGGAACCTAAAACAAGAGTTTCTAAGTAGGCAATCCAAATATTCTAAACCCTCTTTGTTTTTTACTTTCAAATTAATTGATTTTTTAAAGATTTTTTAGAGAAGATTATCAATATTTACATTCATTAATCCATATTATATCATCGCAAAAGCCATGAGAAAGAAAATAAAAATTTCATCAAAAATGATTATGACTTGGAATTTTTTATTTTATAAAATGATTACATTGGCCTTGTAAGAACTATGTTGTATTAGCGCAACAAGACCTTTGAGAATTAAGGAGAAAAGAAGAAGAAGATGATTCTGCTATTGATGATGTAGAGTACTATAGAGGAAAGAAGAAAGAAACATATAATTGTGAAAAATGCTAAAGAATTCTATTGAATTGATTAATGCATGAGGAATTTTGTATACATATTTATAGTATTCTATTGATTCATAAAAAAATATTAACTAACTTCTAAAAAAAATAACTACTTGCTAATCTATTGCACCCTCTTAAATCAATATCCAATCGAACGATATAGAATTGCGACATTTGGATGTAATGCCTTCGTAAGCAAATCTGCAACTTGATGATGAGACTTCATGTGCATTTTCTTCAAGAAACAAATTTTGAGTTTGTCTCGAACAATATGATAATCTATTTCAATATGTTTTATTCTATTATGAAAAACTTAGTTTGAAGCAATGTGCAATACAAATTTGTTGTCACTAAAGAGATTTGTTGGACCTGAAGTACTAATGTGAATATCTTTGAGTAAGAATGTTAGCTATTGCAGTTCACGGGTTGTATTTTCCATAGAGCAATATTCTACCTTTGTGCTACTCCTCGATACAGTTGCTTATTTTTTTAACCTTCCACGAAATGAGTAACTCACCAAGAAATACACAAAACCAGAGATAGGTATCCTTGATTCTAGATCACCAGCCCAATCAGAGTCTGCAAAAGCATTCAATCTAACAGGCTCGGGTCGGCTAGATCTGAAATTAAACGGGCCTAACATTCTTGGCCCACGGCCCGGCCCGATAGGCTTCGTGCGGCCTACAAATAAATCCATAATAAAGCAAAATAGAGGGACGCGAACATGGAGTCACTCCTAAGCTTACTACTACAATATCGTCTTCTATCTCTGCAACTCCTCTTCTACAAGAAGCTTCCGATCTCTATGCCTCTCTTCTTCTTTTTCTGCTCCTTCTTCTTCTTATTCTTCTTCTAGCTTTCTCTTTCTCTCCCTCTCTCTCTCCCTCTCTCCCCTAAAACCCTACCTTCTCTATATTCCCAGCACCACCGCACCAGCTTTATCTCATATCCATGTCGACAGTTCACATTTCATGCAGTGGGAGAAGAGAGACAAGAATATAAGATGATACAGTCGACAAGAAGAAGAGAGAAATGATCTGGACACGATGCAACCCGACAAAAAGAAGAGAGAAACAGAGGCGCAAACGAAAGGAGACGAGAAAAAAGGCGATGTTGCAGACGAAAGGATACGAGAGAAACACCGGTCAGAATACGATGCACTTGCGACAGAGAAAGAGAAACCACAGTGAGAGAAGAGAGAAATGGAGAGAAAGAAAAGAAGGTGTAGAGCACGGTTAGGATTGGATTCGGAATGATGTCTCTCATACGTGGGCTTTTTTTAAGGACCGACGGGTCGCGCCAAAAAATTTCGAGCTATTATAAATCCCGAACCCAAAGTTCCGCTTGCATTTGAGCCTTTCATTTTCAAGCCCAAGCCCGCTAGTTTTCGGTCGAGCTTCGGGTGGACCCGCAAGCCAGGCTTGATTTTGCTACTCCTAAATCTACATTAGATTCCATTGAATAAACACTACAAAGAACAAGCCATTTCCGACGGATATGTCCGTTGAAAATGACCATTCCCAATGGATTTCAACAGATTGGAGCCGTTAGGAATCAATCGTTGAAAGTCCACATCTCTTGCGATTTGCAACAATACTGCAATGAATAACATCCATTGAAATCTTTCAATGAAGTGCAACGGATATATCCGTTGAAATTTTACAACGGATGTCCGTTACAAATATGCAACGGATGTCATTGACGGAGTTTAATAGATATCCTTTGAACCCCATTGGAAACCAAAATGGCGAGAAGTTAAAGCATTTCAATGAATCCCCGTTGGAAAAAATGGTGGGAGCGATCAACGAATATCCATTGCAAAAAGAAATGTCGGGAATTTAAATAATCCAATGGATGCCCGTTGAAAGTTTTGAAATTTTTCAACGGGCGTCCGTTGAGAAACTAAAAAAAATTTTAAAATTAAAAATTAAAAAACAAATTTAATATAAATAAAATTTCTACAAATTAAAAACTTAATTTACTATATATCATCTAATCGATAGTGTCGTCTTTATCCCCGTGATCACCAATTCCTCGTGAAGGGGTTGCATCGGAGTCGAAGATCGGTTTTTGTTTCGACATTGTTGCCCCCGCCCGTGGTGGTGGCTGATATACTTGACTGTTCATTAACTCTATGATACTCTCCATGTGACGTATATGTGCTCGAGTATCTCGAAGCTCATCTTGCGTTGCTCGATGTGTAGTCTCGAGCTGCTCGATACGTCGTTCTTGCTGTAAGTCTCTTGGATCGCGGGAGGTACCGTCGTGGCATCCTCAACGATATCCTTTTATAGCAAACCTAGATCATATAAATGTCCCTTATACGGTCCTATTAATAAGATATAGTTGTTTTAACTCAATCAGTCCAGAATTTCAATGGCAATTTTGATTGAAAATAATAGTGCTCGTGAGACAATTGTAATATGATGATGCTTCCTATCAACAACTGAATTTTGTTAAGGAGTGCTTACGCAAGAAAAATAATGATGATTCCCTCTTGTTCTACCTAAATGTGTAAAAGGAAGCTCAAAAGCGTTATCAGAAAGAGTAGCTTTAATGTCAACATGAAATTGATTCTTCACAAGAGAAATGAATTCTAGAAATATAGTGATAACATTAGATTTTTGTTTTAACATATATACCTAAGTAACATAGGTACTACAATCAACAATGTTAAGAAAAGAAATCAAAACCATCAATAGAAATAATAGAGAATAGTCCCATATATCTATATGAATCAGTGAAAACGGTATATCAGAAATATGATTATTTGATTCAAAGGATAGATGCTTTTGTTTTTCTAAATGACATGTGTAACAATAAGGTATGTTTGAAACTTTTTTAAGGAAGAAATTTTGATAATGTATGGATGACCAAGTCTATTATACCATAGAGACCTATTATCAAAAAACATGTACATTGACAATGTGAGAAACATTATCAAGAATGTAAAGATTATTATGATCTTGATTGTCCTATCATCTAACCCTGAGTAGAATCTTTGATAGAACAAGAATTTTGTGAGAAAAACAACATATTGATTGTTTCATAACAAAGCACTTATACTTACGATATTAAAAGAGACTATATGTATACTGGCTTGAAGCACCTGGATCCAAGATCCATGAATTCTTTGAAAAACCGAATATTGAAATGAGTTGCAAGTGAATGAAAAATACATACCAGATGAAGATGTTTCTAGTGCTCATTGTGGTGTAGTTGTTGGAGTAGCAACACTAACTTGAAGACGATGTTGAGATAGTATTTGTTGTAAATGGTCAAGAGGTAGAGATGGAATATGAAGAACATGATCTTTTGATTTTGTTGAATCAGATGCCATTGATGTAACAATACTTGTTTGTACTAATTGATTTTGTGGAGGTTGAAATGTTTGACGGAAAATAGATGATTGTTAAAAATTCGTGTAAGGATTGTTGTAAGACACAATAGATGATATTGGAATCTTATAACCTAGAGGATACCCATGTATCTTGTAACATTTGTTGACTATGTGTCCAAGGATTCCACATTCGCACATAGGTGAGGGTTGAACAACCTTGATTTCTTCCCATACGGTCTTCAACTTTGTATAAAAAGATGTGATATCCAATGCACCTTGAAAGAGATTCGCATTTTTGTTTGATATTGAATAAACGAGGAGCGCTATAAACTGAAATCTTTTTGTGATGTGTTGTTTTCATGTATAGTAGACTCCGAGAAATATGTTTTGAAACAAAATTTAGAAGTCAAGAACAAACCACCACATTGTTTCTTAAGCACAATCGAGATTTAAGATCATTATCAAGAGGCTTTGGCAGTTGTTGCTTTAGAAGCTCACCATTCTGGTGATTTGTGCAAACAGAAATTTAAATGGTGAATGATCCTTTTGTTGTTCAAGGTTTTCTGATGTGATTTTGCATAAACATTTTTTGGTGTTTTGTTTAATAATACTCTCATATTCATTAGGGTTTTTAGCTTACATATTTATATCTAAATACACCCTTAAACAACATTATGTAAGTCTTCCATAATTGCCTATAATTTTGGTTGTTTGTATAACCAATTTTATTCTTCTTGTTGGCATGGGATGAACATGAAATTGTGTTGATTTGTTGTTGGAACCGAGCTAGAATGTTTGTTGAAATATGTTATGGCTTCTTCTGCTGGTGGGTTCATAATTTTTGCTCTTCTGGCCCAGCTCCTATCTTCAGCCTCTGTCTTTACATTGGCCCAGTCCATGCATGTTCTTCAGACAACTCCTTGGTAATTCTCTCAAACTCTCTTTCAGTTTGCACTTTAAACCCTAACTTCGTTTCTTCTTCTTCTCCAAAACTTTCGTCACGCTGGATGAGACCAACCACTTCAGTCTCCCTCTTCGTCTTCTCCAGTGTGACTCCGATTAATCGCCTCAGCTCCTCAAACTGTGCAGTGCCAAGCGGCTTTGTCAGGATGTCGGCCAGCTGCAACTCCCTGGGTATGTATCTCAGTTTTATGATTCTGTTTTTCTCCGTCTCTCGCATGACATGATACTTTATTAAGATGTGTTTATTCTGTTTATGATCAATCGGGTTGCGACCAATCGCAATAGTTGTTGTGTTGTCACAGTGTATAGGAACCCCTTGCATGTTGAACTCTAGCTCGCCGAATAGTCTCTGCAACCACACCGCATGGTTTGTGGTTGCGCATAGGGCCATATACTCAACCTCAGTCGTAGACTTGTACCTTGCTTCTGTGTACCCCAACTGAAAATTTCCAAATCAACCGCAAAACAATACCCTGTAGTGCCTTTGGCATCGGTCTTACTGCCGACTAAGTCAAAATCAGAATAACTAACCAACTCATGGTTCTTAACCCTCTGAAAAAACAACCCGTAGTCAAATATTCCATTTACGTACCTCAGAACTCTCTCAATTTCATTTAGGTTTCATTCAGTAGGATTCGTGTTGCTTCTAGATAAATAGGAAGCTACAAATGCTAAATTCGGTCTTGTTGCAGCTAAGTACAGAAGCCCTCCAACTATGCTTTTGTACTTAGTAGCATCGGGTAATAAATTACTGTCTCTCGTGAGGTGTGAGAGGTGTTCTCACCCTCTTAGAATCCTTCATTCCATATTTGATCAATAACTGTTGGGCATACTTGGCTTGTTCAAGGAAAATTCCATCCTTAACATACTGAATTTCAAACCCTAAAAAATACTTCAACTTTCCCAAATCGCTCATTTTAAAAGTCTTGCTCAATCTATCCTTAAAAAACTAATCATCTTCTCATCACTCTCTGTGATGATAATATCATCGACATACAGGCAGATTACCATAATTTCACCTTCTGTGATCAGCAAGTACATTGATGCATCACAATCGCTTCTTTTACATCCTTCCTTAAGAAAGAATGAATCAATCTTACTATATCAGGCCCGTGGTGCTTGCTTGAGCCCATACGGTGTCTTTTTCAATCTTAGAACCTTAAACTCAGTTCCCTTAATCACGTAACATGGGAGCTGTTCAATATAGACTTCATCTGTGATCTCCCCATTTAGAAATGCGGATTTCACATCCATTTGATATAGGTTTCATCCCTTCTGAGCTGCAATTGCAATTAAAAATGTGATTGTGTCGTGTCTAGACACCGGGGTAAAAGTTTCCTCGTAATCCAATCCTTGAGTTTGAGTAAACCCTCTTGCAACCAGCCTATCCTTTAATCTCAAAATCTATCCATTTCCATCCGTTTTACGTTGTAAATCCATTTTACGCTTATAACTTTCTGTTTCTTTGGAGGATCAGCAAGTTCTCATGTCTCGTTCTTGCTGATCATTTCCATTTCTTCGTCCATAGCGTCTCTCCACTCTTTTTCAGCCACTGCTTCCTTAAACGTAGCTGGTTCTCAACTGTTTGATAACAACTCTCATACACATTGTTGGATGCTTCAATTTCTCCTTCTGAATTTTCATACAGCTCTTTGAGCCTTCTCATTATGTGTATTTTCCTTGATGAGGTGCTATTGCTTCCTCTAGAATCACTCAAATTGAATGGTACAAGAGAGAATGGATGGGAGTATTGTCTTCCACTCCCTCTTGAACTGTTCTGTCGAGGTGTATTAGGAGTCTGTGTTTCTTCCTTCTGTAACGTAGTGGTAGGAATGTAATTGCCAGTCACAGAGAGCCTGTTAGTATCTGTCTGAGACTCCGAATTCCAGCCCTTATCCTCTTCAAACACAACATCTCTAGCCACCTCTACCTTGCACGAACTCAACTTGTAAATTCTGAACCCTTTATTCATGCTACTGTATCCCACAAAAATTTCTTTCTCAGATTTATCATCAAACTTTTTTCTGTGTTACATTGGTATTAGTGTGTAACACAAGCTCCCGAAAACTTTCAAATGACCCAATGATGGTTTGTGACCACTCTAAACCTCTAGTGGTGTTTTATTCTCCAAGGCTCGTGTAGGTAGCCTGTTTTGAAGATAATAGGCGATGAACAACAACCTCTGCCCAAAATTTATTGGGCATTCCTTTGTCTTTGATCATGCTCCTCGGTATCTCTAACAGTGTCCTATTTCTCCTCTCGGCAACTCCATTTTTTTTAGGAGAATAGACCTCTGTTAGCTGCCTTTGAATCCATTTGTCCTTCAAAATCTGTGTAAATTCCCTCGAGTTAAACTCCATTCCCCTATTGAACCTCAACTTTTTCAACTTCTTCTCGGTCTATGTCTCAACCAAAGTCTTAAATTTTATGAATGTCGCAAATGTGTCTGATTTCAACCTTAAAAAAATACACCTACAACATATGCGAGTAGCCATCCGTGAAAGTCAGCAAATACACGATGTCATCTAACGAAGGGGTCTGCATTGATCCACAAATATCTGTGTGAACCAATTCTAGAATTACCTTCGATTTGGCTTCTGAAACCTTAGGGAATTCATCCATGTTTTGTTTTCCCTTCAAACAGGCTTCGTAGACCTGTTTACTCGCTGTGAACTTTGGCAGCCCCTTAACCATTTCTTTATTCTGCCTAGTTTGTAAATTATGCAATCCAGAATGGCCGAATCTCCTATGCCAAAAATCTGACAGATTTTCTTCCTTAGCAGTCATAGCTCCCTCATTAGCCAATTTCCATTTTAACGGATAAGCCTTATTTACCATAGGAACTTCAGCAACTCGACCTCCATTTCTGTCCTTAATTTCACACTTATCCTCTGTGAATACCACATTGTATCCATTCCTTGTTATTTGAGGGACGCTCAGCAAGTTTTTACTCAATCCAGGATTTAGGCTTCATTTCTTTGTCATTACTTCGATGCTTCCTTTTCCTGTTGTAATTAGTGTTGCACTGTTGCCTACTCTGATAGGCACGTTGAAGTTATGTCCAAAGTAGTGAAGAAACCTTTTTCTTTGGTCATATGGTTGGTTGCTCCAGTATCATTCAACCAAACATCATTGTCCAAGGATTCACTCATCACATGAGCTGCTGTGAATAGTGAATTATCCTCATCTTGTTCACTGGTTATTTGTACTTGATTTTGTGGATACTTCTTAAACCTACATTCTCTAGATAAATGCCCAGGTTTACCACACTTGTAGGGAGCATAATGACGTGTGGAAACACGAGTTATAATTAACCTTGTCCACTTCACCGCAAGTATACAGATCTTGTAGTACCAGGGTCGATCTCAGGGACTAAAACAGCTAAACTAAGAACGAGACTAAACTAAGACGAGAAATGATAAGATGGGATATGGTCCTAATTTTCCTAAAACTATCCTAATGGTGACAATGAAACTAGGGTAAGGATAAAACTAGATATGATGAATACTACGGGTGTACGGGATACCGAGTATTGCATAGATGAACGACTAAGGATCATAGATCTATAACCTACTCTTGACTACGGGAAATTCATGCTCTACGGTGAGGAGTGATTCTTCCGAGCCTAAACCTCCTAACCATGGATACATGCAACCCTACCTTCCAGCAGCGATTAACATATACCATGGCAGCATTATCGATCGCAATCACTATCCCTAAGATGACTAACCGACCGGTCAGATTCTCATTAGCCAAAGCTTAATCTACTACTTAGCGGACCGAATTCGTTCCTTAACCTTCCAGCAAGGTTCGAGATCCTATGTTGTTGAGCGGTCAGCACTAACGTATGATTGATATTGCTAAGCGTAGAACCGTAAATCAAGAGTAAATAAATAAAACTAAGCATTAATGTGAATCATCGTTCATACATACAATTCCGATATCCCTACCCGCAATAGGGACTCTACTCACTCATGGAAGAAACGAAAACAAAAGATAACACAATTCTATACATGATAAACCCTAAGGAATTCGATGCCTCGACCTTCCCTATTGTGTTACCGGTGTACGAATTGGTGCTTCTCTTCTTCTCCGATGCTTCCTGAACCTTCCCAGATGTTTTTCCAGTCCTCCCTTGCCCTGTTCGTCGCCCCCCTT
>CM071867.1:11245609-11258214 GCA_036759665.1 Gynandropsis gynandra | reverse complement strand
GTTTCTTAGGATACGAATGTCATTTCTTGTCAATGCGCCGCTTGCGTTGCGTTTGTCTCTTCGATATTCTGTTTGCTTCATATTTGCTATTTGCGTTTGTCTCTCGTGTTGCACCCTGACGTGTGGAAACGCGAGTTATAATTAACCTAGTCCACTTCACCGCAAGTATACGGATCTTGTAGTACCAGGGTCGATCTCAGGGACTAAAACAGCTAAACTAAGAACGAGACTAAACTAAGACGAGAGATGATAAGATGGGATATGGTCCTAATTTACCTAAACCTAAAGCTATTCTAATGGTGACAACGAAACTAGGGTAAGGATAAAACTAGATATGATGAATACTACGGGTGTATGGGATACCGGGTATTGCATAGATGAACGACTAAGGATCATAGATCTATAACCTACTCTTGACTACGGGAAATTCATGCTCTACGGTGAGGAGTGATTCTTCCGAGCCTAAACCTCCTAACCATGGATACATGCAACCCTACCTTCCAGCAGCGATTAACATATACCATGGCAGCGTTACGATCGCAATCACTATCCCTAAGATGGCTAACCGACCGGTCAGATTCTCATTAGCCAAAGCTTAATCTACTACTTAGCGGACCGGATTCGTTCCTTAACCTTCCAGCAAGGTTCGAGATCCTATGTTGTTGAGCGGTCAGCACTAACGTATGATTGATATTGCTAAGCGTAGAACCGTAAATCAAGAGTAAATAAATAAAACTAAGCATTAATGTGAATCATCGTTCATACATACAATTCCGATATCCCTACCCGCAGTAGGGACTCTACTCACTCATGGAATAAACGGAAACAGAAGATAACACATTTCTATACATGATAAACCCTAAGGAATTCGATGCCTCGACCTTCCCTATTGTGTTACCGGTGTACGGATTGGTGCTTCTCTTCTTCTCCGATGCTTCCTGAGCCTTCCCAGATGTTTTTCCAGTCCTTTCTTGCCCTGTTCGTCGCCCCCTTTGCCCTAGATCCATTCAGTTCTCTTTATTCGCTCGTTTGAAACTTAGATCTAGGTTGTTGCGAAGTTCGCGGCCCGCTCGGGCACATATGTTACCCGGTCGGGTATAGGCAGCCCGACCGTGTTGATTCGTGAACCCGATCGGGTGAACGTCACCCGATCGCGTGACTAAGTGGACCCGAGTCGCGTAAACTTACGGGGCTGAAAGATAATTAACTGCCCGAGCGGGTTTTCAGATTTCGCCCGATCGGGTGGTGATCACCCGATCCTCTTTGCTCATATGCCCGGGTCGTGTCAAATGCATGGATAAACCCCGTAGGTTCTACCCGAGCGGGTGAAGGAATAGTGCCCGACCGGGCACCCTCGTATTCTTGAAATCTCTCTTTTCCGCTCGTTGCTCGGGCGTTCCTTTGGGTTCTGGAGCTCTGAGTAGATGTGTCCTCAAATCATGTGGTTTTTGCAGGGGATCCTTCATATTGAGCTCATTTAGGCCTTGCCGCCTAAAACCTGAAAACCGAGAAAACGGGGATGTAAAACTCGAAACCGTATCGGAATAGTAAGATTCGATGTAAGAAATAAGCGAAAATGATCTAAAAACCTATCCTAATAATGATACACTTTCAGTGTTATCACATAATATTTTAGAAACCAACTCATATTCTTCCATTCTCGCTTAATATGCCCTGATCTCATTTTCAAGTTTAGTAATATTACTTGCATATTCTTTAATTTTCTCTTTTTTCAGACTGCCTCATGTTGTAAAATGAGGCTCTTAACCTTTGCAGCTTGATTCGAGCTGCCTTAGAGCCACCTTGAAAACTCTCCTTGAGCAAATCCCATGCTGCCTTGGATGTTTCACAGGTCGACAAATGGGTGCTAAAAATCTCTTCAGTAACAACATGGTATATTAGCTCCAAAGCCCTCTGATCCTTGGCTTCTAACTCCTCCCACTCAGCCATAAGTTTCTTCCCTTCTTCAGCATGTAGTTCCTTAACATCAGGACACTTTGGAATCCCTTCTGTTATGATTTTCCAAAGCCCCTTACCCCTTATTGTGGGTTTGATCTTGATCACCCACAGACTGTAATTTTCCCCCTCAAATATAGGTATTGGTGGAGTGTTCCGTGACCGGTCCATGTTAGCTTAATATCACAGATCTGAGTTCTTTTGTTACGTGCTGCAGATGTATGTTTGTTCTTGGTTTTGTGCTCTTGTTGTGTTGTTGTTTAATTTTTGTGCCGTTCTTGTGTTGTTTGGTGCTACTGCTTGATTTTGTCCCCAAACCTTAGTGCTCTGATACTATTTGTTTGTTTTAGAAGTCTACCATTCTGTGATTTGTGCAAACAGAAATTGAAATGTGAATGATCCTTTTGTTGCTCAAGGTTTTCTCGTGTGATTTTGTAGAGAATTTTTTTGGTGTTTTATTACATATTTATATCTAAATACACCCTTAAACAACATTATGTAAGTCTTCCATAATTGCCCATAATTTTGGTTGTTTGTATAACCAATTTTATTCTTCTTGTTGGCATGGGATGAACATGAAATTGTGCTGATTTGTTGTTGATTTTGATGCTGGAACCCAACTGGAATGTTTGCTGAAATATGTTATGGCTTCTTCTGCTCGTGGGTTTCGGAATTTTTGCTCTTCTGGCCCAGCTTCTGTCTTCAGCCCATGTCTTTACGTTGGCCCGATCCACCCGTGTTCTTCACACACCTCCTTGGTAAGTCTCTTGAACTCTCTTTCGGTTTGCACTTTAAACCCTAACTTCGTTTCTTCTTCTTCTCTAGAACTTTCGTCATACCGGAAGAGACCAACCACTTCAGCAGTGATCCATCTATGTACCCAAGTTTATTACATCCTTATAGAGCCCTGGTTATGGAGCATTGCCATGAACTGTAATCTTCTGGACTAGTGAGTCACTCAGAAACAAGAACCAAATTTAAACGATCTCTATTAGAAAGGAAATAGGGTTGTCATGTGAATCTAAATTTTGTGATGATGCAGAGGCCATTGCTTTGAAAAAAATCAAGAATTTATCTGAAGAAGAATATAAAAAAGAGAGAATCCTCAATAGAAATATGATTTTAGATTTCCTTCAAAAAGCTTGTCGATGCTCTGATATCAAATTAGCGCACATATTTGAGGAAAAAAAGAAGAAGATGACTCTGCAACTGATGATGTAAGAGTACCTTAGAGAAAAGAAGAAAGAAATAGAGAGTTGTGAAAAATGTTAATGTATTCTCATGAATTAACATATTTATAGTATTCTAATGACACTTTTTTAGCTATTAACTAACTCCTAACAGAATAATTACTAAATAATCTATTGTTGTCTCTTTTAATATACGTTATATTGAAATCAAGATCAAGGAAAAAATTGTTGCTTTGCAAAGACTGAAAGTTTTTAAGATCTAAACAAAGCAAATCTTGAAGTCTTTCTTTTGTCTTTTGACCCTTTCAATTTTCCAACATTTAAACACAAAAAAGGTAATAAAAGTAAGGAGGAACAAAGACACTCGACAAGAAACTAAAGAACAAGAAAAAGATGGAATCATGTTCTTAATCTCTAACTCTCGGACCATGCATGCATCGCGTGACAACACCAAACTAAAAGACAAACAAACCGTGACACTTTTATAGTGAATAAAAACCCTAAAAATTGCTGTTGTTGTTATTGTAATCTTGTTCAATGTCGGAAGCAGCCTCGTCGTCTTGATCCATAAAGCACTCATCAATCCCACACGCAACATGACCGTTTCCAAAAGCCTTGATATGGTCCTTGAGCGACCTCTTGTGCTTGAAATCGGATCCGCAAGAGCAATACCATAGCTTACCACAGTTCTTCTCGTGTGTTCTCCAGTCGCCTTTCACAGCAAAGGCCTTGCCGCATTTCCTACATGCAAAAGGCCTTGTCCCGTGCTTGCGTTTATAATGCGTTTGGAGCGTACGGAAGTCCTTAAGAGGCTTGGCTCTGGGGTGATCGATGTTGTTCTTGCAACCAGGCGCACAGCAGTAGCACGGCAACCTCAGCATTGCCGTCGGTTGTGTGCCTCTCAGTGACTCGGGTCCTTTTCTATACTGTGAACCATGTCCCCACATATGCATCTACGTTCGTACGGCAATCAAACGTATAAAAAATTAGTACTTCCAAAGGCATTAGGTCTAACTTTGTTTCTAAAATACACTTCTTTCTGTACAGAAATCTTGTAGTTTTTTATATCCTCTAACAAAAAAAAAAAAAGAATTGTTTGTAACAAGTGCAACATTCATTAAGAATTTTTTTTATGTGATAAAATGATATTATGAGATATGAAATTTCGAAAACTTAACTGTAAACTCTAAATCTAACTATGTATTGTATCCATGTAACATTATGCTTTCACTTTTATGTAAAAAGACGTCATAGCTTTCACCTTTATGTTGTACACATATCTAGTTGCAAAAGGTCGACCATGTATGTATATATTCACACAGTATGTGTGAGTATTATTCTTCTAGTTTTTCTTGTTGTGAAAGAAAAAGATGGAGACAAATCAGACGCAGGTGAACATTTAAGCATATATTGTCAGGTTACGAAAAAGACTGTTGGGTTAAAGAAGATCTTCTGATGAAACCCCTGAAATGAGTTGATTTTTCGTACCATCAATCACACACTTCAAGACCCATCAACCTGACATGTATTGTACCATCAAGCAGAATGACCTATGCAGCGTTACTCATGATTATCCCGTACTCTTTTTCTTTTAACCATTTGAAAAGCGATCTCTCTCTTTCTTTTTTTACATTAGTGAAGGCATTAACACAGTGGTAACAAGTTATCGTTGGGACAAGGCATGTCAAAGAGAAGTGAAGAACAATGAGACGTAAAAATGTCGATACCACGCAATATAATACTGATAAATAAAATAGCCCGAAAAGAACAGAGATTAAAAGAGTGAGGCGCTTTGTGTGGTTTTATACCTGCATGTTGTTGTATCTGTTGAAGGTCTTGAAGCAAAGTGGACAAGAGAACTGTGTAGGACCAATCAGAATCTGAGCGGGGGTTGGTATCCAATATTGATGACCTTTGTTTAACTCAACATGATCATGATCATGAATATTATGATATTGCGAAGCAACTGTAAACTCTACCTCTTGATCATGATGATGATGTTGGTTGTTATGCTGCTCCTCGGTTGCGTTTAGAGCAATACCACCGCTGCTGCTCCCTACACCATTACAGGAACTGGTGTTGCTGATGATATTTGGTAAGCCTAGTTGAAGATCCACAGTAACAGTTTGACAAACATGATCATGATCATCAAGAATATTTGAAGAAGTCTGATCTGTATCGATGGAATAATGATATGCTTGAGGTACGTCTTGTTCTTGATCATGCCTATTGGGGCTTAAGCTAAGGAGAGGTAGAGCTTCTTTGAGTGGAGGAGAATCAACTTTTGCGGTTGTAGTAGTAGAGATCATATTAGGGTTTGTGTTGTTGTCGTTGATGATATTGTTTGGATAATAATAATACTCACGAGAACTGTAAACATATGGAAGAGAAGGGGAATAGTTGAAGCAATAGTTCCATCCATTGTTTAAGAGATTGGAGTAAGGATCAGACATGACCTCTTGTGGGGAAAACAGAAGTGAAGGAGTTGTTAATGCCTTAGATATATACATATATATCTATATATATATATAAATACATTTATGTATAATGTATGTACCTTGTGTGAGATGTGACGAGGCGGTGGTAATTGTTAATTATACACAAAAGGGCATGAAGGAGGTGAGAGAAATAAGAGCTAAGAAGGAGATGGAAACTATCTTGGGACTTGCGAGAACGAGGTACACATTGAAGAACGTGTTAAACGATATTGCAAGAAACAGATATCCGAAAACGTTTTGATTCTAAACACAATTTTCTACACACCAAAAAATTGAATTCATAATGCAAACATAATATAATATCAAAGAAAATTTGAAATCATAAAAGACAAAATAAAATCTAAGCTTTATAAACTTTAACCGTACAAAATAGATCAATCTATCACAGAAGACAGAATATTCGGAAGATAAATAATATTTTTAATTTATAATTTTTTTATATGGATAAATATCGAATTAGAATAATAAGTAAAATTTAATTAAATTTGGTTCGTCGGGTGTAAACCATTCACCAGCCAACCCGTCGGTGAGCAGCAAAGTATGAAAGGGATCATGGACAAAATTAACAATCAAGAAAAAAGTTTGTCTCCTTCAATATTGAACATTGATATATGTATGTCCATTAATTATAATAATATATACGGAGAGAGATACATAATATATAAATATATAAAATAGAGAGAGAGAGTCCCATAAAAATAGAGACAGAGAGATAAGATACACTGAGAGCATAGAAGAGTTCATAAACTTTTTGGTTTTGTGGGATTTTCACGACATTGGGAAAGGGAACAGTTGTGATCTAAGACAGCACTTGCTTTGATGGGCTCGTCTATGTCGGCTTGGCTTCAGAACCAAATTACTAGGGAACCCAAATTTTAAATAAATTTGATTTATAAATAAGTCTAACGTAAAATAAATGTAAAAATATATTATAATAAAAAATTGTTAAATTCATCTACGTGCGTTAAATCCCAATTCATTAATCCTGCATGTAGACCTCTTCTTAAAACCGTCCGACATTTCCTTCTGTTTCTATCTTTACTAGGCTCCCAAGTTGATAATGACAAAAATTGTGCGTTGTAACGTTTATTCCTCAAGAAACTCACTCGATGTATTATTATAATTGCAAATTCTATGGGGCTTAATGACAACTACTTATTGCTAGGGAATGATTATATAACTCACTACTAGAAACTACTCTTGAATTTATCTAACCTATTTTCTTAACCTACTATTGAACCCTAAGTTGTTTTAATCCATCCATAAAATTTTGTTCAGTAAAAAATAAAAGTATTTATATATTAATTAACATGTATATATACTTAATCATACAATAATGTCAAAAAGAATACAATATAAGGATTCAACAAACGGTTGGGAAGGTTCTTTGTCTTATAAGATTTTATGGTTAATATTATAATGTGCACCAATATATGTGAATAATTATGGTATAAGTGTTATCATTCGATTTAGTCCAAAATAAATGTGATCGGATTTAAACCCGAGAGAATTCATGAATGCTATTACCTTGTGCAGCGATGATGCGATTGAGAATCCACCCTCCAACGAGCAAGAGAGAGTTGATGGAAATTCGGTGGACAAAGGAAATGGGAGAATTGGGATCATGGAAGGGTTTGAGCCAGATTTCGAGAAGCCATATGTTGCTCCGCCGGCGTACGTACCTCTTACACCATTTCCTGGATGCTTGGTAAGCAGCAAGAATCGAGAAAGAGTAGGCAGATTCTTTCATGGCCTTAAGGAGCTCAACATCAACATGCCGTTCTTGGAAGCCCTCCAAAAGATGCCTAATCGCGCAAATTTCCTCAAGGAGGTTTTGTCCAAGGAGAAGCGTGTCAAAGAGAGTGAGACAATAGCACTCACTGAGGAATGCAGCACCATTCTCCAAAACAAGCTGCCCCGAAGTTGAAGGACCCCGGAAGCTTCTCCATTCCATGCACCATAGGAAACATCGACAAACCTTTGTGCGATTTGGGAGCAAGCGAGAGCGTAATGTCATATTCGGTCTATAAGTGGATGAACTTCGGGGATTTCAAACCTACCAAGATGTGTCTACGACTCGCGGATCATTCGGTAAGGTATCCGGTGAGAATTGTTGAAAATATTCCCACCAAGGTAGGCAATCTTTGCATTCTCGCTAATTTTATTGTACTTGAGATAGAAGAAGATTTTAGGGTGCCTATTATTCTCGGTAGACCTTTCTTAGCTACTGCATGTGCCAAGATAGACGTACAACAAGGGAAGCTCTCTCTACACGTCGGAAATGGGAAGATAGAGTTCAACTTGTCCAGCTACATGAACGGACCTTCCTTAGAGGAGCCATGCCTTAGAGTTGATTTGCTGGACGAGTCGGCGAATGACACGCTTGATCGAGTAAGTATTTCCGATCCTCTCGAGAGATGCGTAAGGAAGGTTTGCAGGAACACAATACTCACGGGTGAAGAAGACGAGCTCTACAGGAAATTCATGAGTGCCATTGAGGCACTGCAAGATGCCCCACATGAGGAGGCACCGCACGAAATGCTCACTGATTTTGCAGTAAAGAAGGTGTCTAGGCTTCTGCTCGAATATCTTCCTTCTTCTCTTGAGCATGAGACGCGACAACCACCCACTCGCCTAAAGAAGCATAGGAGAGCAAGCCCTTCATTGTGTATGCATGGATTACTTAAAGAGGACAACCACGAACCCTACATCGAAACTCAAAGGAGGCTGCATCTGAGTTCAAAAGACGTAATGGGAAAAGAAACCATAGAACTTTTTTATGCATATATTCTTTATCCAACATCGGACTGTGAATGGGTGAACCCCATGCATGGCGTGCCAAAGAAAAGAGCAATGACAATAGCGCACAATGCGAATAAGGAGCGCGCTAAGGGATGGCACGATACGAAGATTCTACCTCATGACTTTCGGTCAGGTGATTTGATTCTACTTTTCCCGGGCAAACTACATTCCCGTTGTTCTGGTCCTTTTCAGGTGTGAGAGGTGTTCACACATGGAGCAGTAGAACTGTGGAGCAAGACGAGCGGAATGTTCAAAGAAAATGGGCAGCGCCTATGATGTGGTTAATCTCAAGTAATAGTATACCTAGACTAACGCTTCCGCAAGAATACAGATCGTATAGTACCAGGGTCGAACACAAGGAATTAATGCAACTCTTAAGTTATTAAACTAATGGATAAGACGTGTGAAATCGATAGGTGATGTGAATGCGAATAAACTAGACTACTTAATGGAATAACTCAATGACTAAACCCCATAGGTTTCGAGAGATGCACGGCGATGCAACGAAGTTCTAACAAGATCATTGGTCTTAGATATTATCACGAGTTCAGGGAATTTAAGCTCTAGTATAGGAACTGACTGGAGTAGCCTTCTCCACTATCTAGCATGCGTATACCAATCTCCCAATTGTGTATCGCACCCACTAGACGCATTAAGACCGCTATCCTAATCCCTAGATTCAATCAATCGACCTGGCTTAGGTTCTAAACCGATTAAATCCTAAATCATGGCTAAGTTCCAAAGTCTAATCCCCTGGCATAGATTCATTAGACTTCTATGATTATTCATTCGAGAGGCGTACAAGAATGAAAGCATTAAAAACAACCAATCAATCTGAAAACGATCAAATTCCAAATTCATTCATTCAAGCGACATTCAAGAACAAAAGCATTAAGAACAAGACTTCGTTACAAATCGGCAAAACTCCCTAACCCATGGCTATAGATCTACTCAGACATGAACTCAGCAAAAGAAACACAAGAGATAACTATGTTCGACATAGATAGAGAATGAGATCCCTCTCTATTCTATTATCAACGTCTTCAATAGTTCCTCCACGCTCCGGATCCTTCGTTCCGTCCTTCTCTCTCTTTCTGTATGTCTCTGAATGTCTCCTCTGATGTCTCGTTCGTATCCTAGCCGTAGAAGGCTTCTTTTCTCATTAATTTCCCATTCAAACCTTCAAAAGAGTTAGTTCCAGATTTGGCGGCCCGCGCGGGCATAAGTGCACCCCGGTCGTGCAGCAGCTCAGTCCAGTCGTGCAGCAGCTCAACCCGGTCGTGCACACTTACCAGCCCGAGCGGGCTCTCTTGCCCGTGTGTGTTGTCTTCCAGCCTGAGTCGGGCATGCTCTCGGCGATTTTCAGTGCCAAATTGGAGCCTGAGCGGGTCCCCTTTTGCAGCCCGAGCGGGCATGGTCACCTGACCATGTTCAAGTCATGCCCGAGTCGTGCTAAGTCTCGGGGATGTTCAGCCTCAATTTCACATGTCTAGCCCGAGCGGGTCCAATGGTTAGCCCGAGCGTGTAGCCTTCAATTGCTGTTTCCGCTCCTTTCGCTCGATGCTTGAGTGTTCGATTTGGATCCGTGGCGTTGCTAATGTTGTATCTTGACATTCAATCACGTTTTCGGGGTTGAATTGCCGTAATCACTCGTGTTTTACTTCATGTCTTCGTTCCTATACAAATTACGAAATGGTAGATGAAGTCCTCGAATATACTCAATAACTCGGTAAAATCTAAGAAATCTAATCAAAACTAAACCTAAGAATCATGTAAATACTACAACGGATTACATGTTATCAAACTCCCCCAGACTTAACCTTTGCTCGTCCTCGAGCAAATCTAGAGTCGAGTACAAGAAGAGCTAAAAAACAATGGACACTAGCACAAATACTTCGAAGGATTAGCCATCATGCAAAACAACGCGTCACATGAACGCAAGCCTAAGCGTATCTAGTTCAAACTTCTATCAACCGAAAGTCACGAGCCATGCAATCCTACCAATGACCTAAGTCTATTTGATACCCCTAGACAATGTCCAAACGATCTCCATACCGATTCTCCTAAGCTTGAGATATCATTAAACTCGTATCCTCGTTCTTATTCTTTTTTTCTTTTTTTAATAGATCCGCGCTTGGTTTCTAGGACGTCGAAGTTGAAGAGGGATGGCTTTCTACTTAGATCCAGGCTGCCTATGGCACACTCATAAGGTCTTGTAACCTTAGCAGAGTGAAGAGGTGCGTCATTGAAGAACATTTTTCTCTTAATTTTTTACCGAAGAATACGCATCACTCTAACCCTTAGGACGTAGAATAGCACATCAACCCACCACTTAGACCCGAACCATCGATCTCGATGTACTCATGTCAATATAAACCTGAAATAGTTAAAAACTTATCCAAGGTAACAACGGAGTATAAGCGTGTGGAATTTAATGATCAATGAACGATAAAATATATCAAATAAAGCAAAGACCAATCGGTATACACGGAGATATGGATACTTGGTACTGAAACCTAGGAGGTGAATGCAACTATAGATCATGGTTTCAAGCACAACTACTCAACTAATCGGTATCCAAAAGACTTCTAAGCAATCCTAGACTATTGTTCAAGATTCCACAAAGTCGCACAATGATGACTAAAGCTCGAAAATTCATGCTAGGTATCCATCCATTTATTCCTAAAAATAACGAAAATAAACATCTAATCCTAATCACATGCATGATACTCGACGAGTACTCCCCCAGACTTGAATAAAACACCGTCCCGGTGTTCAAGACCTAAGAGAATCTTGCATACCAAACAACGGGAAAATAAGGGTTGGAACGTGTGCACCTTGTGTATCTTGCAATCCCGAGTTTGCGTCTCCTCCTCAAGGATGATATTGACGTCGAAAAACCTGTGAAAAAGAATCACACAATCCAAAAGAAGGAATACTAATCCACCGAGTACATCAATGTGAAAAGAAAAATAATAGGTCCAAAAAAATGAAATGAAAATGCAAAAGTCGGGTTGCCTCCCGAGAAGCGCTTGTTTAAGGTTGTGAGCCTGACCAAAACACTCTACTAATGTGTTGGCTCTGAAAGAGCGAGTGTAGCTTGAGTATAATCCGTGTTATCCGCATTGTAGAGCTTTATACGTTGGGCGTTCACTTTAAATGGACCATTGGTTCCTATTAGCTCGATTGCTCCGTGTGGTGAGATGCTTTTGATTGTGAAGGGCCCGAACCATCGTGACTTGAGTTTGCCTGGAAAAAGTTGCAAACGTGAATTGAAAACAAGTACACCATCACCTACCTCGAATGTTCGCTGGACTATGTATCTGTCATGCCATTTCTTCGTGCGCTCCTTGTAGATTTTTGCGTTCTCGTACGAATGGAGGCGCATCTCATGGAGCTGTAGCGTTCATTTCTCAGCAGCTGACTTGTAATCATAATTAAATGCTTTAATTGCCCAATACGCTCGGTATTCTAACTCGACCGGTAAATGACATGCCTTACCGTACACTAGCTGAAACAGAGTCATTCCGATTTGCGTTTTGAATGCTGTACGATAAGCCCATAATGTGTCGTCGAGTTTCAGTGCCCAATCCTTCCTAGACCTAGAGACCGTTTTCTCCAAAATCAACTTGATCTCTTGATTAGAAACTTCAACTTGGCCGCTGGTTTGAGGATGATATAGCGTTGTGATCATCTCGTTTTCATACGTATTTCTTGCACGATTTAGGAGACGTTTTTGATATATATGTGATGTTTTACGTATGATTCCATTTTCGTTTTACTTGTTTTCGTGTTTTCATGTTCTTACAGGTCTTTACGCGTATTTGGATCATTTTGGAGCTAAAAGGATATGCACGGAGCTAAGGAGCAACTTCGAGAATCATCACGGGACAAACGGGACAAGATTGAGCATGGAAAGCCTCCACCCGATCGGGCACAACTCTTGCACGACCGGGCAAAACCTACGGCCAATCTTGCGCACAATTTGCACGACTCGGGCATGAATATGCCCGACCATTTGCCTTGTGCCCGAGCGGGCTCACATACCATGCTCGGTCGGGCATGCATTCCAGCACACAATCCACGCAACTCACCCTAGCCGCACCCGAGCGGGCACACTCACCACCCGAGCGGGTCGCGGCCCGAAACTGCATATTAA
>CM071867.1:11191958-11244028 GCA_036759665.1 Gynandropsis gynandra | reverse complement strand
GCATTGTAATTCAGCCCCTCCGGTAATACTCGACAAGCTAGATAATTCACAAAGTCAGCATACCATGGATGAAAGTGCAAGTCAAGGACATTACCGCATCATCTCGGAGATAGTCGTCGATAGGAGTGCACTCGGGGATTTCAAGACGTGAAAGATGATCAGCTACCCCATTCTCGGTTCCTTTCCTATCCCGTATCTCAAGATCAAACTCTTGCAGCAGTAGGATCCATCTAATGAGCCTCGGTTTTGCGTCTTTCTTGGTGAGTAGGTAACGTAAGGCAACATGATCCGTGTAAACTATTACCTTGGAGCCCACTAGGTAAGAGCGGAACTTTTCAAACGCAAAGACGATTGCAAGTAACTCCTTCTCAGTTGTGGAGTAGTTGCATTGGGTGTTTTCTAATGTTCCACTAGCATAATAAATGACGTGCAACATCCGATCTTTCCGCTGTCCTAACACTGCCCCAACCGCATAATCGCTCGCATCACACATAAGCTCAAACGGAAGCTCCCAATTTGGCGGTTGCATGATGGGTGGAGAAACCAACGCTTCTTCAACTTTTCAAATGCATCTCGACATCCCCCTGTAAACTCAATTGGTACGTCTTTGCCTAATAGATCAGTGAGGGGTTTAGATATCTTCGAGAAATCTTTGATGAATCGTCTATAGAACCCCACATGACCTAGAAAACTACGGATGGCCTTAACGTTCCTAGGAGGTGGAAACTTCTCAATGACTTCTATTTTCGCCTTATCTACCTCTATTCCCCTTGCTGATATCTTATGCCCCAACACGATGCCTTCGCGAACCATAAAATGACATTTCTCCCAATTCAACACAAGATTCGCTTCTACGCACCTGTCTAACACTTTACACAAATTGGTTAGACAAACATCAAAGGAAGGTCCATGAACCGAAAAATCGTCCATGAACACTTCCATAATTTCACCATTTACATCGAAGAAGATAGAGGTCATGCACCGCTGAAAAGTAGCAGGTGCATTACACAAACCAAAGAGCATCCGAAGATAGGCGAATGTACCGAAGGGGCATGTGAACGTCGTCTTTTCTTGATCGTTCGGGTGAATTGGTATCTGAAAGAAACCTGAATAACCATCAAGAAAACAAATATAGGAGTGAAGCGCTAAACGTTCAAGCATTTGATCAATGAAAGGTAAAGGGAAGTGATCTTTCCGTGTGTTGGCGTTCAGCTTGCGGTAGTCGATACACATGCGCCATCCCGTGACCGTTCTTGTCGGAATCAGTTCGTTGTTCGCGTTTGGGATGACGCTGATGCCTCCTTTCTTCGAAATACATGTACAGGACTCACCCACGCACTATCTGATATAGGATATATAATTCCGGCATCTAACAACTTAAGAATCTCTTTCTTAACTACTTCCATCATGTTCGAGTTTAATCTACGTTGATGTTCAATAAAGGTCTCAGCGTCATCTTCTAAGTGAATCCTATGCATGCAAAGGGCTGGACTAAGTCACCTAATATCCTCTAATGTATAACCTATGATATCCCTATACTTCCTAAGAGCTTCTAGCATTCGTGCTTTTTGGGATTCGTCTAGGTCATCATTCACTATCACCGGATAAGTAGATTCGAGTCCAAGAAATTCGTACCTCAACCCTTGTGGTAAGGGCTTCAACTCTACCTTTGGGGCTTTTTCAACACTCCAGTTTGGTTTTGGACGTTTGATTTGGCCATTAGGCATATCAGAAGTGGTTGAACTATCGATGTAAGCCGCATGAGGCGCGTTGGAATCTGTCTGGCATCCACGGAGGTTTGTGCACTGTTTTATGGCGTTTTCTTGTCTGGAATCCTTCCCATTTGATCTGTTCTTATGTGTTTATGGGATGAGAAGTCTCCTTGATGAGGATTGTCCGAAATTCCATCTTTTTCTGGGGTTACGACCTGTTGTGCTCGGGTCGCACAGAAATCTGCTTGGAGTGCGTCTAACTCGGTGCTCGGGATCTCTTTCATCTTTCTTTTCTCCAGAAGCTTTGTGTATTGTTTCACTTCGTTAGGGTATTTATAAAGTCCCTCTCCAGCTTCTAGAAGAGCCATCTCAAGAGAATCCATGTTCCCAAACTCTTCGATAACTTCCTCGGCTAGTCTCTCCAAGATAACTATGTAGAATACCGAGTCTACCATACAAGGCTGTCTAAGTGTGTCGTTCAAAATAAAATCCACTTCTTCATCTCCAAACTTCAACGTGATTCTACCTTCCGCACAATGTATGATTGTCTTAGCCGTATTAAAAAACGGCCTACCGAGGATGATTGGGATCTTCTTGTGCTCCTCCATATCCAATACGACAAAGTCAACCGGGACAAAGAACTTTCCCACTTGCAAAGGCACGTCTTCCAGCATGCCCTCGGGTATTCTAACGCTTCGATCAGCCATGGTGAGCGCCATTCGTGTAGGTCGAAGATCCATCCTACCCTTAAGATCCAATTTTTCATACAATGACAATGGTAGCACGCTTGCGCTTGCTCCGACATCGATTAGTGCATGGTTAATTTCATAATCTCCTATTTAGGATCACGAATATACCTGGATCGGGCATCTTCTTGGGTAGGTTTGGCTGCAGCACCGAGTTACTCACCATGACGGGTTCTGTCTCCACATCTCGTTTGTTTGTAAGTACGCCTTTGAGGAACTTGGCGTATGAAGGCATCTTCTTCAACGCTTCATGGAATGGAATCGTGATGTGCATCTTCTTCAACATCTCAGCAAACTTTGCAAATTGAGCATCCTCGTTCTTTTTGCGTTGAGGTTGAGGGAATGGCAAAGGAGGAGGCCTCGGTTTGGGTTTCACATGTTTGGACTCCTCTTCCTCCTCTTTGTGCTCTTCAAGGTGGCTACTCTCTCTCGCTACTGTCCTAGATGATTCTCCGTTTTCAAACGTTGGACGAGTAGGCTGATCCAATGTCTTACCACTCCTTAAGTGAATGGCATTGATTTGCTCACGAGGATTTGCATCCGGTCGCGCCAGTAGAACTCCTTGCGGTCGTGCTGCCCCTTGAGCAAGTTGTGCAAATTGAATCTCCAATTGTCTAAGGTGAGTTTGAAAACTCTCTAGCTTCTTCTAGGTGTTCTTTTGATTCTTCACCAAATTACTCTAACTTTGTTGTATTTCCGACATCGAGTTAGCTTGATTTTCTTGGATTTGGAGGAGAAGAGTGAACATGGCGTTGAAATCGGGGGCTGCATCGGATTGGTTTGGCTGTGATTGCGATGCACGTGGCTGATGGTTCTGAGTTTGGGGATGTGTCCTTGGCAGAAAGTTTTGATTGCGTTGCATCATTCACGGTGGGAAGTTCCCCGATAAACGTTGTGCATTGAATGCACCGTCGGAATTCTTGTACGAAAGGTTGGGGTGATTTCTCCACTCGGTGTTATAGGTGTTACAAAGGTGACATGGTCTTTCACGTCACCTTCGCCACTCCTGCTCCGAGGATTTTACGAGAAACTATGGTACCAGTCACTCGTTCGAATCCGACCGCAAATGCATTGGTAAGTGAATTCAATACGGTTTTATTCCTTGCATGGTAAGGATTTTAATGATTTTTATTCCTTTCTTCGGATGTCGCAGACACTTCCGATAGGATTTGTGAGGTCGAGCGGTCTTTGCCATAGACGATGTAAGATATATCTGATGCTAGGATACTCCACGCCGTGGGAGGCAGATCTAAGGCCGTGGCATGTGGTGGCGCTTCCATCAGAAGGGGTTGGAGAAAGTTTTGTCTCGACCATCGACAGACCGTTGGTTGTAAGTAGTCGAATTATGTGAGAATGGACCAATACCTATCCTTAGTTTTTCCCTAACAATAACAGTATTTGATTTTCAGTTGTGTTTTGTATTTGGATGGTTTTCATTTGTGTTTTGTATTTGGATGGTTTTCAGTTGTATTTTGTATTTGGATGGTTTTCATTTGACAATGATTCAATAGTAAGTATTATTGTTTAGTATCGCTATTTTTGTGGATTTACTATTCTTGTAACAAGGGTCGCGAGGAACAACGGTGGCAGAGGGACAAGGCTCGCACGGGTCCAAGGGTCGCAGAAGGACAAGGGTCGCATGGATCCAAGGGTCGCAGAGGGACAAGGGTCGCACGGATCCAAGGGTCGCATAGGGACAAGGGTCGCATATGAGAAAGAAATAATAAATTATTCATATTATTTGTAAATAATTGTATTTGTAAATAATAAAAAACAAATTTTTTATATGATTTGTAAATAATTGTAAATAATAAATAATAAAATTTTCATATTATTTGTAAATAATTGCATTTGTCAATAATAAATAATAAATTATTCATATTATTTGTAAATAATATAGTATATGTAAATAACAAATAATAAATTATTCATATTATTTGTTGGCAAAAGGGTCGCAGAGGTACAAGGGTCGCAGTGATCCGAGGGTCGCAAAGGTATAAGGGTCGCAGAGGTACAAGGGTCGCACGGGTCCAAGGGTCGCAGAGGTACAAGGGTCGCAGAGGGACAAGGGTCCCTTGAACCTCTGCAACCCTTGAACCTCTGCGACCCTTAAACCTGCGACCCTTTTACCCCTGCGACCCCTTTTATTATTATGAATAAATTTTAAAAAAATAACAATGTACCAAAAAAATAACAATATACCAAATATTTAAAAAATAACAATGTACCAAATATTTAAAAAATAACAATGTACCAAATATTTAAAAAATAATAATGTACCAAATATAAAGTTAATCTCAGGGTGGAGGGATACATTTTCCATTACTAAATATATCAGTAGCAATCTTCTCACGCATAAAATAATATTTTGTCGCAAATGCAGTCCAAATCATTACGTATTTTCATTACTGCGGCTTCTAAGTATTTGTAAGAGTAAACACCACAGTCATCCCCGCTTTCTTTCTGTACACCTTCATAATACTCATATTTCCATTTACCTTGTCCAGATGCCAAAGAAGGAAACCCTCCGAGAATGAACATCTTAGGTATAGCTTTTCTTAGATTCTCAATCACCGGATCGATATGCGTTTCCTTAATCCTCGTCTGGCAGTCGTATACTGTGATGCATTGGGTTTTGAAATCCGATTTGATGGCAACCCAATGACATCCTGTATATCTACAATTGATCGATGGAATGTTTAGAACCGCGACAAAGCCTTCGAAAGCACTAATTGGTTCTGTACTTCTTAATGGATACTTGCCATTCAAACAATCACTAAGAAGTTCCGACAAAGTGTCCATATTCTCGTACGAACAATGCTTGAGGATCTCCATGAGAAATATAGGACAAACGTAAAGCTTCTTAAATATTGCGGCGAATGTCTTCATGTGACAATACTGCATCAACAACGCCTCCTCCAATTGCTACAAAAAATAAAAAAAAAAATTTAACACACATGAATACATATGTCACAAAATGACCTCTGTGACTTCGGGTTTAAAATAACTTACCTCATCATCAAACCATACGTTGGGCATTAATATAACCTTCCAAAACTCTGGCCCCCGGGGAGTATCTAGATCAGATTTCCACTAACTTTCATGTCTAGATTTCTTAAAAAACGTATATAGAGCAGTCAACCTTTCACCCTATGCATCAATGAACGAAGGTTCTTGGGTTATTGAGCCCTTTTCTAATCCCTTGGGCGTCCACCAGAACGAAGGTTCTTCATCCACCTTTTCTCGGGTTCTTGAACCACCTTTTTCTCGGGTTCTTGAACCACCTTTTTATCGGGTTCTTGATAACCTTCTTTTCGGGTTCTTAAACAACCTTCTTTTCGGGTTCTTGGACTCCACCAACATCTTACCCTCGCCCTTGCCCTCTCCCTCGCACTGTTCTTGCTCTTTTCGCCGGCGGAGGATTAACATATGCTTTCCGTGGTCTTAAAACTCGTTTACATATCTAGCACCTGCATAAAATTTACTTCACTAAACTTATGGCGACCAATGCGACCCTGCGACCCATGCGACCTATGCAGACCCATACGAGCCATTCGACCCTTTGTGACCCATTCGACCTTTTGTGACCCATTCGACCCATACGACCCATTCGACCTTTTGTGACCCATTCGACCTTTTGTGACCCATTCTACCCATACGACCAATGCGACCAATGCGGTAATTGTGACTTAAAAGACCGTACTTACTTAGTGGAACCTCCTTATCCTTGAGGGGGCCTCTTCAACAGGACCGACTGTAGGTTCCTCAGAAGGAACCTCCTTAGGGGCGACCTCTTCGTCAGGACCGACTGTAGGTTCCTCAGAAGGAACCTCCTTAGGGGCGACCTCTTCGACAGGACCGACTGTAGTTTCCTCGGAAGGAACCTCCTTAGGGGCGCCCTCTTCGACTGGACCGACTGTAGGTTCCTCAAAAGGAACCTCCTTAGGGGTGCCTCTTCAACTGGACCGACTGTAGGTTCATCGGAAGGAACTTCCTTAGGGGCGTCCTCTTCGACTGGACGGACTGTAGTTTCCTCGTCAGTGACTTCATCGATAGTAACCACTGGAGCATCTGCATAAAATTACTTCATTCATTAGATGCGACCCTTCTACTTATACGACCGTGCGACTTATGCGTCTTTTGTGACCCATGCGACCCTTGCGACCCATGCCGACTCTCAATGGAAATTGACTCAAATGAACTTTTTTACTATTTATTACTTACTTGGTGGAACTTCATCAGGAGCAACGACTGCAGTAACCTCTCTGGAAATGTATTTAGTTAGAGGAATGATGGCGGCAGATGAGATATTTTCAATTAATCTCGAAATGTTTGCCAAATCCTCTTCTGAGCCATCTCCAGAGTCATTTTCAGACTCCGAATTAATCGGCTCTTCGTTTGGCACTGGATATGATTGTTGAAGGAATTCATCTTCTCTAACACTGCCGGAAGATTGGTTTGCGGTGCTCGCATCTATCTCGGCAGATTTTGATTTTGCCTTTTCAGCACCTTTGGGATTTGCCGCCTCTGCTTTTATATTAGGAAAATGAAACCGGACATCCCTTAGAAGATCTCTGACAGCGTTGATGATTCTTTTCTCCGACTTCTTTATTTCTTTCACTAATTTCTACTCCAGTGTCAGACAGATTGCAACTTCTTTTCCTCAGCTTCATCTTCATCCTCACCTTTTCTTTCAGCTTCGGCTTCAACATCAACTTCAGCATCACCATCTCTTTCTTCATCAGCTTCAGCATCAACTTCATCATCTCCAAGCTCTATCATTTTTTCACCCACGCTCTTTTTCCTCTTAGTCCCCTTCCCTTTCCCCTTCCCTTTCCCCTTCTTTTGATCACCAAGAACTGCTTTTCGCGTCAGCAGTTCTTGCTCACGGATGTGCTCCCAACAGATTCCCTTCGGATTTCTACGAATATGTTCCATCTATATCTGAACATCGGGATCGTGGCATCCCTGATAGTCATCCAGATCAAAAACTATACCTACCTCTTCGTGTTCAGCACGAAGAATACTTCGAATATCCTGAAAAATAAAAAATAACCATTATTACCCTCTATGACCCTTGTTTTCCTTGTGACCCTTGTGTAATTGTTACCTTAGAATCTCCGATCAGCCTTATCTCGTCTACATACTTCAGGTTAATACTGGATTTAACCATCTTCTTGCACATTCTTGGGCATGATGGATCCAAATCCACAACATCAACATACCATCCCTTTTCGCCCAAACTAGGGATGGTTTCGAAAGGAAGTAACTCCAACATTAAAAAAATAAGAATGCAAAAAGTATGAAAAAATTCAAGTTATTCGAATAATATATACAACTTACCATTAGTGGGATCATGAAACCGCCACAATACCATTTTGGTTTCGGTGATTCCCCACTAACGTGCTTGCGGCAAGTATCCACAATTTTCTCGAATGTGTAACGCCCCCATGGAAAGCGTTCACAAAATTCCAAGTCATCAACCATGTCAATGAGATCATGGCTGATAGAGTTGTCTGATGAAGGCTTGTGAGCCATAACTTGCGCCAACAACATCAAAGTTGCCAACCTCTTCCGGTCATCGGCATTCTCCGTCTTCACAAGTTTTCCAATGATTTGTGGGGGTTACCTTTCCACGGCCGAAATTCTTCTGCCTGGATGTATCACCCCTTTTGGACTCCCATCCTTTAGGATATGGTCCGCAGTTCAAACCGGAAATTAGTGCGTGCTCCACTATAGAGTACCGGATAGGAACACTGTTTAAGACGAACCACAACTCCTTCTTGTCCCTTACAATCACGGAGTGATTTAGGAGGATAGAAATTTTAATCTTAGAAAATGTGGAGTCACATTGGAAATGGAATAAATGCTAAATTGCGGTTCCTTGTCGAAGTAATGCAACTCGTATTCATCTAAGATTCCTCTCAGATTCGTTATTGTCTCGTGAGGATAACACTTGGTAGTGATCTTTGATATTATGTCCATGTGCTTGAGTTCATACACAAACTTCGGCTTTGGCGCCACCTGCAAAATGACCAATTAATTAAGAATACATTATACTTCTACCGACTCAAGCGACCCAAGCGACTCAACCGACCAATCCGACTCAATTGTCCAGTGTGACTCAACTGACCCATGCGACTAAACCGACCCATGCGACCCAAATCGACTCACTGAGACTACCGACTCAAACGACCCTTAGACCCCCGCGATGCTCAACCGACCCATGCGACCCAAACCGACTCACTGAGACTACCGACTCAAACGACCCACCCTCTGCGACGGTCAAGCGACGATTGCGACCAAACCAACTCACTGAGACAATCGACTAAAACGACCCTTAGACTCCCTGCGACGCTCAAACGACCATTGCGGCCCAAATCGACTCACTGAGACTCAACAGACTCACGACACTCACACCCATTTCAAATTAATAAACCATTCTGGGACTCGACAGCCTGCAAAACCCTATAAATCGACGCTCAACCGACCATTACGACCCAAACCGAGTCACTGAGACAACCGACTCTTGCGACTCAACCGACTCATTGACACTCACACCCATTTCAAATCAATAAACCAATTTGTGACGCGATAGCTTGCAAAACCCTTGAAATCGATCTACTTACACTTATTGACGCCATTGAAGATTGACTCGTACTCTCTTCTTCACTACTGCTGATTCTAGCCATTTCCTTCTTGCCAACTTCGAATCGATCCCTCTCAAGTTCGAAATCACTTGTTCTTTCTTGCTTTTGACACGGTTTGACAATTTTTTACGTCGAAAAATTGCAGAACGTGGGCTCCTTGGAACGAAAAATTGCAGAACGTGGGCTTTTTCACGTTCGAAAATTAAGGGTAAATTTGTCTTTTCTCCAGTTTTTTCCCGATTAAATAATTATTTTAGGAAAGGGTATTTTTGAAGCGTTTTAACCCTATGAAGATATATCTGATATTCCTCCGAATCAATACACGCGAAGGAATTAATGGAATATATTATGCATTTTATATTGTCATACTTCGTATTCTCTAATTTAAACTTTTAACTTGTCATTTGATTTAATATATATTATATGTTAATATATTAAATATATTATACAAAATATATTTATTTTATATTATATAATACATATATTTATATATGATTTTTTAAAAAAAATTGGACTAAGTCTGTTTCGAAAATTGCTTAACAACTATTCAAATATTTTTCAACAAATTTCTTGACGGACTTTTTGATGAACTCCCCTAAACATTTCTTGACAAATTTTCTCTCACCCAATTTGGGATAAAAATTACTGATGTAAGAATGGACATTTTAAGGGATAGATTTTTCACTCGTCATTCCGAACAAATCAAGATTACACACGATTAATTACGAACGAATGAAATTCGTACATAATCCATATGAAGTACCTTTCAGGATGGATCAAAGATGGATTTGGCTTTTCGTAATGGTCTTTTTCTTAGTAGTAATGAGTGATGGTAGATAATTCTCTTCTCTAGATGGAACCCGAAACACTCGTTTAGAAGTCATTTCTTGCATCATGGATTGCTATTCCTATGTCCTTTTAACATGAGAGAACAATAGTTTTATGTTGGAATTACATGGACATTTCTAATGCCATTTTATCACCAATGTAACACAATTGTATGACCAATATTGTGCAGAAAATTACGTCGGAAGTTGCTATGCCATGACATGGTCACACCGGTGGAACGCAAATCTAAAGCAGAGTGTTACGCTCGTGTTACAAATTGTTACAGGGTTGTAACACCAATATAACATAGAACATATAACGCAATTTGTGTTGCTATTGTATTAGAAAAGGTTATGCAAACACATAAGGTATGGTAACACATGTATGTTACACTTTTGACATAATGTTTGAGCATCTAACAATTTATGAACACCATAATATTCAACCGATGGTATTGGTAATTTAGTGAAGTAACATAAAGGCAACACCATTTTTTTGAAAATTATATATATATATATATATAGACATATATGTCGCATTGGTCTTATCAACTCACTTATATATAAAACTATAAAATAATCTAAACTATCTCACACACTGAAATGAAATGTGATGTTTTCGTTGTGGCCTGTAATTGTGTCACCATATAATTTACCACCAATGATATGTTTAAAAAAGAAATCTTGTTTTTGCATATCCTCATACTTAGTCTAGATCATCAAAAAAATCTTTGATATATTTTTACATGGATTGATTGATGAGTTGAATTATTTGTAGAAATACGGTGTTGAAGCATATGATTTTTCAAAGAAACAAAATTTTCACATAAAATTTATGTTGATGTGGACAATAATTTCTTTTTCTACTTACGAGATGTTGTGTGATTGGAGCAAACATGGACATCTTCTGTGCACACATTCTATTGGTGATACATATTTATTCATACTAAAACACAATATGAAAGTGTTGGTTTTGTTGTCATCTTCGTTTTTTTCAATTAGACCATCCATTGAGATGAAATAAAATAAAGTTTTGAAAAAATAAGATGATGAATAAACAACATGCATGTTGATGGGAGATGAGATACTATTTGAGTGATTAGATTCAATTGACAGATTACAAGAGACTGTTGACTACGATGGTAATGAGCATGATATATGTGAATGATTTGAATATTACCACAATTGCTATAAACACAATATTTTTTGAAATCTATATCTCATTCGTTATAACCCTGATGTTATGCATATATAGAAAAATTTTATGATCACATTAATTTTGCTCTGTAATTTATTGTATGTTTTGATTTCATTTTTGTATTTTTAGTTCGTTTTTACATATTTTTGGTTCATTATATAATCTTTCAAGCAATAAGAAGCAGTTTATAGAAAATCATGGCGAAAGTTAGCACAAAGGCGAGCATCCTAAGAGGAAAAAGTCAAAATGCTCGGTCCAAGCATTCACTACAAAAAACAGGTGTATTTGGGAGGTTTATCGCGCCACGTGGGCTCGAGTTTCTCGATGTTGTGATTCGAGATCCTCGATCTGCAGTTGTTGCGTGAAACTCTCTTGGACTGCAGGATATACCATCGTGGCGTCCTCGGCGATATCTTTTTAAAGCGCCCAGAGATCGTATAGACCCCTTATACGGTTTCGCCGACTACAAGATAAACAAAATTAGAGTTAGATTTTTACAAAATCTTTTAGTAATAATCGAAAAACAAAAGAAAAAGTTTTACCTCTAAATAAAATTTGTCCTTTTGTAAAGCACTCAGCTCGTCGGGAGTCAAACCGCAAGCTTGTGATTGCTGTGTAATCTTCTCCGTCACAGCTCTCACGGTTCTCTTCTCTCGAGGATTGACGAGTTCGGGTTCGTCGACCTCTTCACCGACGACCGGCTTCTTCTTGGCGTGGGTTTCCAACACCAGCTCAAGAAGAGTCCGTTCTCTTCCTATCCGTTGCATCTGTAATATAAAATAAACTTAATTAGATAAATATTAAAAAAAAAAATTTAAGTAATAATAAATTTTACCAATTCGTGTTTCCTCTTCGGGAATGATTTTGATCCCAAAGTATGGTGATGCGGACCATCTCTGACAACCTTCTCGTCGTACTGACATTTTTTGGCCTTCTCGCTCTTGGCCTTGACGTCTACGGACTCCCAATGCTGAATCATTTGATTGAGGACCTCGTCCGTTCTCTATATCGGTTTGTGTTTTTTAGTGTAGTAGTTGCGCTTCGCGTTGTTCATCATAAGGTGCGTCCGACCCTACATGTCTTGCACCCATGTAGGAAAATGCATCATCTCAACGGATGCAGTTAATTGACATGACATTTTGTCTTTCCAACGGGCATCCGTTGGAATTTTTAACGGATGCCCGTTGAAAATGCGTGTTCCCGAGGAAACCGACGACAAAATGGCGGCTCGTCTCCCTTTGCAACGGGCATCCGTTACAATTTCCAACGGATGCCCATTGGAAATTCTATAGACTAGGGTAGGCATCATTACACTTTGCAATGGACATCTGTTGCCAATTTTAACGGATGCCCATTAGAAGTTTTCGACAGTTACAATTTCCAAGTGATGCCCGTTGGAATAATTGTAACGGGTGTCCGTTAGAAATTTCTAATGGATGCCCATTAGAAATGTGGAAAACTTAGAATTTTTTTCTAAGTGTTGAGAGCGATTTCGGGTGTCAACGGACATCCATTAATATTTCCAACGGATGCCCATTGGTATTAGATAATTCTAATTTCTAATACATTAAACATCGTTTATATAAACTGTTCGATTATATTAACATTTATATTGTTCGATTACACATCATCTACATTATTACACATCATGTATATTATACGTCATGTACATTACACGTCATCTACATTTATTACACATCATACACATTATTTTATTTACATTTCTTCTTCAGTAGATTCATCGATGGGCGAGTCTTCCTTCGATTGTTCATTGAATTCGTCGCCGTTTTCATCTTCAGCATCTTCCGGCTCAACGTCTTCATATTCGCGTATGAATTCTCCTTCTATTTCAGTTCGTGCGAGAATCTTCTCACGATCTGTATCAATTAAACGAATTGGTTACGGATGATCGGGTTGCAACAGATCTTCTTTATCATCAGAGCTTATGATCCCTCGTGGCTTGATCTTTACTACGACCCACCATTCCTCTCTTCTACATTCCAATGTTGTTGGTTATTGCACGTAACATACTTGATCTGCTTGATCTATTATGATGAATGGATCATACTTACCATATTGTCGTGCCAGATTGACATTAATTTCTTCCCAACGGTTTTTCGTATTCCATGTCCTATAGTTGGGTCGAACCACTAACATTTAAAAAGCATCAACTTTTAACCCAACGAGACCGAGATATTCAACTTGTATGATTTGGTGCAAAATGTCGTAGAAGTTATCACCCTCTATATCACTATTAATACAAACGCCACAATTGTATGTGCTTCTATGTTTTCCGTGTTCGTACGTGTGGAACGTGTGGCCGCGAGTAAACAAGATTGGCCACCACATGACATTTCGTGCAGGACCATTAGCCAATTCTTTTAACCACTTAGGAAGTATTTCATTAGAACATTTCACCTGTACGTATAATAAAAACAAATTAATATTTTATGATAAATGCAATTAATTTTAATAGATGTATACACGAGTACTTACATAGTCTCTCAACCACGAGCCATAATGTTGAACTTTCAGGTCTGTGAGTTTATTTGCATTTAGATGAGGATATATACCAAGTACTTCTTCATTAAATATCCTGTATAATGAAAATAAATTAAGATTATATATATACATATATATTTAAAAGAATGAATAATATGTACCAGTACCTTTCGAACGGTAATAACTCTTGACAATTTAGTAGTATATATGTGTGGACACAATCATAATCATCTAGTGTTAACCAATATTCCTCGGATTTACTTCATGTACGTCCAATCGGTGAAAATATCTCAAGGATTGTGCCAAACTGTGGATTATATTGATACAAATAGTTTGTGTGATCATCCGTTGCACTTCATTCTTTCGGTTGAATATGCAACTCGAAATAGAATGTGCTGAAATATGTGATTTCTTCCAGCATGTATTGTTTGACAATAGATCCTTCGACCGCTGATTGGTTTTTTTCTTTTTTCTTTAAATGAAAGAAAAACCTTTCGAAAGGATACATTCATCTGAATTGAATTGGCCCATCGAGTATTGCCTCATCGAGTAAATGTATTGGCAAACGCTCCATGACATCGAAGAATGAAGGCGGAAAAAGTTTTTCCAATGCACATAATACTTCAGAGATATTGTTTTTCATGAAATCTAAGTTATCCCTTTTAAAATTCCTTGAACGTATATCTCTGGAAAATATGTTGATTCCGTATACACATCGTGAACATTCCGTGGTAAGAGCTCAGCAAATGCAATTGGAATGAGTTGCTACATGAAAACGTGATAATCGTGACTTTTCAACCCGATTAGTCTAGAACCAACAATATCCACACACCGAGCAATGTTTGATGCATGTCCATCTGGAAACTTAACTTCCTCTTTTAACCACTTTAATAATACCGTTTTCGTCAGACCAGACAATCTGAATACCGGGACAGGTGACCTTCCATCTCTTAATTCCAACTCAGGTCGTCAGAATATTGACTTTAAATCTTTTCTTGATTGTATATAATCCTTAGTTTTACCCACCACATTCAAAACAATATTGATGATGTTATCGAAAAAGTTCTTTTCGATATGCATAACATCTAAATTATGACGTAATATCAATGATTTCCAGTATGGTAGTTCCCAAAAGATACTACGTTTATACTAGTTATGCCATTCACCTTGAACTTTTTGTTTACGATGCCCACGATCTCCACCGCATTCTACCGATTCTTGTAAATCACCCATTGTGTTCAATCTTTCGTAAAGGATTTGTGTTCCGGTTTGCATGCACGGTGCCTTTTCTTTTTGTTCCACGTTCTTCCAAAAATGGTTTTTTATCTTTCCGGAAAGCATGACCATGAGTAAGAAATCTTCTATGACAATCAAACCAACATAGTTTCTTACCATGTACTAGTTGAAATAAATCTGTATCCTCCATACAATATGTACATGCCAATCATCCGTGCATGCTCCATCTAGATAATATTCCATAGGCAGGAAAATCGCTCATTGTCCACAACAAGACAACTTTCAATGTGAAATTTTGTTTCGTACTGATGTCATAAGCAACAATTCCTTCATTCCACAACTGTCTTAATTCATAAATTAAGGGCTGAAAAAAGACATCGAAACTTTCCTTCGGATGTACTGGTCCTCGAATCAGGAACGTAAGAAACATTACCTCTCTTTTCAAACACATCTCGGGAGGTAAACTATACGGAGACAAAATCACCGGCCACAGAGAATATTGACTTCCAGATATTTCATATGGACTAAAACCATCCGTGCATAGGCAAAGATAAATATTTCTCATTTCATATGCGAACTCGGGAAATATTTCATTGAGATCTTTCCAAGACTTACCATCCGATGGATGTTGCATTATACCTTGGGTCGTCGAATGTATTGTGTCATCTCATTGCCGCAACGGTTTTTTCGATTCAAATAACCTTTTCAACCTGTTTGCTTCAAACTTATAGAATATTATCTTGTATGGTACATATTTACGTGAAGATGGTTTTTTAGGCCTGAATCTTCTTGCACCGTAAAACTTGCATCCAACAAGTCTTTATCATTTCTCCAAAACAACATACAACAATTTCTACAAACATCAATTTTCTCATGTGGCATTCCCAAATCTTTTAACACATTCTTTGTTTCGTAGTATGTCTCAGGAGCTTGATTATTTTCTGGTAAAAATTCACGCATTGTTTTGCAAAATGAATCCATGCAATTATCAGCCATATTGTAGTCTATTTTAATACTCATCAATCTCGAAGATAAAGATATGTGAGACTGAGCTTCACGACAACCTTCATATATAGGTTGTTTCGCCGAATCCAATAGGTTAAAGAATCGACGTGCATTGATGTTCGACATCTCTTCATGCATTTGTTCATTAACAACTCTAGAAAAAGCACTTGACACCATTTCCACATAAATAACTTCTTCATTTCTTTCTATTTGTGCATCTTGCACAATATCTCTAACACCGCAATTTTCCTTGTGAAAAAACCAAATTTCATAATTTTCAACGAAATCCACCTTATAAAGATGTTTGCAAACAATTTCTTGACTTCGATATTTTATGTTTTTGTATCTTTTGCATGGACATAACATTGTCCCGCGTTCTTGGCACAAAGGTTGCATCGGTGCAAAACTCATGAATTACTCCAATCCTTGTACGAATTCTTGCGTAATCTCTTCGGTTATAGGATCTTTTCTTCTATACGACCACTCTCTCGATCTATATGTATCTCAATTTGAAGAAGACGTCATTTTGTTGAAAGTAAGTTTATTATTGATGGTTTGATGCAATCTTTGGTTTTGATCTAAATAGTGCAAGTTCCAACGGACATCAGTTGGAAAGTGCAACAGATGCCAGTTGCAAGTTCACGTGAATTTATTTCCATCACTGAACCTCGAAATTAAGAATTTCAACGGGAATCCGTTGCCATTTGTAACAGGCATCCGTTACACTTTCCACGGATGACCGTTGAAAAATTTTTCCACGGCTACTAATGGACTTCCAGCGGAAATGGCCAACGGAAGAAATCTGTTACCATTCCCTTAAAAATTCCGACGGATTGCAACGGATGGGGCAACGGACAGTATCTGCTAAACCTCTGTTGAAATTTGTAACAGATTCCAACGGATTTGTGCCCGTTGGAATTGATCATAAATCTGTTACAATCCATTGCAATTTCGTGTCAACGAACGGATCCGTTGCCCCATTCGTTGGAAATAGCGTGTTTTTGTAGTGATTTTGGAATCAAGTGCTCCAACAGTTCCAATTGAAACACTCGACCCGAGCAATCTTCTGCTAGGTTGAGCAGCCTAAAAATGGTCAAATTTAGGTCCAATTCGTATGAAAAAAGTGCACAACAACCAACCGCTCGCCCTAAGGAATGTGCCATTCAGCCATACGGTTTATTAAACTTCCTAAAAAATTGCAATTTTGAATTGTTTAAGTGAGAGGAAGCTTTCATATGAATTGGGGACAACTCTACGTAGAAAAGAGGAGCAAATGAGCGAGAGGAGAATAAAGGAGAATTTTGGATCGTGCAAAAGAGTAAAAGCTATCGGAGTTTATCGAAGGATTGATCTACACATTGAATGCATTATAGTCCGATATCCTAATTCCTAGACCGACTAACCCACTAAATGAATTCTGATAGGTTTACTCTTTTGCACGACCCAAAAGTCTTTTTCTGACTCTTCTTTTGATCCTTTGCTCCTATTTTATGCCTAGAGTTATCTCCAATTTATAAGAAAGAGGTGAAGTGCAATCTCATTCTATTGCGTTGACACTAGTGTTGTCAGATCAACAATGCACCTCACAAGGCTCACGACCTCATGTCTACCCATGGACGTCCCGTTACCCAAATTCATGACGATCCTAGATAGAATATACATCCCCATTAATTTGGCTAGAAGATTTGAAAAAATAAAAATCAATATTATTAAAAAAGAGTTAAATAGTTTAAAAATTAATCAAATTTTATTTGTTTTTATACTTACATGTATGTAAAGCTCGTCAAACATGGTTTGGAGATCTCTAGTAGTCCCAACCCTTTGCCTTGGATCAACAATCTCACTTTGGTTTACGCTAACTCCTTCTACTATTTGAAAAATTTAGTTATAACTGTTTATAAAATGTAATCTATATATTTATAATTGAAAATTTACGTATTATTCATGACTTCATCATCTATTTCTTTTAGCTTTACCGTAGACCTATGTTTTGTCTTATTCTAATGGATCTTCTATATAAGCTAAAAAAGAGTTTTAAGATCGTCTATAATCTTGTTACTGTAATATTGTTATTATACATATGTATATGACAACGACATCAGATATGATGCAATAGGTGTCTTTCAAAATTTTTCCGCTTTTTTCCGCTCAAAAAATTCTGGACTCAACCAATATTTGACAAGTGCATCATAAATCCATAAAAAAATAAAACCCGAAGGCTATTTGTCGGAATGCAAATCGGTGAGCCAATTTTCCTTTTGGCTCATGATCAAAGGCTTCAGGCACTTCTTGCCTTCGCTAGATTCTTCCACCATTCATATATCACATTATTGTATTTGGATTTTCAATACTATTATAGTTGAAATAAATAAATTTAAATATTAGTACAAATAAATTAATTATAAATTAAATTAATAAATTTAACATTATTACTTATCACAAAAATCTTTGGTAAACTCTATAGTAGATATACAACCTATGTATAAGCCTAAGTAGTTCGTCTTGATGCATCATATAGAGCTGGACAGAGTTTTGCATCAACATTTTACCTATAAAAAGAATAATAAATTATTTATAGTAATATATAACCTAAATGAAAATTAATGATACAATTTAATTAAAACTTACCAATACGTTGGTTCACCATCAGAGTTTGAAATTTTATTGGATGTAATCAACGTGTACACATGTGCTCAGCACGACGTAATAAGTCATCAACATTTGGAACTACTGGTATATGAAAAATATTATCCGTAATATCCCATTGAAGCTACAAAACGACATCATTGGCTGTTACTGTGACGACGTTAGTGGGAGAGATGGGACTGACGGTGACCCACGTGACTATGAGCCCCTAGTCGGGGTATTTTTAGCTGTCTCAGTTCTGGTATTCAAGAGCGCATGGAAAATCGACATTACATGGAAATAGAGGATCTTATTCACTTGGCCTCTAATATTGATAAACAACTCAAACACAGAGGAAGGAGAACTCAAGAACATGAAAGGTCATACACTAGCAGCAAGATCGAGAAAAACCCGAGACGTGAAAAATAAAAATGCAAGATACTCATGAAATCCATAAACATAGCTAATACATTACATGCTTTAATGTACAGGTCATGGAAATTATGCAAAAGAATTTTTGAACAATAGGAATATGCTAGTACATGCAGACGAGGGTTATGAGATTGTGTAAAATTAAAACATGGAACCTAGTGTTGGGATGAAATTGTGGAGGAATATGAAGCCATAAAGGTAGAATTGATGGTTGTGTACATGATGCAATGGAGCAGTGAGGAAACATCTTTCACATAGGGGGTTTATCAAAGGGAAGGTATGGAGTATCATCATAGATGACGAGAGATACATGAACATCGCCAGCACTGTGTTTGTTAATAATTTAGGTCTCATAACTGTAAAACATCCATACAAGATTCAAAGGCTAAACAATAGTAAGGAGAACAAGGTACATCATCATGTCAACATTTCATTTAGCATCAACAAGTACGGAGATGGTGTTCTTTGTGATTCGATGCAAGCTGAACATCTATTTCATAGAAGACCATGGAAATTTGATACATATACACAACATGACGATTTTAAAAACAAATACACATTCAGGTTCAAGGATAAAATAAGTTCGGTTAGCACCCCTCACACCTAGGGAAGCCTATGAAAATGAGTTATGTCTACAGAAGGATGAAGGGCATGAGAAACTTAAGGACCTTGAGGTAGATTGCCAAATAGTGAGGTCTTAAAGAAAAACCAAGGAAAACAGTTGTGAGTAACCCCTGAGCAAGAACTTCATTTCCATGAGAGCGAGAGAAAACTAAAAAAAATCTTGTTACTTTATCCAATGAATATGCTTTCACACAAAGAGACGATACTTCCTAACAAACTAATTCCCTCTTTCTCTAGTGTTGATCCTAAGTTGTTGCAAGGTTCAAAAGATGGTTTCCTGAAGAAAGAACCACCAGATGAAGAGCAAGAGCTAGACATGAAAGGAACACCTAAGCAGATGAACAAAAAGGTTCAAATCAAAGCATTTGTTACCTAGAAAGAGCATTGTCAATTTAAATTTTTGTAATACTAGTTTAGCTCATTTTGATGCAATCAAAGGATTGGATTTTTGGTCAAATATTTTTAAAGGAGGAGGGTGTGATGAGTACCGGCTCATCATTCCACCACAAATCATACAAGGACAGATCATGAGGGCTAGAGCAAAGAAGCTTAGGAACGAGTTCACACAAATTGACATAGAAGGACGATCGAAGGACGAACATGGACGTCAAGAAGCACCGAGTCAAATCCATAAGATACATGTACAAGGAGAAAAGGCTGAGAGGAGTAAGAATATGAAAGAGCTGCAAACACTAAGCCTTAGCAGAGAATCACTCATGTCAAGTAAATTCTCGAGACCAATAATATCTTGATTCGAGTGACACAATGGTCGACTCGAGCGAACCCACGTGAAAAATGGAGCATTTGGAGGACAAGATCTCTCGTCCCTAGCTTTACACTTCTCGATCGAGAGTTGGAGGACTCGATCAAGTGTAAGAGCGACCCGGCCAAATGTACTTTAGTTTTTCTAATTTTAGGTTTATGAATTATGCGACACTCGACGGGGTGACTATACCGATCGATCGAGCACTTTTACCATTTTTTTAAGTTGGCTTACTTTATTTAGTTTTCTATTATTGTATAGTCTTTATAAATAAGAGACCCATTTTATGACAAATTAACAAAGTTTAATCAATTAAGAGTGTCTTTTCTTTTCTATTCCTTGAAATTTAGCTATTGAACTCTTGGAGAGATTTTAAGTATTTATCGACTTATCAACCCTAGATAACAAGTGTTATGTCATTCGAAGAGTTTGGGGTTTGGGCATCCTTCTTTAGGGAACACAAGTTCCATTTTGTGGTATCAAGTTGCTAGGAGGTTTCTTTTTTTTTTTTCATCTAACCAGAAAATGTCGGTCTATGTTCATATCAAATTGGCTTCAAACTAGCTCATTGTCCCTCCTCTATTCAGCCCGATTTATCTCATTACTAGGTTTGCCTCATGAAGAATTTTTCAGCCCACTTGCAGCGTTCCGTGAAATTTTTCAAAATCTTCAACATCTTAACTAGTCCTCCGAACATACTTGTGATGGTGAGGTATATTTAGATGAGTCTCATGGAAACAAGATCTTAGATGAGACATAAAATCTGAAAGGACAGATCATGAGGTCTAAGGCAAGGAAGATTTAGAACGTGTTCTGTCATATGATCGATGAAGAATTTTCAATTTCTTTATGAGTGCATCAAGACTAGCTTATTCAATAATACATGACCTAATTGCAAGTTGACGAGTCTAAACAAATTTTTTGAACAAGCTGCTCATGTAGTAAACCGATCACAAGTCACTTTCCCCCAATGGTGTCATGCTCGACCAATGTGAATTCTCTGCCACACTGTACAACTGAAGCACAATGGTCACTGGTCCAAGTGATAGTACACTAAAGTCAAGCAAATTCTCTATTGAAATGTGCACTTGAAGAAATAGACCACTCAACCCAAGCGTGAGTGTGCTTGACATGAGAGAATTCCTTATCGACCTAAGATTTAACCGATTATATGTGAAGATTGGTCAAGCATATTGGTAAGAAGAAGTTTTATTAAAAACAATTATGTGGCACTCGACCAAGCTGGTGTTTTTTTGAATCGAACAGTGTATCAATTATTTAGTATATCTTTTTCCTTTTTCTAGGTTTTCAGTTTTTTTCAGCCTTATAAATAAGGTATACTCTTGTAGAACGAAATCAATCAAGTTTTATTGAAGATAATTATCTTTTTCATTTCTGTTTTTTTAGATCTAGCTATAGTACCCTTTGATTCAAGATCCCTTGTGGTGTCACCATTGCGTTTATAGTTCTCTAGTCGAGTTATAAAGAGGTTTGGAATTTTCCACAATCAATGAACAAGTTGAAGTTTCTTTTATCAAGTTATTAGAGAGTTTTAAACCTTTTATCATATTGCTAATGATAGAACGTTGATTTAGGTTCATATCAACTGGTATCAAAGCATCATTTTGAGTTAGAATGATCTATCCTTGTTTATTTTATCTATTTTGTGTTATTTTTTTTATCAATCGTCGTTATTGGATCAAACCAAGCAAAGAAAATAAGAGAGAAAGATCACTCGGACAAAGAAAAAGAACAAAGGAATCTTTTGAAAGGTTGATTTCAAATTATGAGAATTAGGCTATGTGGACTAGAACACAACATTTCGTGTCATACATTTCTTGTGTTTAAGTTTTTAATTTGATTCAATTGAGGATTTGATCGTGACTTTGAATGCTTCAAGCTCTTATGTAGATCAAACAAGGAAAGCCAAGAATACAACATGAGAGCGAATGAAGGTGAGTGAGGAAAAACATTCTTGAGTGACTTTGAGATTCATTATATCTTATTTGTCTTTGATCCCTTATTATTTTCTAATGAGTTTTATGCTTTTGTAGCATCTACTATGTCAAAAAAGGTAGTCATCACAACAGACCACTCCAAGGTAGGAGCAGCTCCATTACAAATGTTGATGCAGCTCTTTATCATTGAATTGTAGGATCCTACAGGATGAACTCAATGTTTTCAACCAATTACTTGATCAAGTGAAAGACACGACTTGGGATGTTCACAAAAAAATCTAGGATAGAACAATAGAAACTCAAATTCCGCAACCCATGGATATAGACGAGGATGAGTTTCTTGATGATTTGGAAAAATATTGTGGAAGATTGACACACAATCATAAATCAATTTCTAGGTGGCTTTAACACCAATATACGAGATCGTGTAGAGACTCGTCACTATATGAATATAGACGACCTTCTACACTTAGCATCACTTGTTGAGAAATCGGGAATGGTTACTATAATGCACCCAAAACCATACAAACTTCATTGTTTCAATGCAAATGGTCACACCAAGGTCCACCACCAAATGAAGAGCATGGTTAGCATTGGAATATATGAAGATTTTTTTTTGCGACCTCATATAGATGCTAGTGGGGCATCTGTTACTGAAATGACATTGGCAATTCACGTATACATTTGACTAGAAAAGAATACAAGTTTGGTTATATGCATTCATGCTGAAGGAGTTTTTCAAAGAAAAGGTCAAAATGCTAAAGGATGAGAAGAAAAAATCATCTATGAGTGAACCTGAGCTAGTTCATAAAAATAGTGAGGTTTTGAGAGAAATCCATAGCGAACTCTCGTGAGCAACACTTTGATTTCTTTGAGAGTGAGAAAATTCAAGAAACCTTGACTTTCGCATGAGTCGATGATTATACTCATAGACAAGAAGGGAATTTTCACTAGCGAACTCAGTTATTATTTGCCTAGTGTTGTTTCAAACTTATTGTACGCATTTGAGGACTAGACGAGATGCCACATGGTTTACTAACTCTACATGGTATTGAGCATCTATGCACATCCCCATGCACGATCCGCCGACTTTGTTACCAATGCTAGCATTGCAACCAAATTTTCATATAGGATCAGCCCCAAGGAAACAAAGGAACTCCAACAAAAACTAACAAAATTGATAGAAAAAAGGGTACATGCACGAAAACATGTCACCGTGTGTTGTTCCAGTGATCTTGGTGACAAAGAAGGATGGAACACCGAGGATGTGTATTGATTTTCATACAACCAATAACATTACGGTAAAGTATCTTCATGTGATCCTTATGCTAGAAGATATGTTATATCAACTGCATGGGTCCAGTATTTTCTCTAAGATAAATCGTAAGAGTGAATACCATCAAATTCATATGAGGGAGAAAGATGAGTGAAAGACTACATTCAAAAAATAAACAAGGATTGTATGACTAGTATGTCATTTCATTCAGGTTATCCAATGCAACTAGCACTTTCAAGCTGTTAATGAATCACATTCTTATAAAACTGATTGGACAATGTGATGTAGTTAATTTTGATGAAATTCTAATCTACAACAACAATCTAGAAGAGCATATGGTAAATCTTAGGGGTTTCCTAGATACCTTGAGGAATAAAAGAGTGTATGCCAACATGAAGAAATGCACATTTTACACTGTTCATCTCGTATTTTTAGGATTTCTTGGTAGGACATAAGGTATATACGTTGACGAGAAAAATGTTAAGGCCATTGAAAATTGGTTAAGCCTTAAGACGATGGGAGAAATTCACAATTTTCATAATGTTACAGGTTTCTACTAGAGATTCATAAATCACTTCAACACATTCGTAGCACCTTCAAAGTAGTGATCATGAACAATGGGCATTAAAGGTGGCATTCAGCACATTCGTTCAACAATTGTAACTGAAGCTGAATAATCTCCTTTATTTTCCCTATATGATTTTCTTCAAACCTTTGATATTGAATGTGATGCTTTAGTTATAGGAATTGACGTCATGTTGATGCAAAAAGGGAGGTTCATCGCGTATTTTAACGAGAATTTGAATTGAATTGTGTTCAACTCAACTATGTAACCTATGACAAGGATTATGCACTGGTATAGCAACATTATCGTTGGACACAGGAGTTCGTAATCCACATTTACCATGAGTCACTCAAACACCTAAAGAATGAGCACAAACTTAATAAAATGAGCATAAACTTAATGAAAAATCAGTAGTGAGTGTGCTTGTAGAAGCATTGTCTAGGTGATATACGTTGATATCTTCTTTAGATGCAAGGATGTTAAATTATATGAAGATATATCGACGCTTTATTATAAGATGTGGATGAAATTGGAGTGGCAAACCCATATCAAAACCTAAAACTTATTTATTTGAATATACAACACCCAAAAATCTCAAACAACTAGACACAAAAATGATGACATAACACTTGTGATGTAGTGTGGATAAGTTATTTGAACGCTGAGAATCGCTCCAAGATTTCGTTAGCTAAATTTCTAAAAACTTATCAAGGAAAATTAAGTTTATTTTTTTCAATAATAAAACTTAGTTAAAAATTTATATAATAGAACCGTATATATAAGAACAAAACTATAAATCAAAAATAGGTAAATAAATTAAAATAAGCAAAACGACGAGAAGGTGTTGAGTTTAGGAGTGTGGTGCTCGGTCAAGCACTGCATAAAGTATTTTACTTAAAATAAAAATAAAATAATAAACTCAATCATATAGTGTTTTTGCTCATGTTGAGTGGTGCATGGCATTGAGTGATCATTGATGTCGACTAATCGCATGCGTTGAGCGCTACCTTGCTTGGGTCGAGCGATCTATGTGTAAAAATTGTAATTGTATGCACATAAAGGTGGACTAATGGGTCATTTTGGAGTGTCAAGACTCTGTGTACCTTGCAAGAGATTCTCAATTGGCTATACATGTGCAGAGATCGTAAAGGAATTATGGTCGATGTGTGGACTTTGGTAAGGAAAAATCGCGACTCAACTAGTGAACTTTGGACCGATATTTCCATTATTTTCGTGTAAGGTTTGTCAAGGTCTAAGACAAGAAAGGATTCGGTGTTTTTTTTGTTGTTGTTGATAGGTGTTCTAAACTGAAACATTCTATTCCATATAACAAGACATATGACGCCTCACACATTGCAACCTTATTTTGTAGTGATATTGTACATTTACATGCTTTTTCTAGAACGATTGTGGTGTTGAGGGATGCTAAGTTCTTTAGTTATTTTTGGAAGACTTTGTGACCTAAGATACAATCAAAAATATTATTTTCCACCAGTTCTCATTCATAAACGTCGGCCGAATGAAAATTGGTCAATAGGACCAACAGTAATCATTAAGAAATGGGGAGAATGTTTGCCGCATGTGGTATTTGCGTACGATAGGTACTTCATAATACTAACTAATGTTTTCTATTTGAAATCATGTATGGATATAACCCAGTAACTCCTCGGTATATTGTTCCTTTACAAACATCTAAGCCTAATAACATAGGTGACAAGACAATAGATGAATTTGGGAAATAAATACATGAAAAAACACGTGTGAACACCAAACGTTGCATGAACCAGTACATCAAACACGCGAAAAAAAGGAAAAAAAAGTTGTCTTTCAACTTCAAGATTTGGTAAGGATACATTTCGCAAAGGGAGATTCCCACAACTGTAAAAATTGACGCTTATGCCCTTAGGGTACGTTTTCGCAAAGGGAGATTCCCACAACTCTAAAAATTGAAGCTTATGCCACTAAGAGATAGACCTTTCAAAGTCTTTGAACGCATCCATAACAATGTTTTCAGGATTAAAATACCATGTATGTACAATGTCAATGTTTGCATGATTAAAATCCTTTTTAAGAAGGATGAGATGATGAGAATAAGATCTCAAATGATACACGAGCAACAATGTGCTAGACTCGAGTGATAGTGTGCTGGACGCGAGTGAATACATTGCTCAAAAGTGCACTTGAATACATTGACCACTTGATGAGAGAAATAGTGTGCTCAATCCGGGCGAATTCTTTTCCGACCCGAGATTTTGAGCAAGGATATGTGAAGTTTGGTAGATCATATTGTTTATATGAACTTTTAGTAAAAAATTTATGCAGTTCTCGATCAAACTGGCAATTTACATGACCAACTGTGGTACCTTTAGGCAAGATTTTTGTGTAATTGAAGTCATCATACTTCATGAATGAATCTGTTCTTCTTTATATTTATGGTTTAATGCAAGTTTATATTCATTCAATTCTTAAATAGACGCAAAAACTATCTATCACATGATATAATTTAGATGGACATGTTAGATTATATTTACGGGTGTAATGAGTTTTCGGCTTGCAAGTTAGTTCTAGTTCCTATCATATTTGCGCGAACCGAGCTGAATATTTTCCAGTACATTTAAAAACGAGTTGAAGAACTGAGAAGCTTAGACGAGCTGGCGATGAGCTAACTCACGAACTGAGTATAAAATTACATGTAAATAACATGTTTTCCTATTTCTATATATTATAATATTCTTTATATTTATTAAATACTATTTTAGGAGAAACAATATATTATTTACATATATCATCATCATCATCATCATCTTACTATTTCTATAAAGTTCATATGTTTTTATTATAAAATGAAGAAATAATAAAATATATATATATTTATGTAATCGATATTTTATTTTATATTCGATAAATTTTTTTCCAATTAGTATTTTGATATTACTAATTGTACTTGAATAATATTTTTATATGGTAGATATTTTATTTGGTTTGAGGATGAACAATATATAATAGTAATATGTTACAATTCCTTTGAATTAAATAACCTAACTCACGAGCCGACTCGTTTTTTGGCAAGCTAAAGGCGAGCTAAGCTGGGATTTTCCAGCTCGTTTTAAAAACGAGTCGAGCTGGGCTAGCTCGATGTTTGGTGAGCAAACGACGAGTTGAGTCAAGTCAGCTCATTTTACACACCTAATTATATTAGACTATATGCATTAGATAAACATAAATAAACATATGGAGAGATAGATTAGTCGATTTAGGAATGATAATATTGGACGATACTGCATTTAATGTAGGTCATATATGTCAATGATTTAGATGTTAGATATAAATATAAACTGCGAGAGCATGTAGATTTATTGATAGTACGTTTGGTATATAAATCAATAGATTGAAACACCAACGCTTTATATGCTAGAACATGATCTAGAGTGCAAGAACAGGTAGATCCATTTAGATTATTGTATTCCCCTTAAAGAAAAATTTATACTTTCCAAAATCCTTATTGAGTTCATGTACATGAGACAAATTCTCAAACCTAAAAGCATTGTTTCACTTGTATATATTCGTATTTATGATTTATTTTACGTGTTTATACCTACACTTTTGTTGTTCATGACTGTAGTTTCTATGAAATCGAAAGCCTAAATTTCTCTTAGCCTTTGTATTCGACCATAGTGCTACAGAATTCGTATCCTTACAAAATATGTCTAGTCTAGGTATAAATATTAAAATTTAATATGCATTAGATCAAATCTAGATAACACGTCAATAATTTTTAATTGATTTAATATATTAATATTAAACTAAATTTATAAATTTCTTATCAAATTTTTTTATTCTCTTTGAGAATGATTTGACACTTAAGATATGGCGATGAAGACCTTGAACTCCTCAACCTTTCATTGTTGGATCAGTTCAATAAGGACTTTCTCGATAATCCAAGTCGGATTGACGTTCTTCTTGACTAGTTTATTTTAGCATTGTTCAACATTACATTCGAATGTGATTGTATGTCACCCATCAGAGCGGTATACATGTGCACTTATAATATCTCTATAAAAAATCAATATTATGTATTTTTAAATGAAATTAATAAATTAATTCAAAATTAAATAAAAATCTACCGCCATCTACTCTAAATTGACTCTGGCAATCATGACATCATTAAGGCTTGAATGATTTGTTTGTTGGTAATTAAATTGAAATAATTTAAATATTACTATATCATCCAATTCGGATACTCTAGATTGATAATCTTCACAATGGGACGATCATCAAATATCATCGAACATTCAACCGATATCAAACATATTATCATCGTTACGAATATCTCATGTCAAAATCACGGATTGAGGAAGATATGGTGGCTGAGGAGGTGGTGATTGAGCCTCAGCAGAACCTGCCAACAATCCTATGTGACCAATTAAAAACCCTTGGAAGCACAGTTTTAATAATATTTGTGAATGGATTAGCGGATGGAGGGTATTTTGGCGAGACATTCAAATAGGTTTTTTTTAAGTTTATTTCAGTTGAAAATTTATTTTTTTCCACGTTGATTTATAAAAAATTTTCAACGGCGTATCAATAGGAATTTGTTAAAATATTAATGGATATCCTTCAATAAATATGTCCAATCAATGGACAACATATTAATGACTCAACCAATATGCATTTGTTTGAAGATTACAACTGATACTCATTGATAAGCATATTCTATAAGCATATCTAAAATTTGAAATGAGCTTCCGTTGAAAGTTTTGATGGATGCCCATTTTTAAGCATAAAACCAATACGCTACTAACGTCACTAATAATGCACTTATCAACGAGTATCCGTTAAAATTTTACAATGGATATTGGTTGATAAGCTATTAAACTCATGTTTTTGTGTAAAAATTGTGCTACGTAATTAAATGTATTTATCAAATGACATCGGTCAAAAACTTTCAACCAGTACAAAAAAATAGGCGTTTTCCAACGGACATATCTGTTGGAAAACGCCCAAAATCCGTTGAAAAAGGCAATTTCCAACGGACGACAACTATTAAGGCTCGTTGGGAATCGATCGTTGCAAATCGGGATCCGTTGCAATTCGCAATGGATTTGCAATGGATAAAATCTGTTGCAAAAGTTTAACGGACAGTCCAACGGCTCGTCCGTTGAAATTTTTAACGGAGGCCCGTTGGAAAAATTGTGACGGATGGCCGTTAAAAATTCCAACGGATGTCTGTTAAAAATTTGCAACTGATGTCCGTTACAAGACTGCAACGAATGCCCATTACAAATTGCAACGGATGGACGTTACAATTTTGTATCGGATGTCCGTTGATATATTGGTAGGAAAAAGAGCACGAATTTAAAATTTCCAACGGACATCCATTGGAAACTAGCGAGAAAGAGCGACGAACGTCCTTTGTGAATTGGCGGGAAAGAGCAATGGACGACCGTTGCAATTTGGTGGGAAATCTTTGCAACGGATTACCGTTGGAAATTGCAACGGGCATCCGTCGGAAACGTCGTAAAAAAATAAAAAAATATTTTTGAAACTAAAGAGGTTTTTTATTAAAATATTAAAATTGTTTTACAAAAGATATTAAAATTAAAACTATTCCTATTATAAATCATTAAGATCGGTTGCGTCTATATCATCTCCGCCACGATCACCACCACCTCTAGACGGAGTTGCATCCGAATCGAGCCCCGGTTCTTGCTGCGGTGTTGATCCCCTCACCTGGCTAGACATCAACTCAATGACGCTCTCCAAATGTTGTATTTGAGAGGTTTGTCACGCCATGTGGGCTCGAGTTTCTCGAAGTTGTGATTCGAGCTCCTCGATCCGCCGTTGTTGCGTAAAACTCTCTTGTACAGCGGGAGGTACCGTCGTGGTGTCCTCGACGATATCTTGTTGAAGCGCACCAAAACCGTATAGATGCCCCTTATACGTCTCACCGACTAAAAGACAAACAAAATTAGAGTTAGATTTTTCAAAAATATGTTATTACTAATAAAAAAGGAAAAAGTTTACCTCTAAATATATTTTGTCCTTTTATAAGGGATTCAGCTCATCGGCAGTCGAACCGCAAGCTTGTGATTACTGTGTAATCTTCTCCGTCACAGCTTTCATGGTTCGCTCCGCTCGAGGATCGACGAGTTCGGGTTCGTCGACCTCTTCCCCGACGACCGGCTTCTTCATGGCGTGGGTTTCTACTACCATCTCAAGAAGAGTCGGTTCTCTTCCTATTCGTTGCATCTGTAATATAAAATAAATTTAATTATATAAATATTTAAATAAACAAAAAATTTAAATAAACAAAAGTTTACCAATTCGTGTTTTCGTTTCGGGAAGGATTTTGATCCCGAAGTATGGCGATGCGGACCATCTCCGGGAACCTTGTCGTCGTAACAACATTTTTTGGCCTTGTCGCTCTTGCCCTTGAATTCTGCGGACTCCCAATGCTAAATCATTTGATTGAAGACCACGTCCATTGCTCATCTCGATTTGCGATTGTTAGCGTAGTAGTTTCGTTTCGCGTTGTTCATCATCAGGCGCATCCGAGCCTGCATGTCGTGCATCCATGTTGTGTAGATGCGCAATGTATCCTTTCGCCACCATCTGTATGAGCGCTGTAAAATAATTTATAATTTTTTAGTTTTATAACATATATACATATATAACTTATCATTTGAAATTTAATGTAATAAAAAACTTACGATAAATGTGTGCCACCATCGCTGGCGCACGACTTCTGGCGTAACTTTCCAGGAATAGTATAACTCGTCCTGTAAGGACCCTTGAATAATGGTGTTGTTTGTGTGTTTGAGTACATCATCCACATCAAACATGCATCGGCCACAAAATCCAATATTTCCATGGACACTGTATTAGGTCTCTCTAGGTCCAAATCATGAAAATATTATGTTTTTTTTTTCGTAGTTGATCGATTCTCTAAGATGGCTCATTTCATTACATGTCATATGACTAATGATACATCGCATGTAGCTGCATTATTATTTAGAGACATTGTAAGATTGCATGGCATTCCTAGAACTATCGTATATGATAGAGATGTTAAGTACCTTAGTTGCAGTTGGAGAACGTTCTAGTCTAAGTTAGTCACCAAAATTTTATTCTCTACTACTTGCCACCTTCAAATCGATGAGTAAACGGAAAATGTCAATAGGACCTTGTTATGTGCATTTCTTTGAAGTATTGTTAAGACATGGGAAGAGTGTCTGCCCCATCTCGAGTTTGCATATAATATTTACACTATTAGATATGGCCCATTTACTGTTGTTGGAGTTTACTAATCTAGATTGCAAGAAAAAAGCTGAGTTTTTTAAATAGATAAAGAGAAAGCATGAGCCACATTGAAAGAAGACAGAGCGCTATGTCAAACATGTAAATATGGGACATAAGAATGTGGTCCTTCAACACAGTGATCTTGTATGGATTCATTTACGCAAGGAACATTTTCCTCAACAACTTAATGTCCTGCAACGACGGACCATTCAAAGTGCTAAAACGCATGAATGGAAACGACTACAAGATTGAGTTAGTTGGTGAGTATAATGTTATTTCGACTTTTAATGTTGCTGACTTGGCACGTTTTCATTCAAACGATGATCCTGATTTGAATTCAAATTCTTTTGAAGAAGGAGTGGTTTATGAGAATGAGACTCCATGAGATATATCGATAATACAAGGACCAATCACAAGAACTAAAGCTAAGAGGATACCGAACGTGTTCGCTTGATTGGTGGTGGACAAACTTGTTAAAGCACCACAAATGGCATAAACAGACATTAAGGAAAGCTTATGTGATCTGTCTACAAGTGGACGAGGTCAAGAAAAAAAAGAATCTAGGAAATCTCAAAGCGCTTGACCAGAGCAATGTTCCGCTCGACCTGAGCAAATCCACTAGTCAAAAAACGACCGATGCACTCAGCTCGAGTAGAGATCTGCTCGACTCGGATTGTTCCTCGACTTATCAACCCTAGAATGCTCTCACTTTTTTCGTTATGAAGTAAAAGATGGAAAGCCTTGCTTCTTTTTGCATGACACTTGGACCAATAATGGACCTCTTAATATGCTCAATGGCGTTCAAGGTCCTAGTCTGGGTATCTCATACAATGCTCGGTTGAAGATGTTTGTTCCAATAACACTTCAAACCCTTATCTCAGTGTCTCATTCGTCCTTTTTGGTTTCCATCCAATATTCCATTGATGTAGCCACTCCATCTAACCCATATATTAGTTTAGACATTTATATTATTGGTCGCTAACTCATAACCAAAGCTTCCATTCTTAACATCATGCACTTGGGTGGCTATCTCTCCACCTCTTACTCATGTCCCTTGGATTAGTTATTTCTTCTTCAATGCCATCCCCAATCATGCTTTCGTTCTTTGGTTGGGGGCTTTGAATTTTCTTCATACTTGTGATTTCATTTGTCGATGGAAAAGACACTTGGGTATGCAATGTCTCTTTATAGATTATTTGAGAAGTATTCTTCTCACATCTCTACATCAATTGAATACGCTAGTTCAATTCTTGACAATATTACTTCCAAGATACCATTGCTCACTTTTATCATCTTGTCAGTATTACTATTTTACTCTGGCTCGCGTCATTTGATCCTTTAAAGTTGTAGATCCAATGCTTCTTCTACAATATTTGGAGGGAAAGGAATAGAAAGCTTCACCAATCTTCTGTGTGGTTGTATTCTTCATTCCAATCCACCATAATGAATTCTACTAAACAAAAGCTTCTAATAGACAATTGATGGATCTTATCCCTCTTCTATTGATATGTATCTTAACATGTGGTATCATTTATTTGCATAGGCTTCAGTGTTATGGTTCTCTCTTTGAGTTATTTCATCTTCTTAAAATTCACTGTCTTTCCTAACGCCTCTCGAATTTTTAAAATTTTAATATTATCGTAATATATATTTTACATTCTTACCAAATATTTTATTATAATACATATTTTAAGCATTAGTGTACAGATAATGAGTTTTTAGTTCCTGAAGTTTCTCCTCAAAGGCTAACACCCTTGCCCTTGGGAGACTATGCTTTCCGAGACCTTTTCTTGGTATTCCATGTGAAAGACTCATGCAGAACCGTAACGCATCACTTCTTTTCACTCCATCTCTATGACATGTAGGCCTACCATGAAGATTCTTACTTTAGTTTGGCACTACAAAACACATGAGCTTTGTTGTAGTTTTCTTATATAGACATCGATCTCCACTTGACCAGATAAACACATCCTGATCTGTCTTTAGAGCAGAGGCAAGAAATTGGATCTATCCTTTTAAGATAGGTCACTCCTAGTAAACGTCTCATTTTGACATTATCGGGTAGTTCTTAATTGATCTTACTTGTGGTATTTGGGGATTCACATCTGAAAGACTTGTAGAAGACAACATAGCAGATAATCGAATCTTAAAGATCAATTACATAAAACAGTACTCGTTTATTTACTTGTCAATCTTTAAGTACACTTGTTAGCTTTTACAATGCACCAAAGATCTCCACGGATAACTCCCACTGAGTTAGACGTAAATGAAACCTCTACTGTTTTACTCCACTCATTAGAATATCTATCTAAATACACTTAAAACATCAGAACTCTTTTTCTCTATTTTGCGTACTTCTCAGATATCACTCAGATTCGTTAACCCTCTTTTTCTTTTCATGTTAACTTATCTATCTTCCACACAGCTCAACTAACCTCCCGGTTCTCCAGCCGCACCATCTTGTTGATCTCTCTTCAGCATTGACTCCGCCAGATCCAAACTTGACTCCACCCCTTTCTCCTTGATCTTCTCATTGGCTTCCTTCAATATCTCCTCATTTGAATTTCTGCTCCTTGAATATCTCAACCACCTAAATTAACAAATATATTATACGGTCCTATTTTTTTGCATTAACAATCTCCCCCTTTGAATTCTTATCACAAAAACATACGTCAATCAATCATATAGAATTCAAAATAATGCAATAAAATAATTCAAGCACAAAACAAACACCACATAAGATCAAGCAACACAAATAGATTCATGCATATATGTTCAGAGCATAATAAGTTCAAGCAAGGAAAGTAAAATATTAAGTACACTTAACATAAACATTGTCTTTAAGTGCACTTAAAAAACGATAAATGCGTAGGAACATGTTAGTTCCTCTGTCCCTTTCCTTTGCTTTTTCCTGTGACCGGTTCCTCACGAACCTCCTCGTCCTCGTCCTCCTCCTACACTTCTCCCCATGTTTATGTGATAAGAGTTCAAACAAGGTCAGATACACAAATATAATAGCCAATACATAAGAGAATATAAGTGCACTTGATTACTCCGGAATCGTATCAGTAGCCTGTTAACAGACTTCAGGACTGCATCTTGAGTCTGCTTTAACTCAGTGAGCTCCTGAACCATATTGTTTCTTAAAGTTCCTTCAGCAGCTGAAGAGGGCATCTTGTCAATATACCTCTTCTCCAAGATGATCCATGGGGGTATATTTTCTCTCATCTCATCTTTGCCAACAATATCAAGAACTTGTTGACTCATGATATTCTGAATTAAGCACGGGAACTGAAGAATGAACTTCGTGGAGTTGGATAAACCAAGTCCTACGATGGAGTCCAGGAACACCTTTCCAAAGTTAATTTGGATATCATTCTTCAGGCAATACAAATGGTTGTATCTTGCCTAAGCCCATCCGATTTTTGTTTGGCACCTAGTTAGTGCGAGAAATCTTGTTGAGCAAGGCGTACTCCCACTGAAGTTTAGAATTAGGAATCTGACCAGGCCATGTAACCATTTTACCATCTGTCAGTTCCTTAGTGACAGTGTCCATATCCAAATTGAGTTGAAGTTCCTTTGTGCGCGTCACATCCACATGTGGGATGCCAAGGAAATCATTGATAACCTCAGCATAAAATTTGACAACATGACCACGAACATGCGTGGTACCAAACAAAACTGAACCTGAATCTTCAATCTCGGGAACCAAATTCGCATAGAATTCATAGATAAGTTCTTTACACACAGGAATCACGGTAGTGACTGTGTGTGTTAGCTTGCGGTTCACTAAGATTTGCCAAATGGAGAGATGCTTGAACTGATTAACGCTTAGACCTCATTCAGAGAAACTTTCCCTTTCCTTAAGCGTTTTCAGCCTAGAGACGTACGACTCCTTATGTAATTTGTGTGAATAGGCATGGGATGAAGTGAAAGGAGTACCTCTTAATGTCCTGCAACGACGGACCATTCAAAGTGCTAAAACGCATGAATGAAAACGACTACAAGATTGAGTTAGTTGGTGACTATAATGTTATTTCGACTTTTAATGTTGCTGACTTGGCACGTTTTCATTCAAACGATGATCCTGATTTGAATTCAAATTCTTTTGAAGAAGGAGTGGTTTATGAGAATGAGACTCCATGAGATATATCGATAACACAAGGACCAATCACCAGAACTAAAGCTAAGAGGATACCGAACGTGTTCGCTTGATTGGTGGTGGACAAACTTGTTAAAGCACCACAAATGGCATAAACAGACATTAAGGAAAGCTTATGTGATGTGTCTACAAGTGGACGAGGTCAAGAAAAAAAGAATCTAGGAAATCTCAAAGCGCTTGACCAGAGCAATGTTCCGCTCGACCTGAGCAAATCCACTAGTCAAAAAACGACCGATGCACTCAGCTCGAGTAGAGATCTGCTCGACTCGGATTGTTCCTCGACTTATCAACCCTAGAATGCTCTCACTTTTTTCGTTATGAAGTAAAAGATGGAAAGCCTTGCTTCTTTTTGCATGACACTTGGACCAATAATGGACCTCTTAATATGCTCAATGGCGTTCAAGGTCCTAGTCTGGGTATCTCATACAATGCTCGGTTGAAGATGTTTGTTCCAATAACACTTCAAACCCTTATCTCAGTGTCTCATTCGTCCTTTTTGGTTTCCATCCAATATTCCATTGATGTAGCCACTCCATCTAACCCATATATTAGTTTAGACCTTTATATTATTGGTCGCTAACTCATAACCAAAGCTTCCATTCTTAACATCATGCACTTGGGTGGCTATCTCTCCACCTCTTACTCATGTCCCTTGGATTAGTTATTTCTTCTTCAATGCCATCCCCAATCATGCTTTCGTTCTTTGGTTGGGGGCTTTGAATTTTCTTCATACTTGTGATTTCATTTGTCGATGGAAAAGACACTTGGGTATGCAATGTCTCTTTATAGATTATTTGAGAAGTATTCTTCTCACATCTCTACATCAATTGAATACGCTAGTTCAATTCTTGACAATATTACTTCCAAGATACCATTGCTTACTTTTATCATCTTGTCAGTATTATTATTTTACTCTGGCTCGCGTCATTTGATCCTTTAAAGTTGTAGATCCAATGCTTCTTCTACAATATTTGGAGGGAAAGGAATAGAAAGCTTCACCAATCTTCTGTGTGGTTGTATTCTTCATTCCAATCCACCATAATGAATTCTACTAAACAAAAGCTTCTAATAGACAATTGATGGATCTTATCCTTCTTTTATTGATATGTATCTTAACATGTGGTATCATTTATTTGCATAGGCTTCAGTGTTATGGTTCTCTCTTTGAGTTATTTCATCTTCTTAAAATTCACTGTCTTTCCTAACACCTCTCGAATTTTTAAAATTTTAATATTATCGTAATATATATTTTACATTCTTACAAAATTATTTTATTATAATACATATTTTAAGCATTAGTGTACAGATAATGGGTTTTTAGTTCCTGAAGTTTCTCCTCAAAGGCTAACACCCTTGCCCTTGGGAGACTATGCTTTCCGAGACCTTTTCTTGGTATTCCATGTGAAAGACTCATGCATAACCGTAACGCATCACTTCTTTTCACTCCATCTCTATGACATGTAGGCCTACCATGAAGATTCTTACTTTAGTTTGGCACTACAAAACACATGAGCTTTGTTGTAGTTTTCTTATATAGACATCGATCTCCACTTGACCAGATAAACACATCCTGATCTGTCTTTAGAGCAGAGGCAAGAAATTGGATCTATCCTTTTAAGATAGGTCACTCCTAGTAAACGTCTCATTTTGACATTATCGGGTAGTTCTTAATTGATCTTACTTGTGGTATTTGGGGATTCACATCGGAAAGACTTGTAGAAGACAACATAGCAGCTAATCGAATCTTAAAGATCAGTTATATAAAACAGTACTCGTTTATTTACTTGTCAATCTTTAAGTACACTTGTTAGCTTTTACAATGCACCAAAGATCTCCACGGATAACTCCCACTGAGTTAGACGTAAATGAAACCTCTACTGTTTTACTCCACTCAATAGAATATCTATCTAAATGCACTTAAAACATCAGAACTCTTTTTCTCTATTTTGCGTACTTCTCAGATATCACTCAGATTCGTTAACCCTCTTTTTCTTTTCATGTTAACTTATCTATCTTCCACACGTCTCAACTAACCTCCCGGTACTCCAGCCGCCCCATCTTGTTGATCCTCTTCAGCACTGCTAGATCCAAACTTGACTCCACCCTTTTCTCCTTGATCTTCTCATTGACTTCCTTCAATATCTCCTCATTTGAATTTCTGCTCCTTGAATGTCTCAACCACCTAAATTAACAAATATATTATACGGTCCTATTTTTTTGCATTAACAATCTCCCCGTTTGAATTCTTATCACAAAAACATACGTCAATCAATCATATAGAATTCAAAATAATGCAATAAAATAATTCAAGCACAAAACAAACACCACATAAGATCAAGCAACACAAATAGATTCACACATATATGTTCAGAGCATAATAAGTTCAAGCAAGGAAAGTAAAATATTAAGTACACTTAACATAAACATTGTCTTTAAGTGCACTTAAAAAACGATAAATGCATAGGAACATGTTAGTTCCTCTGTCTCTTTCCTCTGCTTTTTCCTGTGACCGGTTCCCCACGAACCTCCTCGTCCTCGTTCTTCTCCTGCACTTCTCCCCATGTTTACGTGATAAGAGTTCAAACAAGGTCAGATACACAAATATAATAGCCAATACACAAGAGAATATAAGTGCACTTGATTACTCCGGAATCGTATCAGTAGCCTGTTAACAGACTTCAGGACTGCATCCTGAGTCTGCTTTAACTCAGTGAGCTCCTGAACCATATCGTTTCTTAAAGTTCCTTCAGCAGCTGAAGAGGGCATCTTGTCAATATACCTCTTCTCCAAGATGATCCATGGGGGTATATTTTCTCTCATCTCATCTTTGCCAACAATATCAAGAACTTGTTGACTCATGATATTCTGAATTAAGCACGGGAACTGAAGAATGAACTTCGTGGAGTTGGATAAACCAAGTCCTACGATGGAGTCCAGGAACACCTTTCCAAAGTTAATTTGGATATCATTCTTCAGGCAATACAAATGGTTGTATCTTGCCTAAGCCCATCCGATTTTTGTTTGGCACCTAGTTAGTGCGAGAAATCTTGTTGAGCAGGGCGTACTCCCACTGAAGTTTAGAATTAGGAATCTAACCAGGCCATGTAACCATTTTACCATCTGTCAGTTCCTTAGTGACAGTGTCCATATCCAAATTGAGTTGAAGTTCCTTTGTGCGCGTCACATCCACATGTGGGATGCCAAGGAAATCATTGATAACCTCAGCACAAAATTTGACAACATGACCACGAACATAGTGGTACCAAACAAAACTGAACCTGAATCTTCAATCTCGGGAACCAAATTCGCATAGAATTCATAGATAAGTTCTTTACACACAGGAATCACGGTAGTGACTGTGTGTGTTAGCTTGCGGTTCACTAAGATTTGCCAAATGGAGAGATGCTTGAACTGATTAACGCTTAGACCTCATTCAGAGAAAATTTCCCTTTCCTTAAGCGTTTTAAGCCTAGAGACGTACGACTCCTTATGTAATTTGTGTGAATAGGCATGGGATGAAGTGAAAGGAGTACCTCTTAATGTCCTGCAACGACGGAGCATTCAAAGTGCTAAAACGCATGAATGAAAACGACTACAAGATTGAGTTAGTTGGTGAGTATAATGTTATTTCGACTTTTAATGTTGCTGACTTGGCACGTTTTCATTCAAACGATGATCCTGATTTGAATTCAAATTCTTTTGAAGAAGGAGTGGTTTATGAGAATGAGACTCCATGAGATATATCGATAACACAAGGACCAATCACAAGAACTAAAGCTAAGAGGATACCGAACGTGTTCGCTTGATTGGTGGTGGACAAACTTGTTAAAGCACCACAAATGGCATAAACAGACATTAAGGAAAGCTTATGTGATGTGTCTACAAGTGGACGAGGTCAAGAAAAAAAGAATCTAGGAAATCTCAAAGCGCTTGACCAGAGCAATGTTCCGCTCGACCTGAGCAAATCCACTAGTCAAAAAACGACCGATGCACTCAGCTCGAGTAGAGATCTGCTCGACTCGGATTGTTCCTCGACTTATCAACCCTAGAATGCTCTCACTTTTTTCGTTATGAAGTAAAAGATGGAAAGCCTTGCTTCTTTTTGCATGACACTTGGACCAATAATGGACCTCTTAATATGCTCAATGGCGTTCAAGGTCCTAGTCTGGGTATCTCATACAATGCTCGGTTGAAGATGTTTGTTCCAATAACACTTCAAACCCTTATCTCAGTGTCTCATTCGTCCTTTTTGGTTTCCATCCAATATTCCATTGATGTAGCCACTCCATCTAACCCATATATTAGTTTAGACATTTATATTATTGGTCGCTAACTCATAACCAAAGCTTCCATTCTTAACATCATGCACTTGGGTGGCTATCTCTCCACCTCTTACTCATGTCCCTTGGATTAGTTATTTCTTCTTCAATGCCATCCCCAATCATGCTTTCGTTCTTTGGTTGGGGGCTTTGAATTTTCTTCATACTTGTGATTTCATTTGTCGATGGAAAAGACACTTGGGTATGCAATGTCTCTTTATAGATTATTTGAGAAGTATTCTTCTCACATCTCTACATCAATTGAATACGCTAGTTCAATTCTTGACAATATTACTTCCAAGATACCATTGCTCACTTTTATCATCTTGTCAGTATTACTATTTTACTCTGGCTCGCGTCATTTGATCCTTTAAAATTGTAGATCCAATGCTTGTTCTACAATATTTGGAGGGAAAGGAATAGAAAGCTTCACCAATCTTCTGTGTGGTTGTATTCTTCATTCCAATCCACCATAATGAATTCTACTAAACAAAAGCTTCTAATAGACAATTGATGGATCTTATCCCTCTTCTATTGATATGTATCTTAACATGTGGTATCATTTATTTGCATAGGCTTCAGTGTTATGGTTCTCTCTTTGAGTTATTTCATCTTCTTAAAATTCACTGTCTTTTATTTGCATAGACCAAATTTTGTGCTTCGCGTCTCAGTTTACGTTGAAGATAGTATCTGCAAAGGAAAAACTGCTTCTCGTTCTCTCGGAGGTGTGGGTTAGGGTATCAGAATTTTAAGCAACAAATAAAATGCAGTAGTTGAGAGAGAGTTAAGTGCAGTTGCAGCGAAAAAATAGGGATTTTGAAAAAAAATTGAAGTAACTGCAGTAGTCACATCAGCCAACAAATTATCCCATCACATTTAAAATTTAAAAAAAAAACTGCCAAGTTTCTCTGAAGAAACACTCAAGTGCTTATATCACTCCTCAGATCAATGTATAAACCCTAGCTATAAAACATGATAGAAAGAAACAAAGCAAAATCATACCGTTAAGAATTAGTCAAGAACTACAAACGGCTGAATATTTAAGTACACTTACTGAATATTGTTCTCCACTTAAAACAAGCTGCAGCACTGTATTGCTTCTTATATTTTTATTTTCCTTTTTTTTATTTTATTTTTAAACACTCATTCACAGCTTCTAGGATGTTGTGTAGATATCATTTTGTTCATATAACAAGCTCCTTGATTACCCTTTTTAGGTATACTCTTATGTAAGCATAGAGGAGTATGTAAGCTCAATTTTAGCTTTGTATCATAGGACGTTATAACTGAAAATGAATATCTCCCAACTTAGACCTGAGCATATATACTCATAACATACTATTCTTATCTCTGTATAGAAATAAGCTTAAAAGTTTCAAATGAGTTAAGTGAGAAAATTAAGTGCACTTGGGTCACCAGATAGAGAACTTATAACTTGCAAAACTCTAACAGTGTTCAAAACACAGAACAATGAGTAATTAAGTGTATTTAAATCAAGTAGTCATCTGAGTAATTTCCCTTTTCTACGTAAGATCATCAAATACTTTGAAAAAAATCTATCAATGTATATGAATAGGACAATCAAAGCTCACAGACACCAAGTGATTTTCTCAGAGAAACAAATCGATTTAAATCCAAGGGTTTCGTGAAGATATCCGCAAGTTGATGTTCCGTAGGCACATACTCCAGTTTCATTTGTTTTTGTTCAACTTTCTCACTCAAAAAATGATGTATTATTTCAATGTGCTTTGTTCTAGAATGCTGGATAGGATTTTTCGATATATCTATAGCAGTTGTATTATCACACCATGCAGTAAAAGTTTTGGATTTCATACCGTAGTCCATAAGCATTTGGTTCATCCATAAAAGTTGAGTAGAACAACTTCCCAAGGCAATGTATTCAGCTTCAGCAATAGATAAAGACGTGGAATTTTGCTTTTTACTGTGCCAGGATACTAAATTGTTTCCAAGAAAGAAACATCCACCAGACGTGCTTTTTCGATCATCCGCATTGCCTCGCCGATCAGCGTCACTGAAACCAGCAAGTTCACAGTTAGTATCTTTGGAATATAGAATGCCATATTCTGATGTACCTTTGACATATTTTATAATTCGTTTCACAGCCAGCAAATGGGATTTTTTCGGTTTTGCTTGATATCCGGCGCGAATCCCCACACTTAGACACAAATCAGGTCTACTTGCAGTGGGATAAAGAAGACTTCCAATCATGCTTCTATATAGTTTAACTTCAACATCTTCACCATATGAGTCTTTTTGTCAGCTTTGTTGTTGTTGACATGGGAGTACTTGTTGACTTACTATGGTCTAGTTCAAATCTTTTTACCAGATTTTTGGCATATTTACTCTGAGAGATGAATAGTCCATCGTCGAGCTGTTTCACTTGTAAACCAAGAAAGTAACTAAGTTCTCTAAACATACTCATTTCAAACTCCTGCTTCATAGTCTATACAAACCAGTTTACTTTCTCCTGCGATTTGGAACCAAACACAATGTCATCAACATAAATCTGCACAACCAGCAAAATACCATCAGTATCATGAATAAACAAGGTTTTATCAACTCCCCTTCTTTTGTAGCCGTTCTGAATTAGAAAGCTTGTAAGTCTTTCATACCAAGCATGGGGGTGCTTTCTTCAACCCGTATAAAGATTTCTTTAGTTTGTAGACATGCTCTGGATAATGTGGATCCTCAAAACCTTTCGGATGTTTCACATAAACTTCCTCTTGAAGCATCCCATTTAGAAATGCACTTTTCACGTCCATGTGAAAAAGCTTGAAACCAAAGAAACAAGCAACACCAAGCAGTAGACGAATTGATTCTAATCTAGCAACAGGAGCAAAAGTTTCATCAAAATCAACTCCTTCTACTTGTGTATACCCCTGCGCTACTAATCTTGCTTAAAATTCTGACAATCTCACCTTGTTCGTTGGTTTTGTTCTTAAAAATTTATTTCGTGCCAATCACATTCAAGTTCATTGGTCGAGGAACTAAAATCCAAACATCATTTCTAACAAACTGTTCAAACTCCTCGTGCATGGACTTTATCCATTATGAGGAATGATTCAAGTTATTATTCAAATGAAGCCTTAAACGGCTATATGTACAAGAGGTAACCTAATTAGGGAGTTAACCTAATTAGAGAATACAAAATTACAATTATGCCCCTATTACTATAATATCCCTTTATACGCCCCCGCAAGATGAATCACCCGAGGTGATTCTAATCTTGGAACAAAACTCGTGAAACTGTAACCGCGCTAGAGGTTTGGTGAGGATGTCTGTGAGTTGGTCTTTGGAGTGCACATGAGAGACACGGAGGTTATCAGCTTCAATTTGTCCACAGACGAAGAAATAATCAAGTGCTAGGTGCTTCATACAGGAGTGAAAAATCGGATTGGCGCTGAGATAAGTAGCGCCAATATTATCACAGTAAATAGTTGGAGCCGACGTGAGGGTAACACCAAGTTATGTGAGAAGATTGCCTAGCAAAAAAATTTCAGCCGAGGTGTTGGCTACGGACCGATATTCCGCCTCGGCGGATGATCTTGAGTGGCCGGTTTGTTTCTTGGACGACCACGATATCGGGTGCTTGCCAAGATAAACAATGTATGCTCTTGTGGATTTGAAGTCTGATGAGTCTCCAGCCCAATCCGCATCGCTGAAAGCATGAAGAGACAAAGTGTTTTGAGCTGCAAGAAAGATACCTTGTGCACGAGTGCCTGCAAGATAACGAAGCTCACGTTTGGTGCATAGCCAATGCTCATCCGTGGGTTGATGCATGAACTGAGACAGCTTGTTGACAGCATAGCTTACGTCGGGACGCGTGAGGGAAAGGTACTAAAGGTTCCCAATTACTTTTCGGAATTCGGTTGGGTCAGGAAGAGGTGAGCTCGAGGAGATGGTGAGCCGTGAGGTCAATGGCAGTGGTGTAGAGACAGATTTTGCTTCATTCATGTTTGTCCGAATAAGGAGGTCCGTGATATACTTCCGCTGCGACAAGTGTAGACCCTGTGGTGTTCTTGTGGCTTCAATTCCCAGAAAGAAGGTGAGGGCACCGAGATCTTTAATTGAGAATCGAGATGCCAACAAGGTGATGAAGGTCTGAATTTGAGAGGAGAAAGACCCCGTGATGATCATATCGTCCACATAGATGAGAATATAAAGCTTGGTGGATGGCGTGTGAAGAACAAAGAGTGAAGCATGCGCTAGGGAATTCTTGAAGCCACAGCCAAGCAAAAAATTCTGTAATTAAGAGAACCATGCACGAGGTGCCTGCTTGAGGCCATAAATAGCTTTCCGAAGCTTGCAGATATGGAGGGGGTGATCCTTGTCAATAAATCCAGGTGGTTGCTCCATGTATACATCTTCGGTGAGTTTGCCTTATAAGAAGGCATTGTTGACATCAAGCTGATTGATGTGCCATCCGTTGGAGACCGCAAGGCTAAGCACGGCACGGATTGTTGCGGGCTTAACTACTGGGCTGAAATTCTCGTGAAAATCTACTCTCGGACGTTGATGAAAGCCTTTAGCAACCAAGCGAGCTTTGTAGCGATCGATGGAACCATCTGGATTCCGTTTGATACGGAAAACCCATTTGCATACAACAATATTGCTTGCGGTTTGAGGAGGTACAATTTCCCAAGTCTCGTTTTGAAGAAGAGCATTGAATTCATCACTCATAGCTCGTCTCCATTTGATGTTTCGGAGAGCTTGTGTTGCTGTTGCCGGTTTGGTTTCGTCAATAGGACCTATACACACATGAGCAAACTTGGATAAGGCGTGTTGGAGGATGGGTAGTGACGGATGCCCTACACATGAATGCTAAGTCGAAACGGTAGGCTTAAGGCTAGAGAAGGCAACGGTGGGTGAGGCATTGGTAGTAGGGGACGGCCACACGTAGACTCCATCTTTAGTGTTTCCTTGAAGAACCGTGCCCCCGTGATTAGATCCTTCACCTGAAACATATGAGGAAAGAATTCCACAGAAACACCATTAGACTTGCATAAACGATGAACCGAGACCAAGTTGTTGTGCATGGAGGGAACACAAAGCACACTATCAAGCGTAACTGAACGAGTTGGTAAAGAGAGCGAAAAAGAACCCGTATGAGTGATGGGTTGTCCTGAGCCATCGGCCATGGTGCCTTCCTCGCCTCCTTGATATGGGCTGTGAAGTGACACGTTTTGCAAGTCGGATGTAATGTGATGCGAGGCACCACTATCAAGAAGCCAACTCGAGGTGTCATAGGTCGGATACGTAGCAACGTGAGCAGCGGGCGGCCACGGACGTTGAGGGAGTGTACACCTATTCTGGATCGGATCCGAGGATGAGCTCATGGATATGAGTCGAAATTGGTTGTAGAATTCGCACTGTGTCCCTGTGTTCCGGAAGCTTGACATCGGCCTCGGTAACCTCCCGTGGAACCCCTGTTATTGTTGCAACTCCAGTGAGGATTCGGACCTCGTGACCCAGTATTTTGATTGGAGTTTTAGGTCTGGCAACGACAAGATGAGCCGTGACGGGTAGGGCAGTGGCTGGCGGAGGGAGATCCAAGGCAAGTTTCGCCTCATGATTGATGAGTTTTTCATGTAACTCTTCGATTGAGATTGATGTGTCTTTTGCATTGATCACGTCAGCCATAGCTTTGTACTCCTCCGGCAGTCCATCAAGGATGGCTTCAAGGACATCCTCATGATCCATTGGTTTCCCAAGGAGTGAGAGTTCGTCCGTTTTGGTGGTGATGAACCGAAGGTATTCTTCAACCGATTGAGATCCTTTGACACAGCGTTTGATTTGATCTCGTAGCTATTTGACATGACCACGAGAGGCTTTGCCATAGATGTTGGCTAGGGTTCGCCATGCTTCTCGGACAGAAGTGGCTCGAGCGGCAATCTGTCCTGGTGTTTCCACGGGCTGAAGGCGGGATTGAATTGCTGAATTCCATCGATTTGGATCGTGGCTGGCGGCACAACGGAGTCTTCGGTGATGAAGCACTCGAGATTGTATTCTTCAAGAAGGGAGCGGATCTGGACACTCCAAGTAAGGTAATTTGTCGGTGTGAGTTTTGTAATACTTGACATGTTACATGGGAAGAGGAGTTTCTGTGGCTGGGTTGGATCGAACATGCTTACAGACTCGGTGCGGTTCGATGACTCAGGGATGTGCGACATTGCAGCAGGGTTCGGTTCGATGGTTCAGGGACGTGCGACGTGCGACGAAGCTGGTTGATGAGGCTGCGTGCGGGCGAGATAACGATGCAGTGGTTGGAATGAAAGGGGGTGATGCGGCTTCGTGCGAAACAGCAGCTGAACCAAAATAGGTGAGGCGGCTGCGTGCTTGTGAAGCGACGAAACAACGGTTGGGCCAAAGGGGTAAGGCGGCTGGGTTTGCCGGAAAAGTAAAGAGGGTTAGGCGGCTAGGGTTACGTCGTGAGACGATTTCCGCTCTGATACCATATGAGGAATGATTTGAATTTTTATTCAAACGAAGCCTTAAACGACTATATGTACAAGAGGTAACCTAATTAGGGAGTTAACCTAATTAGAGAATAAAAAATTACAATTATGCCCCTATTACAATAATATCCCTTTATATCCATGACTCATCATCTAACGCATCACGAACACAATTAGGTTCTATTTGTGAAGTAAAACATGAAAATTTTACCATATCATGATAGTTTACTCGTGGTTTGTTACGTGTGCATCTTCCATCCTCAATGTTGCCAATGACATCTTCTATTGAGTAATTCTTGTGCATCATTGTTTGCTCCATATTGGTTCTGGGATTTGCATGTTCCGAGATATCTCCATCTATTTCACATTCAGCCACTTGTTAATCAGTAGGTACACTTAAATGTTCATTAGCTGAATTTGACTGTTCTTGTATTGTTTCTGAAGAAAAAGGAAAAATGATACTATCAGTTGAGTGGTCCTCATTAAAAAACAAAATTTACATATTCAATAACCTTCCTTGAGCGTAAATTAAAAATTCGAAACGCAGTTGAGTTATTGCCATAACCAAGAAAGATTCCATCATCGCTTTTAGCATCGAACTTACCCAAGCATTCTCTATCATTCAGTACAAAGCAAGTACACCCAAAAACATGAAAATAGCTTAAGTTTACCTTTCCACAGCTCGTAGGGTGTTTTAGACATACCTGGGCGAATGTAAACATGATTAATAATGTAGCATGTTGTGTTAATGGCTTCTGTCCAAAACCTGATAGATATTGATTTGCCATGAAGCGTAGCCCGAGCCATTTCTTGCAATGTTCTGTTCTTTCTTTCAACGAATCCATTTTGTTGTGGTGTCTTGGGTGCTGAAAATTCGTGGACGATGCCATGATTTTGACAGAATTTGTTAAATACATCATTCTCGAATTCTTTTCCATGATCGCTCCTGATTCTCTCAATACAACCTTTAGTATTTTTCAGTTGAAGAAACAAGAAGTGAAATAACTCGAAAGTTTCAGATTTTTCTCTCAGAAATTTTACCCAAGTATATCTAGAAAAGTCATCAACAATAACAAAAATGTATCTTTTCTCTCCAAAACTTTCTGTTCTCATTGGACCCATCAAGTCCATATTTACCAGCTCCAGAATTTTATCAGTCTTTACTTCGGGCATCCGTTTGTGGTGAACTTTGACTTGTTTGCCTAGCTGACATGGTTTACATATTTCTGATTTTTCTAATTTCAGTTTAGGCATACCTCTTACTGTTGTAGAATCAGATAATTTCACCAGAGATATGTAGTTTACGTGTCCTAAACGCTGATGCCACAATAACAGTATATCATCTGTTGCTTTGAAGCAAACTTTCTCTTCAGTCCACACGTAGCAATTATTTGAAGACCGTGAACCTGTAAGCACACACTTATTATCAGAATTCATCACTTGACATTCCTTGTTAGTGAATTTAACCTTGTGATGACTGTCACATAGTTGATTAATGCTAATTAAATTAGCCGTTAAGCCCGCAACAAATTGAACATTTGTTAAAGTTGGTTGTCCAGGTGAGTTGATATCTCCTCTGCCAAGGATTTTTCCTTTATTTCCATCATCGAACACTACACTTCCTGCATTCTTAATTTCAACAAAGTTTGAAAGCAGTTCTCTGGTACCTGTCATATGTCTGGAACATCCACTATCAAAGTACCAGGTATTAGATTTTTCTTTTTGAGCAGAAATATATGCAACATTGCAATACATACCACTTTTCTTTACCCAAATTTGTTTAACTTTTAGTGACTTACATGCGTCATACCTGAGTTTTTTGTAGCAAGTGCGTTGTTTATGACCTCTGATTCCACAGAAAAAACAAACAACTGAGTTCCTCTTCCTGTTCTTACCTTGGTGCATTCTTCCATGATTATGTCTATTATGCTATGTATGCACTGTTCTTCTCTTGTTGTTGTGTTGATAAGGCGTCTGAAATTGTCTTTTAGGCCTGCACTCAAGGACATGATCATTTCCACTTCTTCTTGTCCTAAGATTTTGTATATTCTGACCTTTATTAGGAGTACCGTGAGTCAGCTGTTTTTCTTTCCATTTCAGATTTTCTTGCAAATCTTCTCCAGAAACAAATTTGTTTTCCGACTTGTTTGAGTTCCTTGTATATCCAATTCCATGGTTGTCGCCTTTTCTTTTGTCAATAGAGAGCAAGTGGTCCAATTTCTTAGTACCATTTGACAGCATCTTTAGCTGTTTATTGGCTTCTTCTAAGTGTCTTCTGACGAAGTGCACTTCTTCTTCCTTAGCAGCTATTTCTTGCTTCATATTTTGAATATGAGATTCCAAATTCTCATTTGTCTTGATCAGTTGGACATTTAATTTGCTCATTCTAAGCCACTCATTGTAGATAGTCTCTACATCAACTTCATCTTCTTCAAGTTGATCTTTTTCACTTCCTTTATCATTTTCATCAATAATGCTGATAAAAGCAACAAAACTCGACTGTTCCTCTTCAGACTCATCTCCGGATTCAGAACTGGATTCACTAAATATAATTATTGATTTTCCCTTTGCCTGGTTACTGTCAGCACATTCATTTTTAGTATGTCCAAAGCCCTTGCATTTGAAACACTGTGTCTCTCTTAAGTTTTTCAGCATACTTTCCCTTTTTGCAATGCCAGGACAATCTGATTTGAAGTGACCAAATCCTTTGCATTCGTGGCATTGAGCTCCGGATTTATTCTCCTTTCTATATCCAACTTTCTCAGCTGATGATTTTTTCACTCCTGACCGTTTCTTTATAAATTTTCCAAACTTCCTGGTCAGTAAGACAATATTTTCTTCAAGACTGTCCAATCTGGTGCTTTCTGAGGTAGCCTGTAATACTACTCCTTTGCTTCCATCTTTAGTTGTATCTCCTTGTTCAAGTTGAAGTTCAAGTTCATATGCAGCCAATATTCCAACTATTTCTTTGAAGCTTGTAGTATCTGTATTCAAAGACATGTTCATAGCAACCTTCTGTGCACGAAACTTCTTAGGAAGACATCTCAGTAATTTTTTAACCAGTTTCTTATCATCCAGATTCTGCCCAAGTACACTTACTTCATTTGCGATGGCATTCATTCGACTGCTGAATTCTTTTATGCTTTCATGCTCCCCCATCTCCAGCTTCTCAAACTGGTGTTCTAATATATCAAGACGTGTTCTTTTGACACTTGTGGTGCCTTCATGAATAGTTTCCAACGTATCCCACGCGTTTTTGGCAGACTTGCATCCTTGAATTTGTTTAAATTCATTAATATCCCTGATGAAAAATAGCTGTCAGGGCTTTTGTATTGAAGGTTGAACTTCTTTTTCACTAGGTGTCCATTGATCTGATGGCTTCTCTTTTTCATTTCCATTTTCATCAATGACAGTTGGTGGTGTCCATCAATTCTTCACGGCACTCCAGGCATCTTCATCAATTCCTCGTATACTTGCCCTCATCTTTACTTTCCAATATCCAAAGTTAGATGCATCTAACATGACAGGTTTTCCAAACGAATACATATCTCTTGGTCCTTCCATTTTTGTTGTCTTCTCGGATCTCAAACCAGTTTTTAGATTTACTCTAAATTTTGGTTACCTGCTCTGATACCAATTGAAAGACTTGTAGAAGACAACTTAGCAGATAATCGAATATTAAAGATCAATTATATAAAACAGTACTTGTTTATTTACTTGGCAATGCACTTGTTAGCTTTTACAATGCACCAAAGATCTCCACGGATAACTCCCCCTGAGTTAGACGTATATGAAACCTCTACTGTTTTACTCCCCTCGGTACAATATCTATCTAAGTACACTTAAAACATCTGACTCTTTTTCTCTGTTTTGCATACTTCTCAAATATCATTCAGATTCGTTAACCCTCTTTTTCTTTTCATGCTAACTTATCTATCTTCCACACGACTCAGCTAACCTCCCGGTTCTCCAGTCGCACCAGCTTACTGATCTCTCTTCAGCATTGACTCCGCCAGATCCAAACTTGACTCCACCCTCTTCTCCTTGATCTTCTCATTGACTTCCTTCAATATCTCCTCATTTGAATTTTTTCTCCTTGAATGTCTCAACCACCTGAATTAACAAATATATTCTACAGTCCTATTTTTATTGCATTAACAACATCCCTTCACGAAAGAATGGAATAGTCGTTATTCGTTTGAACCTCCTTCACTATAGAGGTCTCAAATTTGGGCACATCTGCAAAACATTATATTCGACCTCCTTGCCCAGCAGGGTTGAGCCAAATTTAGACATGATAGGATAGTATGTTTCCTACAAGAAACTCATAGAGATAAATTGAGAAGAGGTAAAATTTGAGGTACCCATAGGGATAAATTGAGAAGAGGTAAAACTTATAGGGAAACTCAAATGCACTATACCAAGATTTTCAAACTTTCACGTTTAAGCTTCTATCAAATGACCATTAAAATTTTCTTAGCTTCTATCAAATGACCACTAAAATTTTCTTTATCCGAATCATAATCAATCGAGAGATATATTATGAATATGTTGCTAATTTGTAGGAGTTTTATTTAATACAAAATCCTAGAAGAATTAGACTTGTTATGGTATCAGAACCTCTTGCGAAAAGAAACAAAATTTTCTTTTTCTTTGTCATTTCCTCTCGGATCTTCTGGTTTCTTGTTTCTGGTTTCACAAACAAATTTTCTAGGTTTTCCGAAGTACCCTATTTTCCGAAGATAATCATCCTCCTTTCGATTTTGGATCTTGGCCGCTTCTGATTTATGGATTTTCCGTCCTTCACAGGAAAACTCCATCTCTGGAATTTCTCCAATGCAGAAAAACTCCATATCTATAACTTTTTTGGAATTTCAGGTTTTGGATTTCTGGAATTTCAGGAAAACTCCATCTCTAATTTTCTGGAATTTCTAGTTCTGGGTTTCTTGTTTTTGCGAACCTCCATCTCTGCCATTGCCGAAGCGATAGAAGCGGGGGATAAGTTCTCTACCAAAGCCATCTTGCAGATTATCCATTGCGCCGGACCAAAGTTCTCTGCGGAACCCATCTCGCAGATCATCCATCGTGTCGCACCACTGCACCATATGTTGGTGCTTCCTTGACCCATGAAAGAGAAGAAGATGCATCTATGATTCTTGGTCGCAGATAGGAGCAAAATAGGGGAAGAGAGATCTTTTTTTACTCCTCGTATTACCTTCATCCTTCACGCGGGCACTGTGATTACGCCGGTCTAGTTGTGTGGAGATTGCAACTAAGAGAAATGGGCAAAGCACATTCACCACGTGTTAAATACCAAACGAAAACTGGGATTCATTGATGGGACAATCACACGTCCTCGACTTGAAGATGCAGAATTTGCAGAATAGGGACCTCTGAACTCCATGCTCGTGGAATGGATATTCAATATGATAGAACCTCATCGATGATCCCTATTGTTGAGGACGTGCATGACTTGTGTAAAGACTTGAAGCACATATTTTCTCTAGATAACGGTCCACGAGTCTACCAGATACGGACAGAACTCCTTGGTTACCGACAGTAGGGACAAATAGTCCAAATTTACTTTGGGCGATTGAAGAAATTGTGGAACGAACTTGACGCATACAAAACTCTCCATGTTTTCATGTGTGGACGCTTACAATGCGCTGAATTGGCAGCCGGGTCCTTTGGGACA
>CM071867.1:11137116-11177405 GCA_036759665.1 Gynandropsis gynandra | reverse complement strand
TTTTTTTCCCATTTACCATCATACAAAAAATAAATCAGTGTGATTTTCTCATCCACCGTATCCATTACACCTGTAACAAAAACATAAAAAAGAGGGGTAAATTCCATGACCCACAGCGACCGTGCGACCCTTGGACAAAACATAAAAAGAGGGGTAAATTCCGTGACCCACAGCGACCGTGCGACCCTTGGACTCCTGCGACCCTTTCAACCCTTTGCGACCCTTGTACCCCTGTGACCCTTTCAACCCTTTGCGGCCCTTTCAACCCTTTACGACCCCTTTCCCCTGCGACCCCTTTACCTATGCGACCCTTGGACCCCTGCGACCGTTGCGACACTTGTGACCCTTGCGAACCTTGCGACCCCTTACGACCCTTGCGACCCTTGGACCCCTGCGACCCTTTACCTCTGCGACCCTTGGACCCCTACGACCCCTTTACCTCTGCGACCCTTTGAACTTGCGACCCTTGCGACCCCTGCGACCCTTTACCTTTGTGACCCTTGGACCCCTACGATCCCTTTACCTCTGTGACCCTTTGAACCCTTTGCGACCCCTTTACCATGCGACCCTTGGACCCATGCGACCCTTTGAACCCTTTGCGACCCGTTTCCCATCCGAACCTTGGACCCCTGCGACCCTTTGACCCTTTGCGACCCATTTACCCTTGGACACCTGCGACGACCTTTGATCCCTTTGACCCCTCGATGAGACTCTGTGACCCAGTGCGACCGTACGACTCTGTGACCCACTCTGTCACCTTTGACATTGCAATAAACACAAGAGAAACACGAAAAACTCACTATACATACATGGTTTTTCTGTGGAACGTGCTTAATTGCAAGCTTCTTTGTTGACAACAAAGGATTTCAACCTATTGGCAGCGAATCTGATGTCGATTGCAAGCTACTCTCGCCGAATCTGTTGTGGTGTGGGGGAACAGTAATTTTCGCGCGAGAATTAGAGGTGCTCTAGAGGAGAGAGAAACATTGTCGTCAAGGGTAATATGGGATTATCAATATTTTAAGGGTAGATTTGAAGATGAAACTTTTTTTTCAGCCAAGGGTATTTTTGAAGCACTTTAGCCCTACAGGGGTATTTTTGATAATCCCCCAATCCAATTGTTTGCAGTCTAATAACAATACAATCTAACGGCTACATTTTTGCGATATAATAGCTAATTTGACGATCAACAATGCAATCTAAGGGACAAAAAAAGGCACATCTAACGGCGACCATGCTGACACGCACCTAGAAAAACAAAATCAGATGGACGACGCATAGCCATATATGCATATATATATATACGTGTATGTGTACAGATATATGCTTTTATGTGTATATATACATGTATGTATATATTTATACGTGTTTATCACTATATATATACGTTATATACACGTGTATGTTTACGTGTATATTTACATATATGTCTATAATATATATACATGTGTTTATGTGTATATATATATATGTGTGTTTATGTGTATATTTTATAAAATAAAATTATTCTGACGTTGATTCATATAAATATAAATATTATATATATACGGTGATAATTAGTGTTGTATTAAAGAAATAATTATTGGTTGAAAATCTTTTTTTGTGAACCCGTATAATTTGATATCAAAAAGTAATTTTGTAAATAATTCACTACAAGAAAATCACGATTTAGGGATTGAAGAATCCGTCCCTAATCAGTCCCTAATTCTATTTAGGGACGGCCGGTGGTAGTCTGCAAACGCGCGTCGCCAAATGTTATCCGTCCCCAATCCATCCGCAATTAAGGACGGAAAATTCAGTCTGCAAACGGTCCGCATTTAAAGACGGAAATTGCAATCCGCAAACGGTCCTTAAAAAAGGACCAAAAGAGGACTCGGAATTTGGAGACGGACAACGGGGCGTCCCCAAAATTTAGGGACGGACAACGGGGCGTCCCCAAACTTTAGGGAGAGATGGCGGTCGTCCCCAAATTTTAGGGACGGATGGCTAGTCGTCCAAAAATTTTAGGGATGGAAAATGGTGTGTCCTCAATTTTTTTAAAAATAAAAAAATAAAATTGAGATAAAATTTGATTAGATTAAATTATAAAAATTAGTACATAACAATAATTAAAACCATACATATAACTAACATTTTTAATACTAATCCGTTGGAGGTATTTCCGAATCGTCTTGATCGGAATCATTGTACGCAGGAACTGTTCCATTCGCCTTTCTGATCGTTCAGCTCGCTTGTTTGATCGTTCGGCCTCCTTTAATGCTTGTTCAACGCGCCTTTTGGATTCTTGTTACGCCTCGAACACTTTTGATAACGTATCCCAATATGCGCACATATGATCCCAAACATCTTCCGCTATCCAAAGGGGTTTTCCTCTCTTCTCGCGTTTTTTTACAGGTACTTACGATAGACTTGAGACGAACTCCCGCATGTTTGTCAAATCCGGGCTTTACTAGTCCGGTAAGTTCGGGATTCAAATAAATTTTTGCTGAAATAATAAAAAGCTTACTATATTTAAATTGTAATTGCAATTACTTGATAAAATTAAAAATTGTTTAAAACATACTACAAATGATTTCCACCATCGTTGCTTAATTTCTGGATCGGTCTGTGTCCAAATGTAACACGGTCGATCATAATCAGCTTTTATCGTCATTGATATGTGACGATTAAATTGACCGAATCCAAACCTACAAATCAAAATGAAAGATAAATTAACATTTAATTAACTTTATAATTGACATTTGAATTTCAGTATATGTACCATAGTTCGTCGTTTCCACGAATAGGGTCTAAACGAGGAAGCTTGCGTCGTTCTTCATCCATTGATAAAATTTCTTCTACAGTTGGTTCATCGTGCATCTCAGGTTCGTGATGCATTACTGGATCGGCTGGTGGTTGGATTTGCGGATAATAAGGAGTATATTTCGACGATTGTGTCGATCCAGTGTTTCGGAAGAAATTTGGATTCATATATTCTTCAAATCTTGAATTGGAATGTCGGGAATGAGATGAAAGGTTGCCACTTTCCTCATACTGAGGGCGGTTTCTCGTTTTACCGCCTCTTCCAACGCGTCGCGATATACTAAAATGTAAATTTAAAATATTACGTACGTTAGAACGAAATTTCGACAACATAACTAAGAATATCCAACATAAGATTCCTCGAAACCTTAATTTTCTCCATTATGAATCTAATCACTAATGCACAATAAGGCGTAAAATCACGATCGTCTTAGTTGCATCTATGAATATCTTAGAAAATATTATAAATGAATTCCCAAAATATTATAAATAATTCTCAATATCTAATTAAGGATTCTATATATCAATAAATACCATAATACATTCATAACATGGTCACAAGAAAAAAAATCACGTGAAGCATGCCCCACCAAAGGCCTTAAAGATAGAGATCACTACTTCACGTATCTCTCTTCCTAAATATTTCATATTTTTATTTATTTTCTTTTTCTTTTTTTTCTATATTATGCATAACATAATACAAATGCCTCCTCGAACAGATAATATTCTCAACGAACTAGGACAGTTTCATCAGGTCATGGGCCAAAGACAACGTACTAACTTATATATCAACTATCCGAATCTGATAAGGACTACAAGGTTAACGTTAGAAGAAACAAGGGTAATGAGTGAGGAATTATCAAAATCAATTCCACAAGAGGTGCAATTGTGTAGTTGATAAACAAATTCGGAGCAATCGCTATAAGGAACGGTGGAATGAAATACCTTGTATGTCTCGCCAAGATGATCCCGCGGCCAGTGGAAATCACTGTAAAGTGGAACAATTATTGCTTCGAGTTTGTTGCGGCTGCCGTCGACAAAGAGAGAGAGAGGAAGGAGGAGCGTTCAATCAGGTGGAGAGTCGCGGCTGCCTTCGACAGAGAGAGAGCTGCGTGCGGGGGCGGCTATGGGCGAGAGAGAGAGAGCTGCAGGCAATGTGGAAAATGCCTAATTAGGCTGCCGTTAGAAATTTAAAGAAAATTGACCATGCGTTGTCGATCGAGATAACATGAGAGCACCTCGTAACATAAAATTTTGTCGCCTCGAGACATCATACGCTTGAGCTCCATTTCATAATTCTTTCATTCAATAAGTGGTTGAAGAAATATATCCAAACTTCTTTTCGGATGATTAGGCCCGAGAATCATTATTGTTAAGAACAAAAATTCCCTTTTCATGCACATATCCGGTGGTAAGTTGTAAGGTGTCACTATAACTCGACACAATGAATAATTCTTCCCAGACATCCCAAATGTATTAAAACCATCGGTACAAAGGCCTAAATAGACATTTCGACTCTCAGTCGCAAAATCAGGATATACCTTGTTAAAGTGTTTCCACGCCTCACCATCTGAGGGATGACACATCTCTCCTTCACGACTTGAATGCTCAACATGCCATTTCATGTCGCTTGCGGTCTCCACAGATTGATACAATCTTTTTAATCTCTTTGTAATTGGTAAATACCACATACGACGATATGGAAACGATTTTCCATTCTTTGTTAAATAAAACCGATCTTTTCCACAAAATCGAAAATTACTCATATCCGATGTCTCTCTCCAAAAAATCATGCAATTGTCTTGACAAACATCAATCTTTTGATATGGCAATAAACCCAAAGATCGCATCATCTTCTTTGTCTCATAATAGGAGTCTACTGCATTATTATCTTCTGGAAAATAATCTCTTACTAATTGCAATCTCGAATCCATGCAATTCTCAGACAGAGATAACTATGATAAACCACTTCTACAACCATCATAAAGTGGATTCCTAGCACTTTCTAGCATTTCAAAAAAAATTTTTGCTTCTTCATTCGTATCTTCTTCAATATTTTCATTTCTATCACGAAATACATTGTGCATCATTTTCACATAAGGGTTCATTTCTACATCTTGAGAAGACTCAAACACTTCATGATGTATAATGCCCCTACTAAAGTTTTCCAAAATATTACTAGGTCGTGGTGCAAAATTTTCTCCATGACATAACCACATGAAATAATTTGGAGTAAAACCTCTTAAATAAAGATACTTCCAAACAGTTCTCTCATTAAAAAATTTTTCATTCTTTCATTTGATGCATGGACAAACCAACGTACCCGTTTCTTTGTAAACTTGTTGATTTTTCGCCATTGTCATAAACTGTGTGACGCGTTCTATAAAATCCTTCGATACACCTTGAGATTATGCATCAATTCTTCTGTACATCCATTGTCTAGAAACGAAAATGTTCGATCTTGATGAAGATGCCATTATAATTGCAAACACTAAGAAGATATGTGGTGAAAGATATGAGAGTTTCTTATAAAAACGGGTCAATGGTTGAGGGGTTAAATAGATTATATATAGACGAATTAGGTACGGATTACGGACTAAGAAAATAGTTGCCAAAGAGTCGTCCCGAATCCGTCCCTAAATTGGTTTTTTGAAGTTCCTGATTAGGGACGGCCGATGCGTCGTCCATAAAATTGCGGACGGGCTTGATGCCATCCCTAAATTTGGGGACGAAAGGTGTCGCCGTCCCTAAATTTTAGGACGGAAGGTGCCACCGTCCCCAATTTGTGGATGCCCATGCTCTACCGTCCCTACTCCGGGATGCCCTACTCATCCGTTTCTAATTTGTTCGAATTTACGGACCAATTAGAGACGGTTCATCAGTACGCAAAATTCCGGACGGATCGGGGACGGATAATGAAATCCGTCCTGAATCCGTGTATAATTCCTCCCCAAATTTAGGGGCAGAACTCGCAGTCCCCAAATTCCGTTTGTAATATTGAATTTTCTAGTAGTGATTACAAGTTTGATATTGATTTGTAATTATTAAAATTAAAGGACATATCCAAAAGACATGTATCTAAATTCATGTCTTTTTTATTTTTTAAAAGAATAGTTTCAGAATTATTGAAGAAGCAATGGATTCAAGTAAGTACTATTTATATCGAAATATGATTGATTTATTTATTTAATTATTGATTTATTTTCGCATTTAATTGATACATAAAATTGAAGAAAATTTAATTTACATGTTTGTATATATAGATATATCTGTGTGTATTTGTGTTTATGTGCATGTATACTTATATTATATGTGTACATAAATAATTGTTTATCTTTGTATATTTGTGTATATGTACATGTAGTATTTAATATGTGTATGCATATGTATATGTATATATATTATTGTTTACTATTATACACCTTTTTTATGTTACTTATATTTATATTTATACATTATTGATAGTTATTTTTAGTTTTGAATGTTTTTTGGATTTTTTATTATTATTGAACCAGATATCTTGTATAAATGCTTATGTATAATTTTATAATAATACAATCTGTATTTTATATATTTATCGTTTATTTTTACATTCTTTCATTGAACATGTTCTAATTTTAGTCTTCTTTCTTTTTCTTCTTCGAATTCTTCATCATTCTTCACTTCACTTAGCATTCATAATGCTAATATGGTATCATTGTATTTCTCCTTCTTAACTCTGCAACAATAGTCTTGGTGTCTTTTGTAACTCGCATAATCGATTCAAATAAAAATCTATATCATCTTGGAAATATTTATTACTCAAATCTCAATCTCGTTTCAAACAACTTGACTAGTCCTATAAATTTTGGTTCTTGGCACCGATTGATCAATGTAGATCTCAAGGGTCCTAAAAATTCGGATATATCAATGGTACTCTATCTAAACCTTCGGATTATGATCATGATATTCATTTTTGGTTTTGAAAAAGATATCATTGTCAATTTTTGGATTCTAATTTCAGTTTCCAATAACATTTCTCCAAGTTACTTTACATGAAATCAACAAAAGAGATGTGGATTGACCAACAATACAATGTTCCTCGTTTCTTTAGCATTAAATGTGGAATGAGGTATCTTCTTTAAGGGGTTTTGGATGTCATCTCCTTTAACACAGAACTCAAAATCATTGGGAAAGATATTAAGGTTGTGCAATACTTTGTGAATATATTCTTGGCACATGCAAAGTTGATCAAAGGTTGAAGGATATTTTTGACAATGGCTTTGTGCTTGAATTTCTTTTTGGTATTAATGATTCTTCAAATAGATCTTTGATGAAATACTCATTATGGATGTATTCCCTCATCTTCAAAGCGCCTACAATATTTTTAGAAAACTAGAACTCAAGAGAACAATAAATTATATTATTTTTATATTTCTTCAACACCTTCAATCTCTAACGATCTTGTGCCTACAATTTCAAACATCAATTTCAAGTCCAAACAGCGTCTATTATACATTCATTGAGGTGTTTATGGTCAGACGGTAAATCGTTGCTACAAGTGATATTGTTTTTCTCCTAGATTGAAATTCTCTCAATCATCCGTTAGTAGCTCTAATAATGCATCACATCGGATTGGTTCACAACTAATATTCTCATTCTCATCATCCTTCTACAATTATATCAAAAAATACAACTTTTTGTCAATTAATTCTCAGTCAAATTACGTTACTTCTAAGGTTCTTGATCAACATTTTATTCCTCTTGGAGACTTACACAAGTTGTTATTTCAACCATACATTCAAATTATTGTTCCTCGCCATTGATTTCTTGAGAAGATCTCGTGATTTTTATTCTTCTTGTACCATTGTTTCTTTTTCTTGCAATACCCTTTTTTATTCACCCTCTTTGTTCTTAACTCAACTTAGGTTTTGTATTATGTTATGTTTCAACAAAATATTTTCTTTTTCAATTATACAATATCAAACCTAGTAATGTAATACCTCTAAATAGATTTTTCTTTGTGGAATGGTCATACTTTCTAACTCATTTCAAGTTAGTGTAGTTCTTTGGTTTTTTCTTTTTCTCTTTCAATATTTTAAGCATTAGTATCTTATTTCATTGCAGTAATTTTTATGTATGTTTCTCACCAAGTTTTTGAATTATTCAAGATTCTATTCAAGACTCGACGATTTGTCAAGTTAAGCTACATCAAATCTTTATTTTCTGAAGTTCAGATTATTCTTCTGTAAACCAGTTCATGTTATTCCTTTATTTGGTATAAACATCTTGGCCATGATTCTTTTTCATACCTTAAAAAATTTCTTAACATCTTTCTTTGCAAAACAAAGACATTGACATGTTTCTACATATAATAATATGTTTGATCCACTTGTTCATATTGATACATGGGACCTTTTTCAATTTCTTCTTATGATGATTTTTGATTCGTTCTCACCATTGTTGATGACTCTTCACGAGTCACTTGGGTGTATATGTTAAAAAAAATTCTAATCTTTTAATGGTTTTTTTTCATTTCTTCTCTTTTGTTGAAAATATGTTTCACACGATAGTCATATCTATTCGTTTTGATAACGCACGTGAACAATCATCAAATATCATTGCATTCGAACACATATTAAACATTTATATAAAATTTCTCCTTATGAACTTATTCTTAATAAAACTCATGACTACTTTAATCTAAAAGTTTTTTCACTTTTGTATTACATATCTATTCCTATTAAGAATTGACACAAGTTCTCTCCTCGCTCTCAAGTTGTTTTCATTGGTTATCTTAGTGGATACAAAGGTTATAAATTGTTGATTTTTTATACTAATAAGATTATCATTTCCAAGCATATTAAATTCCACGAGAATATCTTTCCTCTCAGTCTTGATTCTTTTACTTCTTCTAGTTCTTATCTGATATTTTTCTAAAATTTATCTTGCCTCTTCCTATTTGTTGCAGCCTTCTCTTCCACAACTTAGTTCTTCAAATTCTTCTTCTCTTCTAGTTCCAACTAGATCATCTAGTTCTAACTAGATCACGAACAACATTTCGCCTTCCCCTTATCTCAATGACTATCATTGCTATCTCACGATTACTAATTCTTTTCCATCATCTTTTGTTTCTTATCCTCTTTCTTTAATTTCCATCATCTTTTGTTTCTTATCCTCTTTCTTTAATTTTCACATAAGACAAACTTCATCTTGCTTATAAAAATTATGCGCTTAATATTTCTTCTTTTTTTGGAATACAAAATTTCAACCAAGTTATCCTTTCAAATAAATGGAGGATTGCAATGAATGAGGAATTACAAGATAACAACTAATGACACTCAGTTTATTGTTTATTTATCGCCTAAAAATCGTATAGGTTGAAAATCGATATATATAATCAAAAGAAACTCTGATGGTATAATAAATAGATTTAAGACTCGATTAGTGGCTAAAAGATTCACAAACAAAAAGGTGTGGATTTAATTGATACCTTCTCTCTCGTGGCTAAACTAGTCATTGTCAAACTTCTCCTTGACCTTGTTATAACATATAACTAGACGCTTACTCAACTTTATAAATCTAGTGCTTTCTTAACAAGAAGATTCAATAAAGAAATTTACATGTTTATGCCTCCTTCCTCATATCAAATTTTTCTTCTAATGATGTTTGTAAACTTCAAAAATCTATCTATGGTTTAAGACAAGCATCATGCCAATGATAAATTGAGCTTTATGATGTTTTATTAATTGTAGGTTATCATCATTTTCCTTTTGATAACACCTTGTTTGTTCAAATAACTTCTACTAGCTTTCTTGTTATTGTTGTTTATGTTGATGATACTATAGTAGCTAGAAATAATCAAAATAATGTTTCTGAACTAACCATTGAGATTTTTAGGATTTGAAGTTGCAAGATCAGTTTCTGGTCTCTCTTTCATAAACATATCTTCTTGGTTGCAAACCAAACTCCAACCCAATGGATCTTGACTTCAAGTTAAATAAAGACTCAAATACTCTACTAGATGATATTATCAGTTGCATAAAAGTCATTGGTAAGCTTCTCTATCTCACCATGAATAGACTTGATATAGCATATGCAATTCACAAATTGTCTCATTTTTCTCTAATCCAACTATCTAATCCAACTATTGATCCTTTAAAATTTGTTAAAAGAATTGTTAGATACTTAAAATCTAATCTAAGCCAAGGTCTTATTTACTTAACGAAGTCTGAATTGTGTTTGAATGCTTTTATAGATGATGATTATGCATTTGATGAGGATTCTTGCAAACTAACTAATGGTTTTTGTGTTTTTATTTGAGAAACTTTAATTTTTTGGAATGTTAATAAGAAGTAATTTTGAAGTTGAGTACAGATCTTTTACCAATGTTACTTGTGAGCTTATTTGGTTATCTTTTTTGTTGAAGGATCTTCAAATGCATATTGTTGGACCTACAAATCTCTATTGTGACAACAATTTTGCCATGTTTTGTACATTAAATGTTGTGTTTTATGAGCGTACAAAACACATTGATATTGATCGTAATATAGCACGCAACAACAATGCATGTGAAATTGAAAAATCAAATTGCAGATTTATTGAAATCCTCCAACTAGCTCATTTTTTAGTTTTGTTCTCTAAAATGAATGTGTCAAGCCTATATCATCCATCAAATTGAAGGATATAGTCTTATTGGAATGTAGTATCATATATATACCTTTGTGTTATGTTGGTTATATATATTAGAGTTAGTCATTATTAGTTTTGAATGTTTACTAGTTCTTGATCATTCTTGAAAGAGAAATATGTTATAAATACATATGTACAAGCTTATGAGAATACACTCTCAATTTTATCAATTCTATCCTTTCTTTCTCCAATATTCTACATTATTTTTTCCAGTATTAGAGCTCATGCTCTGTTATAAGTATTCTATCTTTGAATGTTTCACTTTACTTACATAATGCTAATATTTACATTTCACTTTTAAAAATGATTGTATTAATAATTAAAATTTATAAATTTATTTACTTAATTTTTAATTATTTATATTTTTACTTATTTTAATCATTAATTTTTTTAAAATAATTGTATTTGAAATTTTGAAATTCAGACGGCCAATTCATCTGGAATATATGCATGTAGTCATCCATGCAAAAAAAATAAATTTGGTAAATAAATTTTGGATGGTGACGACAGCCATCTAGAAACACCGACGACTTTCCATTGGTATTTTACGACGACATTTTCAGCAAATTTTTTGACAACTTTTTTTGATGGATTTTTTGACAACTTTTCTGATGAAACTTTTGTCTGTAAATTGGTCGATTTTTATAGAAAGTTTTCAAATAGATTGCAAACTACGATATCCGCCTGAAAATCCGAACGAATTGGTATTATGGACGTTCATTTTGGAACGTATTGCATACAAAAATCGTTGTCCAGAAATGACATTTTTTCTGTAATGTGAGATTAATCCTAACTTTAATCGAATGATCATATTGATTTCAAATCGAATGGTTACAATAAAATCATCTCAAATCGAACATATGTAATTCAAATTCAAACGCGATAAATGAGAACTAAATCCTTTACTTCTAATTCAAACTCAATAAATTAGAACTAAAGGATTAAAATTAAAAACAAATATTTTGACGGCTCAGTTTAGTACCAAATCAGATGATTAATTATCGATGTCATTTTTATTCGACAGTCAGAAACACTATTTAGCGCACAGAAAAACATTACAAATCTGAGGGCTGAAAATCGCCTTGCACATAAAAAAAATCAGACACACAAGGTTTACGAGATTGTTTTAGTCCAACGGTCAAAATGCAATTTAGGGTTCATTCAAAAAACGTAGATTCAACTACCACAAAACCGCTACAACCAAACACAAAAATTGTACGCAGACAGTTTGACCAAGTCACCTTGAAGCACTATTTACATTAGTTTCTCTCTTATCTAAATATTAATAAAAGAGAAGGTTGCGTGAATAGTAGAGATACGGATGTGGTATGTTCTAAATCTTTGGAATTTTTCATTATATTCTGTCTTGTTATGGATTGTCCGATTTTGAAAATTTTGTTCCTTTCCCTTTACGGATTCTCTCATCCTTCGATATTTTTTCTGCTCCCTTTTCCTCACACTCTAGCGGTTAGGGGTGGGCAAATAGCGAATATCCGTAAATATTCGACTATTCGTATTCGTATTTGTATTCGTCGAATATTCGATTTTACTATTCGTATTCGTATTTGTAAATACGGATATTCGTAAATTCGAATATCCACAAATATTCGGATATTCATCGGATATCCATATCCGTAATAAAATCATTTTTTTAAAAAAATTAATAAAAAAATTCTAAATAATTTACATTTTAGTCCTTAAATTAGGGCTAAAACTTTTATAATTTACACTTTAGTCTTTAAGTTTTAAATATAATAACTATTTCTTTAAATATTTTATATTTGATCTGAAAATCAATTATAATAAGGTTTTTTTATTTATAATTTGATCTTTAAAATTAATTTTATTATGTATATATCTATATATTAAATAGATTATCTATTTAATACTTACGGATACGAATACTTACGAATAATTGACTATACTATTTGTATTTGTATTTGTATTTATATTTCTATTTGTATTTGTCAAATATCTAAATCCTGGTATTTGTATTTGTTCCTATGGATATTTGTTTTTTTGGATCGAATGCGGTTCGAATACGAATCGAATACGAATACTTCGGATATTTTGTCCAGCCCTACTAGCGGTATGATGAATGGGTAAAGAAAATCTCTCTCACCTTCTCGACTCTCAACCAAAAATTAATATTAATTTATAAATTAATTACAATTAAAAATACTAAATTTTAGAATAAATTGATTAATTGTTTTAAAAATTTTAAAAATAAAATATTTGAAAAATGAAAGTAATTTAAAGCTTTTAGAAGTTAATAGATTTAAAATTAATTTATAAAATCAAATTATTAAAAGGGATTTACAAAAAAATAATAAAGTTTTTGAAAATGGATAAAAAGATTTAAATTTTTGAAAATTTTATTTATTTATAAAAAATATTTTTTATTCTTTTGAGAAAAACATTTAATTACTTCAAAACTTAAACTTAAACATTGTAATTTCATATCATATATTTAAAATTCATATCCCTCTTATTTAACAAAATATTAAATCTATATCGTTAATTATTTTTGTCATGGATTTTTAAAAGATCCATTTCAAATAAAAAAAATTGATCATCATCATCATCATCATTACTATTATTATTATTATTAAAATCAAACGAAATTTGATTATTATTACTTAAAATCAAAAACAAAATTTATTAATCGGTTGCAAGTTTTTCATATTAAACATAATTATTAACTACACTACAAAATACATATACATGAAGAAGCTTAATTTTTTAAATAACAAAAAAAATTAATTTTAAAAATATTAAAATAAATATATATAAAGTTTTAATTATCAAATATTTATTATTTTTTAAAAAATATTTTTATTTATAAAATTTTGTTATTTATCATTATTATTTTATATGTTTAATTTTATATTTAAATAAAATTTAAAAGAATCCGTGCGAAAGCATGGAAACAATGCTAGTATTTATATTATAAGATATGCATTGGATTATTTAATATATGATTATAACATAATATATTGTAACATGTATGTGCATTCGATGGCGGGAATTTCAAAAATACCCTCGTAGAGCTAAAGTGCTTCAAAAATACCCTTCGCTCAAAAAAAAGTTTCAACTTCAAATCTGCCCTTAAAATATTGATAATTCTATATTACCCTTGTCGACAAATTTTCTCTCTCCTCTAGAGCACTTCGATTTCTCTCTTTATTGTGGCGCAAAAATAACTGTTCTCCCACACCACGACAGATTCGGCGAGAGTAGCTTGAAATCGGCATCAGATTCGCTGCCAATAGGTTGAAATCGTTTGTTGTCAACAAAAAAGCTTGCACTTAAGCAGGTTCCGCAGAAAAACTGTTGCACTGGGTCACAAAGTCCTAGGGGTCCAAGGGTCGTAGGGGTAAAGAGGTCGCAAAGGGGTCAAAGGGTCGCAGGGTTTATGATAGGGTCGTAGGGGTCGCAGAGGGTAAAAGGGTCGCAGGAATCTAAGGGTCGAAGAGGTAAAAGGGTCGCAGAGGTATAAGTGTCACAGAGGGACCTCTTCGACCCTAGGATCCCTGCGACCCTTGTACCTCTTCGAACCTTGGACCCCTGCGACCCTTGTCCCTTTGCGACCCTTGGACCCCTGCGACCCTTGTCTCTTTGCGACCTTTGGACCCCTGCGATCCTTGTTCCTCTGTGACCCTTGGACCCCTGCAACCCTTGTCCCTCTACGACTCTTGTTACAATAATACTAAATACACAAAAACAGCGATACTAACAATATAATCAAAATAATTTATTATTTATAAATTATTTACAAATAATATGAATAAATTTTAAAAATAATAATTTATCAAGTTATTTACAAATAATTGACTCAAACATCTACGAGCCTTGTACATTCGCGACCCTTGGACCCGTGCGACCCTTGTCCCTCGTGACCCTTGGACACGTGACTGGTACAATGAAAACCCTCTCATCAAGAGTGGCTCTAGTGACGTTAAAGACCATGTCACCTTTGTGACGGAAAAGTACGACATCCCTAATACGAATGTTTTGGTCGTTGTAGAAATCTGTCCATCCGTCAGTGAATTTGGAGCCATCCAAATTGACCCTTGTACCTCTGTGACCATTGGACCCCTGCGAACGGGTAAAAGGGTCGCAGAGTCACGGGTCGGAAAAGGTTCGCAAGGGACAAATGGTGCGACACTTGTACCTATGTGACCATTGGACCCCTGCGACCCTTTACGCTTTATTATTAAAAATTATTTACAAATAATATAAATAATTTTTAAAAAAATTACAATGTACAAAGTTAAATTATTCATTCCCAAAATTATGTTACAAATAAACTATTAAAAATAGAACAATGTACCAAATTACATCTTCCATAATCAACGAGTAAACGTTTTTTAGATCATTGGACCGCGCGACCCTTGTCCCCCTCCGACCCTTGTCTCCCTTCGACCCTTGTACCTCTGCGACCACTTGGACCTCTGCGACCACTTGGATCACTATGACCCTTATCTCCCTTCGACCCTTGTACCTCTGCGACCCTTTTTCCCCTGCGACCCTTGGACCCTTTGCGTCCCTTATTACAATAATAGTAAATCCACAAAAACATCGATACTAACAATAATAGTTCAATTGAATGATAGTAAAAAAACCAACCAAATACAAACATAAATTTTCTTGTTCAAATGAGGTTCAAAGCAATCAAAATACAATGGAATTCAATCTATGATGATTATAAAGGCAAGCAGTGGACAAGGTACATCATCAAGAACGGTGTCCAGTTCGACTTTGAGGGTACAACCCACGTTCAAGCCATTATCGTGACAAAACATTGTCCAACCCCTGGTGATGGTAGAGCCATTGCATTTCACGGGCCTTAGATGTGCCTCCCAAAAGTCTGTGTAATTGGTTATCAGATCAATCTTACTTCGTCTACCGCAAAGACCATTCGACCTCGCAAACTCTATCGGAAGTGTCTGCGATAACCGAATAAATCTACAACAACGTCAAACTAATGCATATACGGCCAGATTTGATGAATCGAATAAATCGGTTTGAGTTCACTTACCACTGCATCTACGGCCAGATTTGAACGCATGACTGGTACCATGAAAATCCTCACACCAGTAGAAGATGCAAAAACCAATCAAAACAATACATTTACAACGTCAAACTAATTAATGCCAAATGAGGGTCGCATGGGTCGCATGGTCGCATATATGGATGAATAGATGCGAACTCGACGAATTTACAGGTTTATAATGATAAAATGCCAAAAACCAATCAAAACGATACATTTACAACGTCAAACTAATTAAATGCCAAATGAGGGTCGCATGATTCGCATGGTCGCATATAATGATGAATAGATACGAACTCCATGAATTTACGGGTTTATGATGGTAAAATGACAAAACCAATCAAAACAATACATCTACAACTTCAATCAACGGTTAAAACAGATTATGACTCATGTGTACCTAGTTGAGTTGTGTATAACCAATGCATGTGTTTCAAGAGTGATAGTAGTGTTTTAAGAACTCGGCGGATGATTAAACAATACATTTAACATGTTGTTCAAATGTCGATATTATTTATATTATTATCTATATTGATTCTAAATTAGACATATACAACTCAAATATATTGATAATGGCATGGGTTGCTTGGTCGCATATATGGATGAATAGATGCGAAATCGACGAATTTACTAGTTTATAATGATAAAATGACAAAAACCAATCAAAACAATACATCTACAACGTCAAACTAATTAATGCTAAATGAGGGTCGCATGGGTCGTATGGTCGTATATATTGATGAATAGATGCGAACTCGATGAATTTACGGGTCGCATGGGTCCACTGGAGAGATAGTTCATTAACCGAGAGTGACCCAAGAGTGATCCAACACCGTCACCTAAGTCATCTCCTACCATGTACTTCGTCTTCCAGTCACATTTGAAGAGTGACCCAACACCGTCACCTAAGTCACCCTCGCAACTCGTCAGTGGCTGCATAGAGCCTGAGTCCACCGATTACCAAGACCTTGAGTAACACATAGACAACACGATGCTCTGCGTCGACAATGGTGACTGCGACACGCAGGTCACAAAGGTAAAAATATTTTTCATAGAAATATGGGTTAGATACGCATACTAAGAAAAGAGACGTAGACGTGTTAACTTATATACATGGGTCGGAAGGGTCACATGGGTCAGAAGACAGGAGTCTGACAGCAAAACGACAAGTCACATGGGTCGAAAGAAAGGATTCTGACTGCAAAACGACAAGTCACATGGGTAGGAAGGGTCACATAGGTTGGGAGGGCACATGGGTCGGAAGACAGGAGCCTCACAGCAAAACGACAAGTCGCATAGGTCGCATGAGTCGTCCATGGGTCATATGTGGTCATATTGGATCGCATGAGTCGTACAAGGGTCATATATCGTCGCATGAGTCGTACATGGGTCATGTGTGGTCGCATGAGTCGTACAAGGGTCATATTTGGTCGCATGCGTCGGATGGGTTCCCGTTTAAACCTAATTATAATTTAATCCGATTGAGCATCGCATAACGGGTCATATTGGGTCGCATGAGTCAGATGGGTCATAATCTTACGAACAATAGATGCAAAATAAGACATTTTCAACGTTTAAATTGATTACATAAGGTCACAAAGGTTACAAGGTCACAAAAGTTACATAAGGTTACATAAGGTCAAAGGTCACAACGATTAAAAAAAAGGCAAAAAGAAGTTCAAGAAAAAAAAGGCAAGAAAAAAGTTGAAGAAAAAAAAGCAAAAATAAGTTCAAGAAAAAAAAAGGAAAGAAAAAAAGGTCAGATTTGTCGACTTTAGAGACACATCGGAGCCCTCCCCCGCAAGGAGAATCGTGTGTGACTCAACGTCTTCTCCAAGTTGACCTCCAATCGTGACCTTAGGTAACACAGATATAGCTTGATGTCTGAGTCCGCTGATTACCAAGACCTTATGTAGTGCAGATATAGCACAAAGTCCTCCATCCACGTTGTAAGTACTTGTGTGTATCTGCATAGAGACCGAATCCGACGATTACCAAGACCTTGAGTAAGAAATAGACAGCACGATGCCCTGGGTCGATCATGTGACCTTCGTGACGAATGTCAAAACGGTCACAAAGGTAACAAGGATTTTTCAGAGAATTTAGGGTTAGATGTTAGAAATCACCCTTTTGAGAGAATGAAAGACTCGAAACAAGAGATGATTTGATGCTACAAATTGTTGTAGCTTTTAGGTTTTTCCTCCTCTATTTATAAACTCATATTTAACGAAAAATAAATGGACTCCTAAAATTCTAGAAAGACACTAAATACAAAGAATGACCAAGGTGCATGTATTGACCACATTAAAGAACTTTTTAATATAGGGGTAACAGAGACGTATCCCAATGGTCTTGAATGTGACATTGGTAAAATAAAAAGCATAGCTAGCTATTGGAAAAGTCAGTAGTCTGACATTGAAAAGACTAGTTGAAAGGGTCGAAATGGAAAAATGGGTCGCAATGGCTAGAAGGGTCGCAATGGTCGCAAGGGTCGAAATGGACAAATGGGTCGCAAGGATCGCAATGGTCGCAATGGCCGGAAGGGTCGCAATGTCCACATGGGTCACAAGGGTCGCAAGGGTCGTATGAGACTCTGTGACCCTTAGACTCGTGCGACCCTTGTACCTCTGCGACAGTTTGACCCCTGCGACAATGTACCAAATATTTAAAAAAAATCAATATACCAAATGTTTACATCTTCCATTCAAAAAAAAAAACAATGTACCAAATATCAAGTTAGTCTTCTTGGGGTGAATAGATACGTTCTCCATTACTAAATATATCAGCCGTCATCTTCTCACGCATGGAAGTAACATTCTCGTCGCAAATTAAGTGAAACATATTACTCCTTTTCAATAACGAGACTTCTACGAATTTGTAGGAGAAAACACCACAGTCATTCACGCTTTGGTTCTATGGTAGACCTTCATAATACTCATACTTCCATTCATCTTCTCCAGAAGCCAAAGAAAGAAACCCTCCGAGAATGAGCATCTTGGGGACAGCTTTTCTTATCTTCTCAATCATCGGATCGATATGAGTTTTCTTAAGCCTCATCTGGCAGTCGTATACCGTGATGCATCGGGAATTGAAATCCGCTTTGATGGTTACCCAATGACATCCTACCATCAATTTTTGTCCGTTGGAATGTTTAGAACCGAGATAAAACCTTCATAATCACTAATTGGTGTCTTCGTACTTCTGAAAGGATACTTGGCATTCAAAATATCACTAAGCATTTCCGGAAAAGTTTCCATATCCTCGTACATCCACAGCGCGATCGTCTGTATGAAAGCAACAGGACAAACGTAATAATTTTGATTCGCGTCGGGATTCAATGTCGAGCGAGAAGACAGCACCATGAATGCCTCATCCAATTGCTACAAAAAAAAATTAACACACATGATTACATATGACACAAAACTCTATGAGACTAAGGGTTTAAAAAAACTTACATCATCTTCAAACCTTACGTTGGCCTTTAATATAACCTCCCAAAACTTTGGTCCCCGGGGAACATCTAGCTCAGATTTCCACCACCGCTCATGTCGAGGTGCCTTCAGGAACCAATATAGATTAGTCAACTTTTTACCGCTAGCATCAATGAAGGAAGGAAATCGGCTTATCAAGCCATTTACTTATCCCTTGGGAATCCACACAAACTCCTCTTTCCTTTTAGGTTCTTGAACCACTGTTCTTGCTCTTTTCGCCGGCGGAGGTTCAACATATGGCGCAGACTCTTCGATAAAGGTCTAGCACCTGCATAAAATTTACTTCATTAAGCATATGGCGACCAATGCGACCTATGCGACCCAGTGCGCCCAATGCGACCCATGCGACCTATGCGACCCATGCGACCTATGCGACCTCAAATGACCATACTTACTTGGTGGGGCTGGAGTATACTTGGCAGGAACCTCGTCGGCGACGTCATCGACAGGACCCACTAAAGTATCTTTAGTGTGCACCTCTTCGACAGGATCCACTGGAACATCTGCATAAAATTACTTCATTATTAGACTCAGTCATCGACAGGACCCACTAAAGTATCTTTAGTGTGCACCTCTTCGACAGGATCCACTGGAACATCTGCATAAAATTACTTCATTCATTAGACTCATCGTTCGTTACATTGATTATGTAACACATGCGACCCACGCGACCCATTCGACTTTAGCGACCTAGTGATCCATGCGACATATGAAACCCATGCGACCCATGCGACTCTAAAGACCCTGCGGCTTATGCGACCCTATGACTTATATGTCCCTGTGATCGATCCGACTCCTGTGACCCATGCCCTCTCGATGGAAATTGATACTCAAATGACATTTTCACTAAATATTACTTGGTGGAACTCCATCAGGAGCAATGTTTGCCAAATCCTCTTGTGAACCATCTCCGCTTGGCTCTTTTCTTGACACTGGATTTGCACGTCGAAGGAATTCAAAAACAAAATCACTAACAGTGTCGAAAGATTGGTTTTCGGTGATCGCAACTTTCTCGGCAGGCATATGAATCCCAGCATCCCTTAGAATGTCTCTTACGTCGTTGATGATTCTCTTCTCAGACTTCCTTATTTCCCCTATTAATTTCTGCTCCAGTGTCAGAGGGACTACAGCATCAGCATCACTCACGCTCTCCTTCCTCTTAGTCCATTTTTCCTTCTCATCTTTTTGATCACCAAGAGCTGCTTTTCGTGTCAGCAGTTCTTGCTTACGGATATCCTTCTAACAAATACCCTTCGGATTTCTACGAAGATGTTTCATCCATATCTGAACATCGGGATCGTCACATCCCTCGTAATCCTCCAGATCAGAAAGTAAAGCTTCCTCTTCGTTTTCAGCACGAAGAATACTTAGAATATCCTGAAAAACAAAAAGTAACCATTATTACCCTCTGTGACCCTTGTTTCCCTTGTGACCCTTGTGTAATTGTTACAATCTGCCTTATTACATCTACATACTTCGGGTTAAAATTGGATTTAACCATCTTCTTGCACATTCTTGGGCAGGATCGATGCGCATCCACAACCTCAACATACCATCCATTTCCGCCCAAACTAAAGATGGTTTCGAATGGAAGTAACTGAAACATTAAAACAAAATGATAAGAATGCAAAAAGAACAAAAACATTCAAATTATTCGAATGATATATACAACTTACCATTAGTGGGATCATGAAACCACCACAATGCCATTTTGGTTTCGGTGATTCCCTGCTAACGTGTTTGCGGCAAGTATCCACAATCTTCTCGAATGTGTAACGACCCCATGGAAAGCCTTCACAAAATTCCAAGTCATCAAACCATGTCAATGAGATCATGGCTGATAGAGTTTTCTGCTGAAGGCTTGTGAGCCATAACTTGCACCAACAACATCAAAGTTGCCAACCTCTTCCGGTCGTCGGAAATCTTTGCCTTCACAAGCTTTTCACTGACTTGTTCGGGGGTCAACTTTCCACGGCTGAAATTCTTCAGCCTGAATATGACACCCATCATGGACTCCCATCCTATGGGATATGGTCCGCATTTTAATCCGAAAATTAGTGCGTGCTCCACTATAGAGTACCGGATGGGAATGTCGTTTATGACGAACCACAACTCCGTCTTGTCCCGTGTAATCACGGAGTGATTTAGTAGGATAGACATTTGAACCTTCGTGAGTGATTTAGTAGTATAGACATTTGAACCTTCGTCAATGTGGAGTCACATTGTAAATGGAATAAATGCCTAAATTGTGAGTCATTCTCGAAGTAATGCAACTCGTATTCATCTATGATTCCTCTCAGCGTCGTTATTGTCTCGTGAGGATAACACTTGGTGGTGATCTTTGACATTCTTTCCATGTGCTTGAATTCATACACAAACTTCGGCTTTGGCGCCACCTGCAAAATGACCAATTACGAATACATTATACTTCTACCGACTTAAGCGACCCATGCGACTCAACCGTCGTGCGACCCATGCGACTCAACCGACTTGTGCGACCCATGCGACTCAGCCGACCCGTGCGACACATGTGACTCAACCGACTCGTGCGACCCATGCGACTCAAACGATCCTCAGACACTCTGCGACACTCAACCGACTCACTAAGACTCAACCGACCCACGCCCCTCAAACGACCATTGCGATCCATCCCATTCACTGAGACAACCAACTCACTGAGTCGAAGATGGTCATGCAACTCTTGCGACCCTTGTGACTCAACCGACTCACTGAGTTAAAGATATTCATGCAACTCCTACGACCCAACCGACTCACTGACACTCACCCATTTCAAATCAATAAACCATTTTGTGACTCAAAAACTTGCAAAATCCTAGAAATCGATCTACTTACACTTATTGACACCATTGAAGATTGACTCGTGCTCTCTTCTTCACTGCTACTGCTGATTCTAGCCATTTTCCTTCTTGCCAACTTCAAATCGATCTCTCTCAAGTTCGACATCACTTATTTTTTTCTTGTTATAAAATTTTAAATAGGTTTCACGTCGAAAAACTGTTCGGCTTTCTCGCTTTTGACAGAAAAACTACAGAACGTGGGTCTTTTCACGTTCGAATATTAAGGGCAAATTTGTCTTTTTTCTTCAATTTTTTTCGATTTAATAATTATTTTAAAGAAAGATATTTTTAAAACAGTTTAACCCTATAAAAATATTTCTGATATTCCATTGCAATTTTTTGCTTTTATTTCTATATTAATATTGATAAGGAAAAATATAAAGATTCGGAGTAACACGGTCCATCAGCTGCATAACTGAGATGGGGTCTTCGACGGTCTGGAAAGAATTTGGGCCGTTGGCCCAATTATCTAACCGTTGCAACAGAGTTGTGGTGGAAAAAATCACCGGAGTTTTCCACCGGAAATTCTCCCGGCAACCTACGACTGAAGTAGTTCCGATCTGATGAGCATATCCAGTGTAACTAAGCCTAAGCTCCTTCGTCTTGCTCCTCAGATCCCGGAATTTCATCGTTCACTGTCTTCTCTTCGTCATACTCGTTCTCTCCCTCGTCACAGAGACAAACCCATCACCTGGAACTCGACTCACAGCTTTGTACTTCAAAACCCACTTCTCTCATTGCTCGAAAAAAGCAAATCCTTGTTCCATTTGAAGCAAATTCAGGCTCAGATGATTGTCACTGGGTTGATTCTGGATGCGTTCTCCTCTAGTCGTCTCATCGCTTTTTCCGCCTTGTCAGAATCCCGGGATCTCTGCTACTGTCGGAAGATTCTTGAAGGGCTTGACAATCCTAATGTATTCTCGTGGAATGTGGCAGTTAGAGGCTTCTCCGAGAGCGAAACTGCTGGAGAAGCGGTTTTGCTGTACAAGGAGATGCTGAGGAACGGTGGGTGCAGACCAGATAACTTTACATACCCGGTTTTGTTCAGGGTTTGCGCCGAACTTGCGTTAGATCGTTTAGGTCATATGATTCTTGGACATGTTATCAAGCTGGGATTGAACTTCTTTCTTCATGTGCACAATGCGTCGATTTACATGTTCGCTAGTTGTGGAGATATGGAGAATGCGAGGAAGGTATTCGATGAAAGTCCTGTGAGGGACTTGGTTTCTTGGAATTCGTTGATTAATGGGTACGTAAGGATCGGCGAAGCAAAGAAGGCCGTAAGGGTCTACAGGGAAATGGAAACTGAAGGAGTTAATCCTGATGAGGTTACTATGATCGGATTGGTTTCGTCCTGCATCTCCTTGGAGAATTTGAATCTTGGAAGAGAGCTTTATGGGTATATCAAGGAGAGCGGACTCAAGATGACTGTTCCTCTTGCAAATTCCCTGATAGATATGTTCTCTAAATGCGGAGATATTGGGGAGGCACGAAGAATATTCGATCAAATGGAGAAGAGAACGATTGTATCATGTACTACGATGATTGTAGGGTATGCTAGATGTGGCATGGTTGATGTGGCTAGGAAATTTTTCGAAGATATTGAAGAGAAAGATGTGGTGCTTTGGAATGCGATAATCGGGGGATTTGTCCAAGCCAAGCGTGCTTGTGATGCTTTAGCATTATTTCACGAAATGCAAACAAGCACCACAAAGCCTGATGAGATAACCATGATCCACTGCTTATCTGCTTGTTCTCAGCTCGGCGCCCTTGATTTCGGAATTTGGATTCACCATTACATTAAAAGATACAGTCTTGATCTCAATGTTGCGCTAGGAACTGAATTGGTTAACATGTATGCCAAGTGCGGTAACATCACCAAAGCTCTCGAGGTCTTCCATCAAATGCCAAGAAGAAACTCACTGACATACACAGTCATTATCGGAGGCTTAGCGCTTCATGGGGACGCAAAAGCCGCTTTATCATACTTCAACAAAATGGTGGACGCAGGAATAACCCCGGATGAGATAACATTTATAGAGGTTTTGTCAGCATGTTGCCATGCAGGAATGGTCGAAGCTGGCCGCAATTATTTCTCTCAGATGAGGTCCAGATTCAATGTCAAACCCCAAGTGAAACATTACTCGTGCATGGTAAACCTGCTAGGAAGAGCCGGTCTCTTCGAAGAAGCAGAGAAGCTCATAGAGAGTATGCCAATGGAGGCAGATGTAGGGGTGTGGGGAGCGTTGTTTTTTACCTGCAGAATGCTTGGCAACGTCGTGTTGGGAGAGAAGGCGGCTGACAAGCTACTGGAACTGGACCCCAAAGACAGTGGGACATACGTGTTGTTGGGCAGTATGTATGGTGAAGCCAATATGTGGGAAGAAGCAAGGAGAACGAGGATGATGATGCAGGAGAAAGGCGTGGAGAAGATGCCGGGATGCAGCGCCATTGAAGTGAACGGTGTTGTATCCGAGTTCATTGTCAGAGACAAGTCGCATCCTGAATCTGAAACGATTTACGAGTGTTTGGATAGACTTGGAAGGCATCTGGAGTGTGTGGAATACATTTGGGATGTCTCCATGTAATAACGAGTGATATTTTGATTGAGTCAGAAACCGACGGCCTGCCATTTGGACGTCCTACTACATTTCCATACCAGATTTTGAAAAACAAAAAGGTTGCAGTAGTAACAATAATGGCTATAATATTAAGAGTAATGGTAACACTGGATAAACAAAAAGACAGCACTAACACCAGTTCTATTTGTCATGATGGGTTAAATTAATGGGTGAATGAAAATATAAAATCGGGACTCAGAGAAAATGGATGAACTCAATTAGTAAGTGGAGTGTACAAAGTCTACTTTCTTCATCTTTGAAGCTGTACTCAAAGTGGACTCACCAACATTTTATTAAATGTTAATTGTATTAAATACAATAAAAATATTACAAACAGACATAACCATCCAACGTTTAATTACAACCCCAATGAAATACCAAACACAAATGATGCAATACAAAAGCCTCGAGGAAAACTAAGAGTGAAACCCACGTCTTTAACAATTGAATCAATGCTCTAAAGTAGTAGCAAGAAAAACAATTATTCTTAATATCTAAAATTTAGTTAAAATGTTTATAATAGGTGTCTTATTTATAAGAGAAAAAATTGGGTAAAATAAATAAATAAAAGAGAAAGTGTTCGGTCAAGCAGGATAACCGTTCGGTCGAACGATGTATAAGGTTTTCGACGCAAAACTAGGTTACATAAGTATGTTCCGCCAGTCTACGCCTTTGCTCATGTTCAGGTCAAGCGGCCAGTGTGTGTTATGCACACATTGATCCAGTGGAATCGCTCGTCGAGCATTTCCTTGCTCGGACCAAACACCTTTAGCTCCTATAACTTCTTGTTACTCGACTTCCTCTACTTGTAGAATGGTTATGTGGGCTTGACTCGATGCCTCTTGAAATTCTCGTGGAGTCGTGGCCACCTCTTTAGTGTCTTTATGGATACGCACGTTCTGAATATTATTAGCCTCACCCTCGTGATTGGTCCTCGTATGTGTTGTATCTTAACCAAGGCCTCATTCTCATCATTCCCTCATTATTTAAGAGGAATTGACCTCAAATCTAGACATTTATATGCATCAAAACGAGCTAAGTCAATTAAATTGAAAGTTGAACTAACAATGTACTCACCTAGTAACGCGTTTCTAAAGGCGTTAGTTTGATGTGTTTGCGAACTCTGAAAGGTCTAAATCCTTGTATCAGAAGCTGCGATTTGTGCCTCTGTGAAAACTTTTATTTGTGCACATGCACTCACACCAAGTCTCTCGGTTGGACGATTATCTTCTTGTGTCTCATGTTTATCCGTTGGTTGTGAGGCTGCGTTGGTATTTCTCATCTAACTCTTGCTTTCCATCTTGTGGTATCTCCTCACGGAACCTGGATTCCCAAATCCTGCAAGAACTCAGGAACAAGACTAGATACACAATACGTTAACTTATTAGGAGACAACGGCTCACATTCATTAGCAGAGGTAAAATGTTTGTGTTCTCTTTCGCAACTCATAGTCCTCACAAATGTACTCTCACATGGGTGTTTTTAGGTTAAGACCTCATTATTTTTATGGTGATCTACGTTATGGTCACTCATTTTCTTACACCTATTTTCCTTTTGTAGTCTGGTGACCCTCTTCTCACTACAAGAAAATCAGATTTTAGAGACTGAAAAATCCGTCCCCAATCGCGCGTCTCCAAATGCTATCCGTCCCCAATCTGTCCCCAATTAGGGACGGAAAATTTAGTCCGCATACAGTCTCGAGATTGGGGACGAACCGTTTTTTGTCCCTAAAAATTGGGGACGAACCGTTTTTTGTCCCTAAATTTATAGTGGTCAGATGGGTCTTGTACAGTGACCGAGAGGGAAAGATTGCATGACCGCATTGTGAACTCCGATGGGTCAGCTGAGTTACACCATCCAAGATCAAGGATCGCAAGATACTGGGATCTGTAGACCCAAAGCCGACATAAATGGCGTGGAAATTGCAGGGGAATCGCCACGGCGACGACTCTATTTGACCGGAAAGTGAGTCGATGTCGTGGAACGGCAATGGAGAGCGGTATATTTCCACGGATTTCCACAGAAAAGGAAAACCTGAAACCTCAAAAATTGAAAAGCGTCGAACTCCGACATGGGTTCCGAAATCGGTCTTTCTGTATTTGGAGCAGCGGAGATTTCTTCCATCGCAGTTGCCGAGAGCTGCAGATGCAGAAGCAGAGCCTTACCCACTACGCCCGGAGATATGGAATTCTCTAAATAACAATTAAGTTTATTATTTTGGATAACCATACATCAAATAGCCTTCTTAGCTCAGTGGTAGAGCGCATGGCTTTTAACCATGTGGTCGTGGGTTCGATCCCCAATTGGGGACGGATGTGATGTAACCGTCCCAATTGGGGACGGGCTTTATGTTTTCGTCCCCAATTGGGGACGATTGAGACTAACCCATCCCCAATTGGGGACGGCTCTTTCGTCCCCAATTCTGGGATCGGGACGATTGACTAGGGCCTAGACGATAGATCGAGATCGGGACGATAGATCGGGATCCGTAAACGTTTACACGAATTAGGGATGGATTAGGGACTAAGAAATTAATTTTCCGAAAAATCGTCCCAAATCCGTCCCTAAAATGGTTTTTAAAGTCCTAAATTTAGGGACGGTCCCAAATCCGTCCCTAAATTTAGGGACGGAAATTTCTGTCGTTCCTAAATTGGGGACGGATGATCTGGCTGTCCCTAAATTTAGGGACGGCAGAAACTTCCGTCCCCAAATTAGGGACGGCAACAAATTTCGTCCCCAATTTAGGGACGACAGAAATTTCCGTCCCCAATTTAGGGACGCCTTACTCATCCGTCCCTAATTGGTCCGCAATTAGGGACGGATTAGGGATGGCTCTTTTGTACCTAAATTTGGAGACGGATTCGGGACGGATTTCATTTTTCGTCCCTAATCCGTGTGTAATCCGTCCCTAAATTTAGGGACAGAAATGTCAGTCCCCAAATTCCGTCCCTAATCTTGAATTTTCTAGTAGTGTCTTCATTTGATATTGTCTCATATCCTCCATCTTACTTTTTCGACCTTGATGTCTTAGTTTTTGGTTCAATCTTGTTACTCGTGTACACTTCTCATACTTCTCATCTACGTTGATGGGTATCATCAAGAAGTCAATCTCTTTGTAAGAGTCCTCTATGCTTCGACTTCCTTGCATCAATTTTTGTAGACGTTGATTCATCTATCTATGATAATAAGTAAGTACGAATCGACATCTCATTACTCCAAGCATATCATCTCACGTTTTTTTTAGTCGCTCTCAATTCTGTAGCGTGACAAAGTGAGTTGATTCCACCATGTCGACGTGTACTCACTAAACTTTACCAAAACTACTTTCATCAAGTTGTAATACCGATGGTAGTTCAAAACCATAGCAGTTTCCTCTTCCATTCCAAGTACACCTTTATATTGTTATGTCCCATGAAAGTCGTGATATTTGACTTGATATTACATATATTATTGTCTTCTCGATTTTTTACTTGATGGACATATCGTGGTGCTCGAAGTTTTGCGTACTCGTCTCTATCTATATCCGTAGATTTTGGATTTCAGGAGACGAGTATATTCTCCTCGATTATTCTTGATGAACTCCACGACTTGATTCTTCCACCCGATCAAGTCGTAAGTTGACAACAATAAATTCATTATGCACACCATACGAAATTCCACCATCATGAGTTAAATTTGTATCTGCAACTGAGTCGTTCATCCACTTTTTGGTGGTTCATCGCGATGATTTTCTTGATTTAACATCAAAGATGCTACAAAACATAAAACTCCGTTAGTAATAACATAAAATATGAAAGAAGGAAAGATGAACGAATCTCACAATCACTCAAGAAGATGTGTTTCTCAATTTCACTCGTTCTCCAGTCTTTTATTTAGCTTCTCGTGTTCGATCTAGTTGAGATCTCACATAATCAAATTCCAAGTTAGTATGACTAAATCTTTGATGCTATTAGTGTATAACGTAGCAACTATGTCCTAGTTCCTGAGGCTAATCCTAAGACACTCCCTACTTTCTTTCTTTTTCTTTTCTACTTGTATTGTTCAACCACGTTTTGTTTTTCTCCTTTTGTTATGCTTTGTTTTCATCTTTGTTATACTTTTCTTTTATCCTACAACAATAAATCAACAAGTAACATGTTGAAAAAAATAAAATAAGATATATATTCTAATACAAGAACCAAGCTTTAATACTGCTTGATATGAACTTATACCGATGTTATACTATTAGTATAAGTGCAAATATGAATGATACCCCCTAGCAACTTGATAATATAATCTAGAACTTGTTCTTCAAATGACCTTTCGATAGAGCATAGTACAACATTTTCGATGAAAAACTATGTTAAATAAGTATACTCGGCCACTTCACACCTTGTTTGATTGAGTCGAAAAGCGCTTGGTCGAGTGGTGCAATGTTCGGGTCAAGCGCCAATGTGTGTTATGCGTATATTGGTATAGAGGACACTTGTGTCGAGCGATTCTTTTTTCGAATTGAGCGATTCTTTTTTCGGTTCAAGCGCATCTTTTACAGTTTATTGCTCTTCTCGGTGTCTTCTACTTGTAGAATGGTCATGTGGGCTTTACGCAATGCCTTTTGACATCCGAGACGTGGCCTTCTCTTCAACGTCTTTGTAAGCCAACAAATTTTGAATCTTCTTTGTCATCGCCCCCGTGTTGGTCCTCGTATGTGTTTTGTCTTATCTAAAGCCTCATCCTTATCATTCGTCATCATTGGTTTGCCCAAGAGATAAATTCATCGTTTTTTACTTTGAAAAATTCCATATAATCATCAATGGATCGCGCGCCTTGGTAGATCTATGCATTTGATCTTAATTTTCTACATTCGTCACTCGAGCGCCCACATGCTGGAGCTAGTGTATTTTTAACTTTTCATTTGTATTTCATTTTGAGGACAATAATCTTTTACTCACTCGAGTTTATTTATTTAATCCAATTTATCCATCGACTTTACACCTCATTTGATTCTCCTTCAAAATTTGTCTCTTACCCTATGACCCCTCTTTCATAAATATGTCAATTTGAAGCCATCCATGATGGAATCCACATAAAAAGAACTTGTTGCTGAATTAGTTTTGTGTCTATTTATGAGTTAATTTATGTATTGCATGCGTTGGTATTGTATTGACTTATAGGTTAGTTTATGAGTTATTTGTGTTGGGATTCATTTCAATTTATAGGGAGTGCATGGAATTCATACTTGAGAAATTGAGTTCATTTAATGATGGATTTTGTGTTATATATTAAGCGAAACAATAGATCCTTTTATCATAATCTCTATCTTTGTTAATAAGATTTTGAGTACTTGTATTTTAAAATTGTGTTCATCACTTCTAAATTGTTCCATAACATAAATTCAATAAATAGGTTTACAACATAAACCCCAAACATTAATTTAATACATGTATTGTACATGAAACCTCTCATTAGACGGTAAAAGAAATGTCATCGATGGTAAAAAGGCGGTAAAAATTAATGCAACATTTTACTACCTATGATTTTCCTAAATTTATTTTATAATATCACATTACCAACTCGTTTTAATTTGTACACCCTCACGAATATAGTTAAAGAATTAGATTATTTTGGATAGATTTTCTAACTATAAAACTTCAGTTATATTTAGATTTCTTATATGTCGTCTCATATATATATAATACTTATATGTGTATTATTTACAGATCATATTATAAAAAATTTTACATTAACAAGACATGCATTTCCATAAGATAAGTTTAATACCTAAGTACTAAATATAAGTTCACTATATAAATTTCGAACATAAGTTCCAAACATAAACTTAATACATAACCTACTCATAGATTAATACAGACACAAATCTTATATTTTGATTACATCGTGCATTGCTTTAAATTTAATATTTTTACGGTTAAAACCCCTATTTTTCTAATATAAAAACTTCTTATAAGAATTAACTAATTTTAACGTGGATGAAATTTTTTACAGAAATTTAATAGTTTGGTGGATAAGATTTTGATGAAAATTTGAGATCGAACAAAATCGAAAATTTGTAGAAAAATTGTACTAATAAAATGCAATTTATTAATGTAAAAATTACTTCCATTATATTATCATGATGTGTTCTTATAATGATGGAAAATGAATTCATAACATGGAAAGTTGTCTATACCTATGAGACTATGAAACCTCCCAATGTGTTACATTAGCTAATATAACACCATCAGAATAAGAAACAAGTGTATGTTCATCCCTCACTTCTGCAGGGATTCTAGTTATACATTCCTTGCCTTACGCTTCAGGCATTGACAAGTTTTTCTTCTGATTCGGGTAAAGCCTTGATTTTTACAGGTTTTCCCAGCTTAGTCTTGTCTTCCATTGCTGCAATTTCGAGGGCTTTTGCGCAGACGGGGAAGCCCTGATCGTCCCACGACTCCAGTATTACACCAGATCCAATGCAAGTGATGCCCGTGTAGAATGCTGCAAATTGTCCAGCAGCCAGACCTTGATCGTCCTCGTCTAAGTGTACTACTGCGATGTCTTTGCCTGCTTCCATTTTGAAACGGCAACTATAGAAGCCAGGCCCATGTCGGACCTGATAACCAGAGTCAAAGGTTCATAATTGTGTAACAAGAGCATAAGAAATTATATTCATTAAAAGGTTAAGATTGGATTTGTGTGGCTAAAGATTCTCTTGGCTTATTGTACATGTGTTGAATTGAACCTACTTGATTTCTATGAAGAAGATTACTGTGTTCTTTACCTTGCATCTAAGCTGATTATCATTGCCTGGAGATTTGCCACTAAACCATTTTAAGGAGCCAACACGGAAAGCCCGCCTTCTCTTGTCGACCGAATAGTAATTTCTCGAGACAAATACTACATTGTTCTTTGTATCCTTTTCCACGACATACCTGCATACACCCCGAGGGAGCAAAAAGATCACCGCCAATGAACAGAAACTAATAAGATGACCATTCATTGTGTTACGTGAAGCGGATTACAGTCAAGCTGCATCTAAAGTATATAACAAACATAATATCAGTGTTAATAGCTAGATAGACAGAGGATGAACATATAATCGTGGAAGACATCAGTCAGCGAACCACCTAAGATACATTATCTCTAGTCTTTTGGTTGGATTCATTCCAATACTAATAACTGCTCATAGTTAGAAAGGATGCTTTTTCCACCTTCTCTACTATAAGCATAGGCCAATGTTATAACAAGCACCACCAATCAACACAGCAAAAGCTTTGACATAGTTAAGAAACATACCACGGTCCACCAGGTAAACGCAAACCTTGGCGTTGTCCAATTGTATAGAACCAAAATCCTCGATGCATACCAAGAAAATCTCCAGTTTCAGCTTCCAATATAATTCCTTCCATCTCTCCTATGTGCCTAGCAACAAACTCGCTGAACTTTATCTATCACAAGGAAACATGTTGAACAGGTTTTAGGCTTGTTTTATGAAAAATATCATAGACAGAAGAACAAACTTTGAAAAGCAGATTTCAGTGACAGCTCAAAATGTAATCAGAACAAGTTCTTTAAATTCGGAGATTTTCGCTTCTGAGTCTTCTGCTCGCCATCCAACTAAGAGTAACATAAGTTTCTTACAAAAGAGTTATTTCAGAACATAAAATAATTATATGATACAGTGAATTTGCTCAGAACATCTAAAGAAGACCAGAATAGGCAGGATAATAGATATGCAAGTAAATACCTTCCCAAGGAAACATATTCCTTGTGAATCTTTCCGATCTTTGTTAGGCAAATCAAGATCCATGGCTAGTTTGCGAACTTCATCCTGCACAGACAGAAGACAAAGTCATAACAACCACACTACCATTAAGAAACAATTTGTCTTTTTCCTTTCACTTTCTGACCTACAGAGCAGAATTATTGAGCTAAATCCTTCAAGAGTTTGCAGGTACCATCTTTGGCAGGATGAATATTTTCAATAATATGTTGGCCTCAGTAAATAAGTTCTTATGGTAGAAGACAAAAATACTGCTAAGCCCAAAAATCAGTGCAAAGAATGAGCAGGAGTAGAATTTCCAAGTACCTTCTTAAGGCAACCAAGTGGAAAAACCAGCCGTCTAAGCTGGGTTTGAGAGAGATGTGAAAGGAAATAGGTCTGATCTTTTACCTAAAACATTGAAAAGACGGAATTCACATAGCGAAGAAACTTAAAATTAGAAGAATGGTGCACTCAACAAACACATTCCAGCGAGAAAGAAAAGACAATGGAGTAACTAGCGACAATTAAGAGACCATACAGACAACATATAAAACGAAAAGAGAATTCACATCTGAATTTCGGAGCAGTAATTGTCCAACTTTCTCAATCCATGCACCCCACATTTAACTGAATAAGGTGAATTTTTGTAGATTTGGATTATCATGTAAACTATGATAACTTGTTGATTTGATAACAGCATAGATATATCCACTGTATATGAGACTCAAGGGTAAGTACCGTGTCCTGTGATAGTTCTAAAACAGGTGATATATCAATTTGGCCTGGAGGAGGATGGATGACTTTCGCATAGTGGCCTGAAGCAATGTAGTCATATTCCATACCACTAATAGCATCCATAAATGCACCTGGAAATAAAAATCAATATATAATTTAACTGAGAGACGTTGGCGTAAGCCATTAAATGAGGAAATGGAATCCTTGTGAAAAGCAAAAACCCCTGATGAAATATGAAACGAAAACAAAAATCATTAACAGTAACTTACCAAACTTAATTCTTGTGTTACAGAGAACATCTGGATTTGGAGTCCGTCCACAACGGTATTCCGCAATAATGTAGGACACCTGATTTAATATTGGAAGTATGAAATCAGGAGGAAATAACCTGGGTTTTATCAGTTTTCAAGAGAGATTCAACCACACAATTGTTACAACACCGAACATAATAATGCTCCGAATAAAGCACTTACAACTTTTTCCCAGTATTCATCAGTTAGATGCACAACTTCCAAAGGCACATCAACCTAGAAAGCAACATCATCAGAATCTGTAAGGTACGCACTTTTACAAACAAAAGAAAAACCCCAAAAATCTGGGATGATGAGCACGGAGGAAGTACATTTCACGAAAAAGAAACCGTTTAAGAAGTAAGGGCCAGATTCAAGGGAACTCTAAGTAAACAGTTAATGGATGGACAGAAAAGACAAAAAGGGAAGAAAACAGTTAAGGGCATTTTCATATGCTTATTTTCATTTTATACTCTTTAATGAGCCTGAACAAAAAAAATTAAGGCAACTCTTTGAAACCACTACTCCTTATCATTGTAGGTTCTGTACACTGACTCTACTTTCACAAAGCTTTTCCAAATTAAATTAGAATACGGTAAAGAGCAAAGAAGCTTTATTGATAAGTAAACCGAAAATCACACTCTAGAGCTTTTTACCTAGTGATATTCATCACTCCCTTATAACCTTCACAACTGAAAATGAATACCCTCTTCTCCCTCTAACCTATAGCTATTTATAGGATTTTCAATCACGAATTATAATAATACAAGAAGTATAAAATGCCTCTTGGATTCTTTTGTTAAACTCTTCTTGAATTAGCTATAATTCCTTTGTCATGCTTGTCTCTTATCAATACGCCGCATTTGAAGTCTCAGCTTGTCCTCAAGCTGAACCCACAAAAAATGGTTGCATTGTATTGCATCTAACGAATCAAAGCTGTTCACCGTTGTATGTTTGTGTTTGTAATCCTTACTTTCTTTTTGCCCCTTCTTTCCCAAACACACAAAACAATATCACATGGATTTTGTTTTGAGAGAGGCATTTTTCGATTGATTGTGACAAGTAAAATGCATTTCTTTCCTAGTGAGAACTTCAAACTCGGTTAACGTATCCAACAACGAGTGATGACTACTGTTGCACATGTTGTTGTTGTTGATACAACACTGTATCAGTTTTCACGTCTCCTTCTGTCGCACTTGCTTTGGTCTTCGCAGCAAGTCTCGCATAACCAATCACAGTTATCTCGCAACAACTTGCTACCTAGTGATGCTCAACACTCCTTATTGATCTGAAATCCCAAAAACACACCCTAAAGCCTTTTACCTAGTGATGCTCATAACTCCCTTATAACCCTCACAATAAAAAATGAATACCCCTCTTCTCCCTCTAGACTATAGCTATTTAGAGGAATCAATAAAAAATTATTGTCAAGAATTATAATAGTACAATAAGTAATAAATCCCTCTTTACTTCTTCTGTTATTCTCTTCTTGAATTAGCTATAATTCCCTTGTAATGATTGTCTCTTATCAAATACACAGGACTAGAATTTATAAGAGGAACAAAAATGATCATTTACACTAACCTGTTCACAAACATGTTTTGCGTACTTCAAATCATCTTCCCATGGGCACTCACTCCAGAAATTCTCAAAGTCTTCCTACAGAACATAAAACATCAGAACCCGTGTTCCAGGAAAACCGAACAAAAATAAGGAGTAGTCATTAAAGTGAAGTCTCACATTTAATCAAATTCAATTGCTACGAAAACGCCCAAAGTTAGAACAAATTTTGGACCAACAGTGGCAAGATTCCCCTGTTGAGTTAAACTCGAATATCACTAACAAAATCTCTTCTACTTTCTCTTATAGGGGGTACAAATCTCCATATCTCTCCTTCATTTTTTCACAATTCAAACACTTTGTCACCTCCATTCATCCATGAATGTGAAATTCCGCTGAAACACGCGGAAATTTTCAAGGCGACAAAGAATCGTAAGAGCTGCACAATGGAGCACACCTGAAACCATATTTTGAGGTAGAAGGCGGTGCACGAGTGACCGGCGGCGTGAAGGAGGCGGAGGGCAACGCTGCTATCGACACCGCCACTAAGGAGAACGGCGACACGAAGACGCTTCTCAGGCATGGAACAAGTCAGGTATGGTTCGATACAGGCGTGATTATAGTTTCCACCTCCAAGGAGGGAAGTCACCGGAGCAGAAGGAGCCTGAGACAGCGAGTTTCCCGCGGCGGATGCGGACAAGGAGGAAGCAGGGAGAGAACGAGAGAAGTGAGCAAGCAAGGAAGAAGAGAAGAAGGGATTGACGGCGGAGAATCCATGGATGACAGAGGAGATCATCGGTCGCAGCCGCAGCAGCGTCGGTGGTCTCATTGCATACACTCCGACCGGCGCGACAACGTGAGCGAGGAATTAGATTTTTTGGTTATTTTTAATGCTTTTTATCTTTTGGAGAATAAGGTTTGCGAGGGGATTGGGAGGCAAAAATACAAAAATAATTATTAAATAGAAAAAAAAAAGAGAAAAGACCATTCGAATGTGAAAAAATATACTTTCTACAGTTTTTCGACGTAAAAAACTATCAAACTGTGCCAAAAGCAAGAAAGAAGAAGTGATTTTGAATTTGAGAGGGATCCATTCGAAATTGAGAGAAGTAAATGGCTAGAATCAGCAACACTGAAGAAAAGAGCACGAGTAAATCTTCAATAGTGTCAATAAGTGTAAGTAGATTGATTTATAGGTTTTTGTAGGCTGTCGAGTCACAAAATGGTTTATTGATTTGAAATAGGTGTGAGTATCACTGAGTCGGTTGAGTCTCAGTGAGTTGGTTTGGGTCGCAATGGTCGCTTGAGCGTCGTAGAGGGTCCAAGGGTCGTTTGAGTCGGTTATCTTAGTAAGTCGGTTTGGATCGCAATGGTCGCTTGAACGTTACAAAGGTCATTTGAGTCGCATGGGTCGCTTGATATTATGCCCCGTAGGTAGCTTGATATTATGTCTCGTGGGTCGCTTGAGTCGCATGGGTCAATTGAGTCGCATGGGTCGCTTGAGTCGGTAGAAGTATAATGTATTCTTAATTAATTGGTCATTTTAAAGGTGGCGCCAAAGCCGAAGTTTGTGTATGAATTCAACCACATGGACAGAAGATCACCACCAAGTGTTATCATAACGAGACCATAACGACGCTGAGAGGAATCTTAGATGAATACGAGTTGCATTACTTCAAGAAGTAGTCACAATTTAGGCATTTATTCCATTTCCAATGTAACTCCACATTGACGAAGGTTCAAATGTCTATCATACTAAATCACTCCGTGATTGTACGGGACAAGAAGGAGTTATGGTCCGTCTTAAACGGTGTTCCCATCCAGTACTCTATAGTGGAGCACACACTAATTTCTGGATTCAAATGCGGACCATATCCCAAAGTATGGGAGTCCAAAAAGGGTGATACATTCAGGCGAAAGAATTTCAGTCGTGGAAAGGTGACCCTCGCACAAATCATTGAAAAGCTTGTGAAGGCGAAGAATTCCGACGATCGAACGAGGTTGGCAACTTTAATGTTATTGGCGCAAGTTATGGCTCACAAGCCTTCATCATACAACTATATTAGCCATGATCTCATTGACATGGTGATGACTTGAAATTTTGTGAAGGCTTTCCATGGGGGCGTTACACATCTGAGAAGATTGTGGATACTTTCCGCAAGCACGTTAGCGGGGAATCACCGAAACCAAAATGGTATTGTGGCGATTTCATGATCCCACTAATGGTAAGTTTATATATTATTCGAATAACTTGAATGTTTTCGTACTTTTTGCATTCTTATCATTTTGTTTTAATGTTGTTGTTACTTCCATTCGAAACCATCCTTAGTTTGGGCGGAAAGGGATGGTATGTTGATGTTATGGATTGGATCCATCATGCCCAAGAATGTGCAAGAAGATGGTTAAATCCAGTATTAACCTGAAGTATGTAGATGTGATAAGGCTGATCGGAGATTCAAAGGTAACAATTACACAAGGGTCATAAGAGTAACAATTACAGAGAGAGTAATAATGGTTATTTTTTGTTTTTCAGGATATTTGAAGTATTCTTCATGCTAAAGACGAAGAGGAAGCTTTACTTTTTTTATCTAGATGATTATGAGGGATGCCACAATCCCGATGTTCAGATATGGATGGAATATCTTCGTAGAAATCTAGAGGGTATTTGTTGGGAGAACATCCGTAAGCAAGAACTACTGACGCGAAAAGCAGGTCTTGGATATCAAAAGAAAGGGAAATGGAAGGGGAAAGGGACTAAGAGGAAGAAAAGCGTGGGTGAAAAAATAATAGAGGTTGAAGATGATGAAGACGAAGGATGGGTAGGTGTTGCTGAAGCTAATGAAGAAAGAGAAGGTGATGCTGAAGGTGATGCTGAAGCTGAAGCTGAAAGAGAAGGTGAGGATGAAGCTGAAGGAGAAGAAGTTGTAGTCCCTCTGACACTAGAACAGAAATTAATGAAGGAAATAAAGAAGTCGGAGAAAAGAATCATCAACACCGTAAGAGATCTTCTAAGGGATATTCCTTCGTTCGTTGACGCTAACGGTGAAAAGTTGACTGCTCTATATATATTCCTGACGACACATGGACATGAGAGTTGGTGAAAATCTGATCTAGATATTCCCCGGGGGCCAGAGTTTTGGGAGACCATATTAAAGCCCAACGTATGGCTTGAAGATGACGTAAGTTTTTTAAACTCGAAGTTACGGAAGTCATTCTGTGTCATATTTATTCACATGTGTTAATTTTTTTGCAGCAATTGGATGAGGCATTGTTGGTGTAGTATTATCACATGAAGACATTCCCGCGATATTTAAGAAACTTTACGTTTGTCCTATTGTTTTCATGCAGACGCTCACGCTGTGGATGTACGAGGATATGGACACTTTGCCGAAAAATCTTAGTGATTGTTTGAATGGCAAGTATCCATTCAGAAGTACGGAACCAATGAGTGATTTCGAAGGCTTTGTCTCGGTTCTAAACATTCCATCGCTCAAAAGTCGATATGTAGGATGTCATTGGGTAGCCATCAAAGCGGATTTCAAAATCCGATGCATCACGGTATACGACTGCTAGTGCAAGATCAAGGAAATGCATATCGATCCGGTGATTGAGAAGCTAAGAAAAGCTGCCCCAAGAATCTCATTCTCGAAGGGTTTCCTTCTTTAGCTTCTAGAGAAGATGAATGGAAATATGAGTGTTATGAAGGTCTGACACAAAACAAAAGTGGGAATGACTGTGGTGTTTACGCCTATAAATTCGTAGAAGGCTCGGTAATGAAAGCACGTAATGTTTTGCACTACATTTTCCACGCAAATTTTCCTTCCATGCGTGAGAAGATTGCGGTTGAGATATTTAGTAATGGAAAATGTATCCCTCTAGCCCGAGATTAACTTGATATTTGGTACATTGTTATTTCTCTGGGAATGAAAGATGTAAATATTTGGTACATTGTTATTTTTTAAATATTTGGTACATTGTTATTTTTTAAATATTTAGTATATTGTTATTTTTTTTAAAATTTCTTCATAATAATAAAAGGAGTCGAAGAGGTAAAAGGGTCGTACGGTGAAAGGTCGAACAAGTACAAGGGTCGCAGAGATACAAGGGTCGCAGAGGTACAAGGGTCACATAGGTACAATGGTCGGAGAGATATAAGGGTCGCAGAGGTACAAGGGTCAGAGAGATACAAGGGTCGCAGAGGTACAAGGGTCGTTCGACGATCCTTTTATCTGTTCGACCCTTGACCCTAAGACCCTTTTACACGTTCGACCCTTTTACCTCTGCGACCGGTTTTGCTTGTTGTGATACGAAACAAATTTAAAAATAATAATTTATTATTTATTATTTACAAATAATATGAATAATTTATTTTTTATTATTTACAAATATAATTATTTACAAATAATTGACTCAAATCCATGCGATCCTTGTCCCTCTGTGACCCTTGTCCATCTATGACCCTTGTCCCTCTGCGACCCTTGTCCTTCTGCGAACCTTGGACCCCTGCGACCCTTGTCCCTCTGCGAACCTTGGACCCCTGCGACCCTTGTCTCCCTTCGACCCTTGTCCCTCTGCGACTCTTGTTACAATAATAGTAAATCCACAAAAACAGCGATACTAACAATAATACTTACTATTGAATAATTTTAAAAAACCAAAAAAATACGAACATGATGTTTAAGTTCAAAGGAATGTTCTTGTTCAAAGGAGGTTTAGAGTAATCAAAATACAACTGAAATCAAACTCTGTTATTGTTAGACCCTAGTTGAGGGAAAAACTGAAGCAGTGGTGTTACTCCATCGGAATGCAGTTCGACTTCGAGGGAACAACCTTGGGTCAGTCCATGGTCGTGACAAAACTTTCTCCAACCCCTTCTGATGGTAGCGCCACCACGTGCCACGTGCCTTAGATATGCCTCCCACGAGAGTCCATTTCCTATCATCAGATATATCTTACATCGTCTATGGCAAAGACCTCTCGACCTCGCAAACCCTATTGGAAGTGTCTGCGACATCCGTAGAAAGGAATAAAAAGCGTGAACATCCTTACCCAAGTTGCGATATCTCCCAAGTTACATCACCCAAATCCGTATTGAGGTCACTTACTAATGCATCTACGTCCAGATTTGAACGAGTGACTGGTACCAACGTGACAATCCTCTGAGCAGGAGTGGCGAAGATGACGTGAAAGACCATGTCACCTTCGTGATAGAAAAGTAAGTGATAACACTGAAAGTGTATCATTACTAGGATAGGTTTTTACACCATTTTCTCATATTTCTTACATCGAGTCTTACTATTCCGATACGATTTCGAGCTTCACACACCCGTTTTGTTGGTTTTCAGGTTTTTAGGCGACAAGGCCTAAATGAGCTCAATATGAAGGATTCCCTGCAAAAACCAGAAGATTTGAAGACATATCTACTAAGAGCTCCAGAACCCAAAGGAACACCCGAGCAACGAGC
>CM071867.1:11104123-11121834 GCA_036759665.1 Gynandropsis gynandra | reverse complement strand
CATATGTATCAAAAATGTCTCCTAAATCGTGCAAGAAATACGTATGAAAACGAGATGATCAGGATCAAGATAGAATTCTCGGATAATTTGTATATATTGTAGCTTATGCCCAACTACAATTTTTGGAAGTTAACCGACTTCAATTGTTCATCAAATCCTTTTGGTTATCTTTTTTAATAGCTTGTTATTGAATATTTTTCAAGAGGCTAAAAAGATAAACCAACGGGTTGGCTTGTTCTTGTCGAAAACGGGCAGGGGTGTGGGTTAAAATTTTAATCCCGTTACTTTTTAGATTTATTGTGGGCTCGATTAGACCGAATCGATTAGCCCCATTTGATAGCTCTATCTAAAATAAGCAAACACATTAAACTATATTAGCATTTCATAAAGAAAAAGTAGATATAGGTACAATTATAACAAAATATATATCTTATGAGTTTCACATAGTTGTCATATTTACTAAAACATTTCCCTAAATTTAGATTATCCATCTCAAAGTCAAATTTGACCTTTATTTTTCATCTACCTCAATTTTGAGAGAATGTGAGTATCCACTTATTAGTGCAACAAGTACCATGTAACAACAAATTTTAGCACTTGGTTTACTAAATACATGGGATTTTGGTTCATCTATTTCACCATTGAAGAAAAACATGTCATTGATATGAACAAAGGATGCATCCCTATATTAAAAGTATTAGATAGAAAATTTGTTCTAGAGACAACAAGACTACATCAGTATTTGAAGAACAACAATGCTAATCTTGTTGCAAATTATTTTGCTATACATCAGTATTTTGGCAAGGCTTTTGAGATGAATGTTTTAGATCAATTTAGCAGCACCAAGTATACCACTTCAGCCTCCCATGCCAACAATTCAAATGATCATTCAATAATCATGCCATCTCCACACAAGACACCAAGTTGAGAGTAATGACGAAGAATCAATTTAGAGGTTGTCCATCTTGGATGTTTCAAGGAAGTAATAATGGATGTGGATGTTAATGGTACCTCAGTTATGACCAATAAAAGATACTTGGGGTTGAATTTAGAAATACAATAGCATGTATTTATTGTCATTGGATTTTTTGAAGTTTGAGGTTTTGGTTGTGGTGATTCCTGGTGTGAGGATGTTTTAAAACCAGATTGATTGCTGATAACACAAGAGTGATATAGACTTATACCCGAGACTTGAAGTGTTGGAAGTATGAGTAAGAGAAGGATTACTTACTTTATACTTCCTTTTTCCAAGATTTTAGAAATGAGGTTGAATAAATTTGTGCTAAAGTAGAGTAAGCTATTAGAATTGTTCTTCATTCAAAACAACATGTCGAGCTATATATACTCGTTCTGTTGGTGGATATAAACACATGTACCCTTTGTAGATATCAGTATAACCAATGAAGACACAATGCATAGAGCAAAGATTTAATTTATGGTTGGTATAAGATCACAAATTGGGATAATAGTTTCTGCCAAATATTCGAAGAGAAGTGTAATTTAGTTCAATTCCATGTAGTGCCTTGTGAGGACTAATGTTATTTAAAACAGAGGAGGGTAGAATATTTATAAGAAAGTTTGATGTGTGGAATACATCTACCCAATATATTAATGGTACCTTAGACTGAAAGATCATAGCAAGACCAAATTCAACCAAATGCCAATGTCTACGTTCTACAAGTCCATTATGCTATGATGTATAAGGACAGGAGATACGCAGTTGTATTCCATATGTTGAGAGATGATTCTTAAATGCATTGTTGTTGAATTCACCTCCTCCATTACACTAGAATCTCTTTACTTTCATGTTATGTTATAGCTCAATATTCTTTTGAAAGTTGATAAAGACAACAAAAAACTTATCTTTTCTTTTCAACAGAAAAAAGTAGAAAATAACAGGAATGGTTGTCAATAAAAATGTCGTCGTATTTAAATCCTTGAATGGAAGTAACAAGAGAAGGTCTCCATAAATCGCAATGTAATTATTCGACAGATTTAGAGACATGAAATGTGGAACTACTAAATGGATAGAACTGTAGAGCCTACATGTGTGATAGGCAAAAGCGATCTATTACCTACCATAATCTATTACCTACCATAATGTTGTTAAAGCCATTGTATGGCTGGATAGAATTTACATGGCTTGAAGAGTCTGTCATATGAGCATTAACAACAGTGTCTAGTTACCAATTTGTGCTAAACTGATCTGAAACTTGAAGAGTTATTAATGCTTGGGGTATTTCTTTAGATTGAAAAGAGTTTTTGAATTTGGGCCAACATCTTAGAGCTACATGACTTATTTTTTCAAAGATTTGACAAAGATATCTTGTGGTTTCTTGAAAACCATTTGGTTTTTGTTGTTGATACATTTGATTGTTTAAATATATTTGTTGTGTAAAACCTTGTCCCGGGAGGTAAAAGGATATTTGTCCATCTGATTTGTATTTGTAGTATATCCTCTAGAGTATGAGAAGTTACCTTGAGCATACTGATTATTGCAAGATCGTGAAGATAAGTTATTTTGCTTACGAGAGTTATTTGAGGTATGAGCAATAGATGCCTTGTGATGAGATACTTCAGGTAGTTTATGATTATTTGTTGTGAGGGCCAAACTCGGGAGATGGCTGACTACATCCTCATATGTGGGGTGAGGTTGACGATGCAGAGACGTATGTATCAGAGGCGTTAAAACTTCATAGTCAAAAGATTCGGATTTGTATTTCATCAAGAACACAAAACCATATCTTGACATATCATCATTGAATGTGATGAAATATGAATATCCACCCTTGGCTTAAACTCTCATAGGTCCACATACATCAGTATATATGAGTCCTAGGAGTTCTATAGCTTTCTCTCCGGTTCCACTAAACGGAGATTTGGTCATCTTACCAGTGAGATAAGACTCACAAGTTGCATAAGATTCATAATCAAAATGGCCTAGAAGGCCATCTTTATGTAAACTATTGATCCCCTTCTCACCAATGTGACCAAGTCTACAATGCCAAAGATACGTCTATCTTTGGCGATCATCTACCTTTCTCTTTTGGCCCGAAACATGCATGTTAATTAATTCAACATTAACATCAGATAAAATATAAATTCTTTGTTTCAAATAACCATTCACACATAAATCATCACCATGATAAAAGAGCAATTGTTATTACTGAAAACTATTCGAAATCCATATCTATCAAGCATAGAAATAGAAATTATGTTTGAAACAAACTTCGGAACATAGTAACAGTCGTATAACAACAAAGTCTTGCCCGTAGGCATTACAAGAGAAATCGATCCTACGGCTAGAGCAGCAGCACTTGCGCCATTTCCAACCTTCAGACTGAATTCTCCCTTCCTGAACCTCCTACTGATCCTTAGCCCCTGTAACATATTGTAAATGTTAAAACTGCTACGGTATCCAATACCCATCTAGATGAATCAATAGTAGTTAAGGAAACCATGAAAACATTTTCCATGAAAGTCTCACCTTGTTTCTTGCCCTTGAGAGACTGCAGGTATTCCTTGCAGTTCTTCTTCCAATGTCCTTTCTTCTTGCAGAAGAAACACTCAGAATCTCATTGGTCGGCCAGCGTCGCCCTTTCCCCAAGTCACACCAGTCTTAGGCGCGATCTGCCTGGTCCTGGGCCTCTTCTTGCCCTTCCTCTTCTGCTGAGAGTACTATCCAACCATCGGAATAGATCCTGATCCCTTCTTCCTTATGGACATCTGCTTCTCATACTCAGTGAGCATGTTGTGCATCTCATGCAACTCAACATCCCGTTTGTTTATGTTGTAGTTGACCATGAACGAGGAGAAGGAGTCTGGAAGTGAATGCAAGATCATCTCCTGTTGTATCTCCTTGCAGAAGGTGCACCCCAGCTTCTCAAGTTGTTCTATCAAACTAATCATCCGTAGAACATGGGGTCCCATAGGAGAGGCCTCACTCAGAGCAGACTTGAACAAAGTCCCCGATAACTTAGAACTTACCTTGCGACTCTGCTCACTGAATATCTTCTTAAGATGTCTCATGATCTGCTTGGCATCCATATGCTCATGCTGCTTGTGGAGTTCGCCACTCATTGACGCCAAGATGAGACACTTCACAGTGATGCACTTCTCCTCGTACTTGGTGAAGTCACTAAAAGCCTCATCATTTGCTTGATCTGGCATTGGAGGAGCTGGTTTGTCGATCACATCGATCAGCTTCTCATGGGTCAGCACCATACGCAAATTGCATTGCCATTCATCGAAGTTTTCACCAACCAGTTTGTTGGTCTCAAGAATTGGACGCAAGTTGAATTGAGACATTCTCAAAAGAACTGAAAACAAAGGAAAAATTGAACAGCAGAGAGTTAGACATCGTAAATATCATAAAGACATAGACTTCATCTAAATGATATGTTCGCTAATCAATGTTACAATAACATTAGAAATCTTATTTCTCATTAGCATTAATCTATAACTATATGCCTGAGCCCCTTGGTAATCAAGATGTTTCCTAAACATATAAAACAGATTCTTTACAAATTTTATCCCTATAAAATTCATAGTGAATTAAAATTGCGGCTCTATATCACCTAGTCACCTGGTAGTCAGGTCGTTCCTATTGATACAGTTGAGTTCATCCTTCAACTCATGGTTGGATTGGATAACAATTAAGTTCATGTTCCTCGGGTTGTCCAGGCGTTCACAAGAACTAATTGTTCCCTCCCACTAGACATCTTATATCATAGACGTATGAATCAAATTCTTGAACTGCATACCTCCTGGTAGTCAGGCTGTACCATGTAAACAAGAGCTTATTCATATATCTACGACGAAGGAAAAACCTAACGATCAACAATTTATCATTCTAGAACTCAATTATTATTATTTTTCGGAACTACATGACCCGCACATGCTGTCAAATTAGCGCACGCGGGTTGCATTTCCAGAAATTCTTGTACGAGCGGACTTGCTACGCACAGCCGTTCGGGTTGAGCACGTTCGCCCGTTCGGGCTCACGAGGGCTAGCCCACTCGGGCTGTTGGGATGTCGGCTCGCGCTGGTAGAAGGATCCTGCTCGGGCGGGTGAGATGCCCGCTCGGGCTAGAGAAACGAGCGCGCTCGGGCTAGCGGGAAGCCTCCGCCTCCGCTAGGGTTTCAGAAACCTGCCCGCGTCGCTGCCCTAAACCTCACCCGTTCGGGCTTGCACGGATAGCCGCTCGGGCTCGAGCTCGAGCTAGAATTTCTCCCTTGCGCTCGCAGCGCCGTTCGCCTGGCGGTGTGCCCGCGCGGGGCGCAGGAATTACCCGCTCAGGCTCAGGCTCGACTAGGGTTATTGCAACTGTTTTTGCCTGTGCCATTCGCCGCTGCTTGCCCCACCACGCTTGCACTGCGCACCGTCCGCGTCGGATGCTCGTTCGCGTCGGGCGTTTGCGTGCCGCTTGCTCGCGACCGCATCGCTAGCGCAGCGGTTGCACAAAGTTTCATCCATTTGCGGTTGTGACAGGGGGCCTGCGCCGCCGCTTACGGTTGCCAAAGGTCGTGCGCCGACCCGTCGCCAGTCCGGGCGACACTCGCTTGGCCGGCTAGGGTCTCGATTGCCGCCCAAGTTCATGTTCAGTCGTGCGGTTCTTCGCGCGCACCGCCAGTGACGAATTTCGATCCGATTTTCATCCAAAAAATCAAAAACTAATCCTGAATAGACAACCAAACGATGTGATACCACTGTTGGGTTGCTAAATCGGGTGCGGAAGCGTGTTTTACAATCCAGACATGTTCGAGATTAGTTTTTAGGGTTTCAATGAAGAACATAAAATAGGAACGATTGCATGTTACCTTTTGTCGTTGAATCTGATGATAATCGATATAAGACTTGATTGTGCAAGTTCTCTACCAGTATCCACGTCGAGATCGAGATGTGCTTTCAACCTTTAGAGTGGATTCTACGGTAAATGAAATTGTTTTCGTTCTTCGTTTTTCTCTTTTCGTTTCTAGGGTTTAGATTTTGTGAAAGTGAATTCTATACTACAAATTTTTTTTCGTCATATTTATATTATTGACTTTTTAATAATTATACTTTGATCCAATGACCTTTTAATATTATATAAGAGGTACTAAACTTTCACCTAAATAGTCGGACAAAGCGATAAATGTAAAGAGGCACCGTTTTCAGTTTTTGCATGTAAATGACAATCCACTTGCATTTTCTGCTTGGTTTAGTTTGGTGTTATGATTTAACATATTTTAAGTAGACTTTATTAACGTGATATCTATTCGAAATGAAAATTTAAAATTTAAAATTTAAAATGAAGAGTAATTTTTGTGGTTCAATTTTGATGGCCATGATACCTTTATTATTAAGATAAAATTATCCATATATTATATGAAAAAGATAGTATAATATTAATTTTACACCAAAACCGAATAATTGTTTTCATGAGAATCAATTTAAAGTGATGGTATTAGGCATATGCTAAATTTTAACTCAATAATCATTCTATAATGATAGAAGCCAATTTTGTTGATAAGTTAATTATGTTTAATCAAATTAAGAAAACTAGGAATACTACCCGCGCGATGCGCGGATTTAAGATATATTCTATTATATATTAAAATATTTTAATTTTAACTTTATTTTTTGTTATATAAATTATATGATATAAACAGTTTAAATAAATAGAATCATTACAAATAATTTTTAGAAGTTTAATATATATATATAAAATATTTTAATTTTAAATTTATTTTTTGTTATATAAATTATAGATGTAAACAGTTTATATAAATAGAATCATTACAAATAGTTTTTAGAAGTTGAATATATACAAATATATAATTATTATACAATTAAATATTTAAATTTTGAATTTTTATTTCAATATATAATATCTTTATCAAAAGAAATTTTTAAGGTATTTAACAAATACTAACGTGAAATTGCGATAAATATTCTTCGTCTAAACAACAAACATATATATATATATATATATATTACGACATGAAACTCAACATGATAATATTAAAGATATTGTTCAACAACTTTTGTTAACACTTTATATTACTGACAAAAAGTTTTTATCTAAACATTATAAATATCGTTAAATAACTCTTTAAATGATTATTTCTAATATTATAAAACATGAAACTCAACATGATAATATTGAAGATATTTTTCAACTACTTTTGTTAACCCTTTATATTACTGACCAAAAGTTTTTATCTAAAAATTATAAATATCGTTGAATAACTCTTTAAATGATTATTCTCTTTGAATGACTACTTCTACGTTCCCTAACTGTTTCTCTCAACCCATTTCATGATCTATTCAAATAGTTTCTTATCATTTTGAGTGTTGGATTATAATGATAAAACTATAATTACATTTCACGTAAATTTATAAACCAATTATGTATTATATTATTTAATATTTTTATTTTTATATAATAGATTAAATATTTTTATAATTTATATTTAATTTCAATTTTAAAATTAATTCAAATATTTTTAAATAGAACATTTTTAGTTAATTATAAATCATTTATAATTTTCGTGAACAATTTCAGTATATAATTATTTTAAGATAAATTTTTTTCTAAAAATATTTCTTTCCATAATTGCTCCATATCATATATTAAATATTTAGTATTAAATTGAAATGTAGCACAAGTAAAAATATTATAATAACTAACAATGTCATTGATAAATACAACTATACTAGCGATCATTAAATTCTAATGAAATTGATTGTGTTATTTTTATATCCTTATAAAAATTCCTATCATACGTTACTTGCATGATGTCATTCGATAATAACAACATAATCTTTTCATCAAATATGTTTGGTTTATTTTTTACACTTTCTGAATCTAGAAAATCATAAGAATAAGTTTTTTTGTACAACTTTATATTTTAATTATATTGATTTAATATTATAATCAATTGGATGATATCGACACATTTTCTTGGATTGTGTTGTGTTCTTCTTTATAATTGACGAAGTTGAATTTTTTTTATTTCTTCTTGTATATTCATATAAAATTATAATTTTATATAAATATTTTAAGTTTATGTATGTAAATCCAAATTTTAAATTTTAAGCATTTAATAGAAATACTAATCCTTTCGAATCATATACTTTTCTATTATTTTTTTTAATTCACAAATCTAATATCATTATACTAATAAATGTATAAATTTTATTTTTTATATTATTTGTTTACTTAATATCTTTAAAATTCTATTAAATTTAGTATGATGATAAAAAAATGCAATTATTTTGATAACACAATATTAACTTTAACATAATATTAACTGCCATGAGCGAATGAGAAGAAGCTACAGCGGAGGTGAAGAAGCTCGCAACGGAAATTTCGTATAAATGAGTTCGGATTGAGGTTGTCAATTTGAAAGTTGTGTGAAGGAAGAGTATGATGATAGGGTTTGAAAATATTGATATTTTATACTAAATGTTATTTCAAAGAAATATATAACTTTTTTGGTTGTTTATTATTTATTAATTTTACTTTTTATTAATATTTTGTGTTTCTTTAAAATATTAATATTACTAATATATAATCTCTTTAAAGTAATTTATGAATGTTAATTAATGTAAAATAAAAAACAAAAAAATTTTGATGGTGTGGAAGCCTGAGAGAAGAGAATGAATGAGAAGCCTCCAAATTATTGAACTTTTAATATATAATTTAAATTAAATTTGCATGAAATCTAAAAGAATTAAATACTATCTATATACATTATGTGTTTTTGGTCACATTCAATGAATAAGAAGTTACGTTATCTAACAATATATTTGTAGGTTAGTAGGTTAGGACAACAAAACTTTGGTATAAGCAGAGATATACCATTTTTCTAGAATTTGATCCCTCAGATTAATTGATTCATGTAAAGTAATTAGTTAAATTTTATTAATGTGATAGGACCTTTTTTTTCTTTTGCATTTCACAAAGTCTAATTGTAGTATTTCCAAATATAGTTTATCCTAAATGCTGTCATGATCAATTAAATTTTGAATACTTTTTTTCATGTCCTTCCGTAAATCTACGAGGATAATTTTTATATTCAGTTATTAATTATTATTTATTGTTTTATTTAGTATCCCAACTTTCGATCTCATATATTTTTGTCAGTAAAATGTCAAAAACACATTTTTTAAAGATTTTTTATTTCAACGGATACCTTCGAAAATTTAATAAAAGAAAATTAGAAAAAAGAAAAATGTGCTCTTACTTTTTTGTTAGTGAAAAAACACATATGATTCGATATTTTTTCAAAACTGAACCTATTACAAAGTTAAGAGAAATGCATGAGAAATAATTTTGAAGTTGAGAATAATTTCAATTATTTTCGAACGATTTCAATTATTTTCGAGGGTCGCATGGATCGCAAAGATCGTACGAGAATAACAAGTGTCATATGGGTCACAAGGGTCGTTTAGATCGAAAAGTTCGTATGTATCGCTAGTATCGCATAGATCACAAGAATCGCATGAATCGTATAGATAACATATATCATAAAGTCAATATACAAAAATTAATATTATAAAATTAAAATTGAAATAAGATTGAAATGCTAATAATATATAATAATATATCAAATATATTTTTAATTTAAACCTCTTTACTAAATAACAAAAATTATGTGATTTTTTTTCTATAATTGAAGACTTCAACTCAAATGAAAGCATTTTTGTATGCACTTTTTACCAATTAAATTTTTAAGATGAGATTATTTATATATTGTTGGATAATATAATAAATTATTTATTTTTCTTATAACAAATAGAAGAAAAGAAGGATTATAAATAGAAATTATCATGAGTGTATTCACTTCACTTTTTGTATATCAGTTATTTACAAATCAACATTTAATGATTAAAATATGCAAAAAATAATAGAAAATAGGATTAGGGAAAAAAAGAAAAGAAGAAGAAGTTAGATACACTTTAAGATTGCAATAATGATATTATCCAAATACTGATAATAGGTGAGAGATTTAATATTTGGAAAGATGCGGAAAAATGGAATGATATGTTCAATTGAGAGATTTAATGAGGAAAAATTAAGATTTCGTCTATTTAAATTAGATTTATACAAACAAAATCAACTTCATCTAATGCATATTTTATTGTTTTTAAATCCAAAAATATATATACTATTTATGCGAAAATCATCCCAATGTTTTATTCCATTACAAATATTATATTTTCATCTATTAATATGAAGTAACTGATACATTTTAATAAATATATTAAATAGATTTTTTTAAAATTTTCTAATCTTAAATTTAATTTTTTAATCAGTTATATCGATTTTATATGTTTTAAGATCTAGAAGAAAGTACGCTTAATCAGTTATATTTCGTCTATTTAAATTTAATTTTTTAATTTTTAAAATTTTACAATCGTAAACATATATCAATTTTATATGTTTTTATATCGTTTTTTAATCAGTTATATAACGTACTACACATATATAAACAATTTAAATTTTATTCGTAAAAAATCAAACATTCTTATATTTTAAAATTAAAAAATCGTTATTTCCAACTTGGTTTTTCACATTTAATTTATAATATTCTTATGTCCAAATTTTATTTTATAATAACATTTACTAACATTAAAAAATGAAAACTTTAAAGAAACATTAAGTAAGGATTTAGAACGAGAGAGGAAACTTTGGGAACAATTTCTGCATTTATACATTCTCGAATACATGTTCTGGTTTTATACAATTTTGAGACGTAAAAGACAAATTAAAACGGTTATTTTTCCCTTTTTCTCTGATATACTGAACAATATGTCAGTTATCAGTTTGTCCTATTAGCTGTAAATGGTACTGATTTTGTTACAGGTGTTCTGGTGCAGGCGTCCTAGCGTCCCGGGATTGTGGCGGCCTGGCGACCCGAGGTTGTGGTGACCTGGCGTCCCGTGGCTGTGGTGTTCTGGCGTCCTAAGGTTGTGACGACCTGGCGTCCCGAGGCTGTGGCGACCTGGCGCCCTGAGGTTGTGGCGATCTGGCGTTCCGAGGCTGTGACGACCTGGCGTCTTGAGGTTGTGGCGACCTGGCGTCCCGAGGTTGTGGCGACCCGGCGTCCTGAGGTTGTGGCGAGCTGGCATCCCGAGGCTGTGGCGACCTGGCGTCCTGAGGTTGTGACGACCTGGTGTCCCGAGGCTGTGGCGACCCGGCGTCCCGGGGCTGTGGGGCCCGGCCTGGCGTCCCGAGGCTGTGGCGACCTGGCGTCTTGAGGTTGTGACGACCCGACGTCCTGAGGTTGTGGCGACCTGGCGTCCTGAGGTTGTGGCGACCTGGCATCCCGAGGCTGTGACAACCCGGCGTCCCGAGGCTGTTGTCCTAGCGTTTCTCGATCTCACGGCCCTGGTGTCCTGGTCTTACATCCCTCCTCAAACTTGTGCTTAGATCTTCTCCAAGGCCAAGTTTGTTTCTTAGATCAATAAAGTGTCTTCAAGGTAATGTTTTTGTGAAAATATCTGCCACCTGAATGGCAGAGGGAATATGTTTAGTAATGATGGATCCTAGAGCAACCTTTTCTCGAATGAAATGGCAATTTAGTTCAATATGCTTGGAACGCTTGTGAAAGCCGGGGTTGGTAGATAGGTAGACTGCGTAGAGGTTGTCACAGTGAAGGACAGTGGGCTGTAGCTGAGGGATTCCAACATCTCGTAGAAGAAAGGATAGCCATGTGAGTTCTGCGGCTAAGGATGCCATGGCACGGTATTCAGCTTCTGTTGAGGAGCGTGAGACTGTTGGTTGACGTTTGGTGGACCAGGACGCAAGATTGCTACCCAAGAATACGCAAAAGCCAGAGGTGGATCTACGGGTTGCTTGACAACCTGCCCAGTCACTGTCGCTGAAAGCATGCATTGTTAGAGAGCTTTTAGAGTGAATGTAAAGACCCTGATGTAAAAACCTTTCAAATAACGTAACAAATGTTTTAGTAATTTAAAATCGCCTATAGAAGGATTATGCATTTTTTTGGCAAAGTGAATTGACTGTGAATGAAATATCACGCCTGGTTAATGTCAGATATTGAAGAGCTCCAAGAATGCTACGAAAATCTATTGGATCATGATATGCCGTTTGTTTAAACCCAGAGAAGGAATGTTTTAAGGGCATTGGTGTAGGAAGAGGTTTGGATGATAACATGTCAGTTCTGTGTAAAATGTCTAGAGTGTATTGACTCTGATGAAGAAATAGGCCATGTTCATGATATTGGACTTGAATGCCTAGAAAATAATGTAGGCGACCTAGATCTTTCATAGAGAACTTGTTATGAAGTTGTTGTATTAATTTTGAGATTAAAGACTCCGAGTTCCCTGTGAGAAGCATGTCGTAAACATAGAGAAGGAGAAGGAGTGTAACGTTCTGGTGTTTGTAGATAAATAGGGAAGGATCTGCAGAGCTGCAGACAAATCCAAAATCAAGAAGATAGGAATTGAATTTATTGAACCACGCCCGAGGTGTCTGTTTCAAGCCATAAAAGGCCTTTTTCAGTTTACAAACATGACTTGGAAACATTTTGTTTACAAAACCTGGGGGTTGTTTCATGAAAACTGATTCTTGAAGTTCACCATGTAAAAAGGCGTTACTGACATCTAATTGTTTGATTGGCCATTTTTGAGTGGCCATTACGTTTTCTGATCCACCATAAACTTTATGGTTTGTGAGATTGGTTGTTGAGTTTGTCATGTGTGAACTGGCTCCTGAGTCCGGGTACCACTCACTACCTATTGGATCTGCAACTTGAAAGATGTTTAAAGCCTGTGGTATCTCCTGAGATTAAAAAGAGTTATCAAACCTATGCCAACATTTTAATGCTTCATGACCAGCTTTTCCACATATCTGACAAAGCGGTCTTGAGTTACCAAGATTTTTAACCGTTTTTTGTGAAGAAAGTGGTGTGTTACTGGTGTATATTTGTTGAGTGAACCCACGACCTCTGGAGGTAAAGTTTGGGCGACCTCTCTGGTACCTATTTTGTCCTTTGAAATAGGAGTAGTTACCTCGACCAAAGTCTGAGTTGTTAGAGGATCCAGTGAGGAACGTGTTGTTGTTACCCGTCTATGCTGTAAAGTCATGAAGATGGGAGACTTCCGGGGGCTTGTGTATCCTGTTGTTTAGTGCAATGCTTGTCAGCTGGCTCACCACATCTTCATAGGTGAGAAAGGGTTCTCTGTGCATGGATGTGTGAATGACCGTGATGAAGGCTTCATATTCCTTTCCTAGTCTTTGGAGGAACCTAAATATTTTCATTGAGTCTGAAACATGATTTCCTATTGCTGACAGATGATCACAGATTGATTTGAACTCTTGATATACTCTGTTGTTGTTTTGCCTTCCAGCGAAATGGTTTGTAGGGATGCCAGCAAGTCAAACTCCCTTGATACTGAGACTTGGTTAAAATGTCTTGCTAGGGCTTACCATACTCCAATAGATGTCTTGATGCCAACTATGAGCCCAAAGACATCTTCAGTAAGCGTCCCACATATCCAGGACCTTACCAAATTGTCTGTTTTTTTCCATGAGGAGTGCTGAGGATTCTGCACTTGGACGACTTCATTACCATTTGTTGTACCGATGGTTTGTGGTGGTATAGGGGTTTCTCCCGTGACAAATCCAAGGAGTTCTTGTGACTCCATTAAGGACTCTATTTGAGTCTTCCAGATCAGGTAGTTTGTATTGGAGAGTTTAAGTGTAATAAAGTTTGAGATATTTATATGGACTGGAAATGGAAAGAGTTCTTGCTCTTCCATTATTAAACTTAAACTAGAAATTGCCCCGCAGGCTCTGATACCATGAAAACTTTAAAGAAACATTAAGTAAGGATTTAGAACGAGAGAGGAAACTTTGGGAACAATTTCTGCATTTATACATTCTCGAATACATGTTCTGGTTATATACAATTTTGAGACATAAAAGACAAACTAAAACGGTTATTTTTCCTTTGAATATTCTCTAACATACTGACATTTATAACGGCTACTGACACCTAACAATATGTCAGTTGTCAGTTTGTCCTATTAGTTGTAATTGGTACTAATTTTGTTGCAGGTGTTCTGGTGCAGGCGTCCTGGGATTGTGGCGGCCCGGTGACCCGAGGTTGTGGCGACCTGGCGTCCCGTGGCTGTGGCGACCTGGCGTCCTAAGGTTGTGACGACCTGGCGTCCCGAGGTTGTGGCGACCCGACGTCCTGAGGTTGTGACGACCTGGCGTCCCGAGGCTGTGGTGACCTAGCGTCCTAAGGTTGTGGCGACATGGCGTCCTGAGGTAGTGGTGACCTGGCGTCCCGAGGCTGTGGTGACCTGGCGTCCCGAGGGTGTGGTGACCTGGCGTCCCGAGGCTGTGGTGATCCGGCGTCCTGGGATTGTGGCGGCCTGGCGACCCGAGGTTGTGGCGACCTGGCGTCCCGAGGCTATGACGACCCGACATCCCGAGGTTGTGGCGACCCGGCGTCCCGATCTCGATCTCACGGTCTTGGCGTCCTGGTCTTAAAAAAAAGACACTGTATGCGAAAAATTTCATGATATAAAAATATATATCATGTCTAATTATATAAATTATTTATTTTGCATCAATTTTAAAAGAAAACGTTTGTGATGTTAATATGTTATATATATTCTTATCTCTCGTTGTAGCTTGCAACTTAAAAGGCCATTACAAGAAAATTCGGATTTCGGGACTGAATTTGCGGACTGATATATCCGTCCCTAAATTTAGGGACGGATTAGGGACTAATTATAGACGGATTAAGAAAACCGTCCCGAATCCGTCCCTAAATTTGGGGACCGTCGATCAGTCTCTAAGTCGTCCGGAATTTGGGACGGAATCCGGACTGAAATTCTTTTCGGTCCGAAAATTGCGGACTGCTTACTCATCCGTCCGCAATTTGCGGACTGCTGAGTCAGCAGTCCCCATTTCGTCCCGAATTACGGACGACTTAGGGACGGTTCGCCGGGAAATATTCATTCCAGTCTGCAATTCGTCCCGAATCGGTCTTAAAATTTTATATTTAATCTCTTCTCTTCTACCCGTTTCTCACACACAAATCTCATATATTTCTCTTAATATCTTGTTATCGTTTCTAATTGTAATGGCATCGTCGTCGAGATCAAATATCTTCGTTTCGAGACAATGGATGTATAGAAGAATTGATCCGGAAACTCAAAGTGTATCGAAGGAGTTTCTAGAAGGCCTTACACAGTTTATGACGGTGGCGACAAATCAACAAGTTTATAGAGAAAACGGTAAGTTGTTTGTCCATGTATAAAATGCAAAAATGAAAAATTCGTTAATGAGAAAACCGTTTGGAATCATCTCTATTTAAGAGGGTTTACTCCAAATTATTTTATTTGGTTATCTCATGGAGAGAATTTTGCACCACGAACGAGGGATGTTGTGGAAAATTTTAGTAGAGTATCGTAAATCATGAAGTATCTCAGACTTTTCAAGATGTAGAAAACCCTTATGTAGAAATGGTGCAAAATGCGTTCGTTGAAAGAAACGAATATGAAAATATTGAAGAAGATCCGAATGAAGAAGCAAAAACATTTTTTGAAATGTTAGAAAATGCTAGGCATCCACTGTACGATGGTTGTAGAAGTGGTTTATCACGGTTGTCTTTATCTGCACGGTTAATGAATTTGAAGACAGAAAATAATCTTTCTAAGAATTGCATGGATTCTATATCGCAATTAGTTAGAGATTATTTGCCCGAAGATAATAATGCAATCGAGTCATATTATGAAACAAAGAGGATGATGAGATCATTGGGTTTATTGCCGTATCAAAAGATTGATGTTTGCCAAGGCAACTGTATGATTTTCTGGAAAGAAACTTCGGACTTGATCAATTGTCGATTTTGTGGAAAAGAACGATTTTATTTGACAAGAAATGGAAAATCGGTTCCGTTTCGTCGTATGTGGTATTTGCCAATTACAGACAGGATAAAAAGATTGTATCAATCGGAGAAGACTGCAAGCGACATGAGATGGCATGCCGAGCATTCAAGTCCTGACGGAGAAATGTGTCATCCCTCAGATGGTGAGGCGTGGAAACATTTTAACAAGGTATATCCTGATTTTGCAGCTGAGAGTCGAAATGTTTATTTAGGCCTTTGCACTGATGGTTTTAATCCATTCGGGATGTCTGGAGAAATTATTCGTTGTGGCCAATTATTATGACACCGTATAATTTACCACCAGATATATGCATGAAGCGTGAATTTTTGTTCTTAACAATATTAATTCCCGGGCCTAATCATCCGAAAAGAAGTTTGGATATATTTCTTCAACCACTGATTGAAGAATTAAATGAATTATGGAAGGGAGTTCCAGCGTACGACGTTTCGAGACGACAAAATTTAATATTACGAGGTGCTCTTATGTGGACAATAAGTGATTTTCCAGCTTATGGTATGCTATCTGGGTGGACAACGCATGGTCGATTGGCTTGTCCATATTGCATGGACGAAACAGATGCTTTTCAGTTGAAGTATGGACGAAAGACGAGTTGGTTTGATTGTCATCGCCGGTTTCTTCCTCCTGATGATACATTACGACGCAACAAGAGGAATTTCAGAAGGAATATTGTTGTGCGGAAATCTCCTCCTCCAATTTTGACCGGCGAAGAGATATTGTATGAACGACTTCTCGCTTTGGGTATTCCTAGGAGTATAGATTGCGGAGGAAACAATCATCCGAGAATTGATGGTTATGGAATTACCCATAATTGGTACAAGAAGAGCATATTTTGGGATCTTCCGTATTGGAAAAATCTGAAGCTTTGTCACAATCTTGATGTCATGCACATAGAGAAAATTTTTTTCGATAATATCATCAATACAGTAATGAATGTCACAGGAAAAACGAAGGATAACATTAAATCACGGAAGAATCTCGCAGAGTATTGTTCACGGAAGGAGTTACATATAAGTGAGGATGGTAAAGCGCCTATTCCGACGGTGAAGCTCCGTCCGGAAATTTCCCTACGGCGTAGCTCCGTCCAGAAATTTCCCGACGGCATTTTCCATCCGGAATTTTGCGACGGTTTTCGGACTATCTCTTACGTCCGAAATTGCGGACGGTTTGCAGACTAGAACTGATTACCGACGCTCGTTTGTGGACGGCGCGTGCCAGTCCCTAATCAGTCCCTAAATGCCTTTCCGGACGGATTCAGTCCCTAATCCTTGAATTTCTTGTAGTGGGCGGAATATCAGATATACCCTCGTAGGGCTAAAACGCTTCAAAAATACCCTTCCATAAAATAATTATTAAATCCGAAAAAAAAAGAAGAAAAGAAAAAATTTGCCCTTAATGTTCGAACGTAGAAAAATGGAAGTTCGACAGTTTTTCGACGTGAAAAACTGCCGAAAACGAGAAAGCCGAACAGTTTTTCGCTGTGAAACCTGTTTAAAAGTTTATAGCAAGAAAGAAATAAGTGATGTCGAACTTGAGAGGGACCGATTTGAAGTTGGCGAGAAGGAAAATGGCTAGAATCAACAGCATCACTGGCGAAGAGAGCACGAGTCAATCTTCAATGGCGTCAATAAGTGTAAGTAGTTCGATTTCTAGGGTTTTGCAAGCTTTCGAGTCACAAAATGGTTTATTGATTTGAAATGGGTGAGTGTCAGTGTCAGTGAGTCGGTTAGGTCGCAAGGGTCGCAGGAGTTGCATGAACATCTTCGACTCAGTG
>CM071867.1:11078888-11094959 GCA_036759665.1 Gynandropsis gynandra | reverse complement strand
AATGGTCGGAAGGGTCGCAATGGTCGAAAGGGTCGCAATGGTCGGAAGGGTCGTACGGGTCCAACATATTTTGATTTGAGCTGTATTTTCAAAATTTTATTCATATTATTTGTAAATAATTTGTAAATAATAAATTAGTATCGTAGGAGTCCAAGGGTCGCAGAAGGACAAGGATCGCAGGGGTCCAAAGGTCGTAGAGGAACAAGGGTCGAAGAGGATAAGGGTCGTAGAGGAACAAAGGTCGAATAAGGACAAGGATCGAATAGGGACAATGGTCGTAGGATTACAAGGGTCACAAAAGAACAACGGTGGTAGAGGGACAAGGGTTACAAGGTCAATGTGGATTGTTGGGTCGAATTGATCGCAGAAATATTTTGGGAATATTTATAAAGGTATTTTTAAAGTTAAATTTTTTTTTAGAAATGATATTTTTGAAGTGTTTTTTGAAGTGATCGCACAAACATTTTTTTTTAGGATATTTTTGAAGTTACCCAACTTAAAAACCTACAATTAAATACAATATAAATATAAATAAAATTTAATAAAAACAGCTTCTGACAGAAATATTTGAAAAATAGGTCCTCCATTCCTTCCCAATCTAGGAGCTATCTACAGTTAGCAAATCTCGATTCCCGGAGCACCAATCTCCGCCATGCCCACCGCCGGCCCCGCAACCGCCGGCTCCTCCATCGCCTCTTCTGTAAACCGTCAGGCGGACCTCATCTCCCGCCTTGCCTCCCCTGACGGCGACGTCAAGCTCAAGGCCCTGCGCGAGGTGAAGAACCAGATAATCGGCAATCGCACCAAGAAACTCTCTTTCCTCAAACTAGGAGCCGTTCCCGCCATAGCCGCCGTCTTGGCAGATTCTTCTTCCGATGCCGACGACGTGTGCGGTGGCGGCGACATCCTTGTACAGTCGGCGGCGGCGTTAGGGAGCTTCGCCTGCGGCTTCGAAGCCGGAGTTCAGGCAGTTCTCGACGCCGGAGCGTTTCCTTACCTCTTGCGACTCCTTGCTAACCCGGACGGGAAGGTGATTTATTATTGACTTTGGTCCGATTCGTGTTAGAATCAAATGGCAATAGCGTTGAATGAATGAACGGGAGAATATGAGATTTTGACAAATATAGATTGTGTGTTTAAGACACGATTAACGTGTTAATCGGCGTTTTACGTGTTAAGTAACAAAGTGATCGCGGTACTTCTGGAATTTCGTGGTAGGATTATTACATCTGTGGAGTTTTGTTGAACGAGGTTTGAGGAGGAGAAGGGTCTTTGAAGTTTGAATACTGGAATCGACTGTATTTTGTTTTTGTTGTCCGTGCCAAGAATTGTTTTAAAGCATTTCAAGTTTCAGTGTTTTTCTTGGGGAGTAAGATGTCTTCCGGTTTTAGTTGGGGGGAGTTTTGAACTTTGTATGTCTCATGTCTTTATTGCTCTTAGGATTACATTAAGAATTACACCCTTTCTGATTTGGGATTTTCTAATTTGTTCCCTGTATTGATGGAACAATGTCCTTGTTTATACTTCAGGTTGTAGATGCAGGAGCTCGTTCACTTAGAATGATATTCCAGTCTAAACTGGCTCCTAACTACGACTTCCTTCAAGAAAAAAACATGGAATTTCTCTTTACTTTGTTGAATAGTGAGAATGAAAATGTTAGTGGACTTGGTGCGAGCATTATTTCTCATTCTTGTAGAACAAGTCTAGAGCAACGACTCCTATGTGAAGCTGGTGTTCTGGAGAAGCTCGTTACCCTTCTAGATGGTTCTTTGAGCCTTAGAGATGCTTGTTTGGAATCCCTGGCAACAATTTTGAAGAACAACTCCCAAGCTGTTTCGAGATTTGTGGGGCTCGAAAATGGGACATGTTTGAGTAATGTAACTACATTAGTAAAGGATAGGTATCCGAAGACAAGATTGCTTTCTTGTTTGTGTTTAGTTGTCATAAATAACACTACTCCATCCTATCTGGAAGACATGGGAACAAAGATCAGATTGATAAGTACACTACTTGAGCTCCTTGATGACCCTGGTCAAGTTGGAGATGAAGCAGCCTCGGGTTTTTCTAGTCTAATCACTGAGAAGGAGGACCTGCAAAAATTAGCTTATGAGGCAAATGCTATTGAAAAGCTTATCGAGTATTTACGAATGAGTGAGCTACGCCCCAAACGTCGTCAGGAAATGTTACTTTCTCTTGCAGAAATGTGCTCAAAGCTGGAGGACTGCAGGTCAAGGCTCCTGTCCATGCAGGTGTGTTGACATATATTACTTTCAGCAGTATCATTTAGTTTTCCTTCACAATTAGCTTTGACTTTTTTTGATTGTGTGAGCAAATATTGTTTATTTAGGTCCAGCTTGTATATGTGGTTCTTGGGGCACTGTTTCATTTTCTAACCAATAATCTTTCCTTTTCCCTGTTCATTTGATCTTGATATCAAATAATAATCCACGGTACGGAAAGTCCAACTGATATGAAACATATTGTCTGCTTCTTGGGATCGCAAACCACGTTTTTTTAGGTATTGTTGTGGTAATTTTGGGAACCTATGGATTGCTTTGCTCTGTTGGGGCATCTCCTCTCTGCATTTTTTTTAGAATCATGAGGTTGTCCACCACTTGGATCCTGTCAATTTTTTAGACATCTCACATGAGGAGTACACTTGCCTTCCAGTTCTGTTTCATTTGAAAATGGGCTACTTCCATATTTTCTCGTGTACTGTGAGATTGCATAGGCTTTCATTTTGAAGTATTTAAGCTTGCGTACAATTCAAATGGTTATTAGAAAAGCTATTGCTCTACTTACATAAAATTCATTTAGTCTTACTCATCAATGAACGTTTGGGAGGAGTTGATTGAGCATGAACAGCTTGGATGTCTTGCTCCAGTATTTGAAAATCTCTGGTATTTGATTTAGTTGTTTTTCACCTAAGAAAAGTGTGGATAATCTCTCATTGCATTCCGTGTGAACAGTTACGCATGTTAGGATTCACAAGCCAATAAACTTGGGATTTTGGCACTGTGTAAAAGAGGATTTGATGAGAGGCTTATAAGGTCCCCAAGCACCCTCCCTACTAGAAACGTGATTGTGATTTTAGATTAATTTACCTTGGGGGTGTTCCTCTTTTTTCTAGGTTTAAGCGTAGTATCATTGACATAGATGAATATTCATAATATTTGGGCCGACTAACAGTTGCTGTGGCATAGCAATTGAAAAATACAGTTTAATGTCATCATATTGCTGGGACTGTTGAAAGTGATTAAAGACTTGAGTTGTAGGTAAAATGCTATTTTAAACGGCTGTTATCAACGCAGAGGGCTTTACATATTTCCTCTATTTCATTTTTTTTCTTTTAAATGTACCATTTTAGTTTCTATTAAAGTTGTTTGTTTTATGGTTTGACGATTTTCTTATATCTATTTCTTTTTCCATTAATCTAGAGCTGCTTCTGTCCGGACCATTTGTGTTTTTATATTTGGACCACACTTTTGTAGTTTAGAATATTTGGATGACTTTTATTAGAAACCTTTTTTCGGTTTAATTTATATGTCACTTTAACTAGGTGTCCGACATGCTTAGTGATGCTCTAAGACACGAAAGTGCTGATGTACGAAGTGCAGCTTGCATTTGCCTCAGAAATTCTGCACGATCCATCAAGGTTTGTAAAACAGATTCTTGAAGCTTTGAGTATTCAGGTGCTTGTATTTGGTGCTAGGCCCTGAGACGTGTCATTTAGAATTTGAGTGCAGGCCATTTCACTGATGAGAACATTATGCTTCCCTTGGTTTCGCTACTGCATGATCCATCAACCTCTGTCCAGGTATAGCTGTTTTCAGTTAGCGAATTATCCCTTTTTTAGTTTTCTTTGCACGTTGACCCAGCAAAAGAAAATTTCATATGATTTTTTGCTAAACTGCTGACACTGTTGTTTGTACGGCTGTATAATTCCGTGTATACCCTTTCCTAGACTTCAGCTCTTGGTGCTATCAGCAATATAGTAGTGGATTTTTCACCTCGTAGATCAACATTCATTGAGTATCGAGGCACAAAACAGCTTATTGAGTTATCAAGATCAATGGATACCGCAACCCGATTTGGTGCTTTACAGGCTTTGAGGAACCTTATGTTCCTTGCTGATAAAAAACTCAAGGTCATGATTTATCCGGACCTCAAGGTTCCTGTCTTTGCATGCCTAATCAGTGGTACTGATTCTACAGCGCCCTGAATTTGTTGTTTTGACATCTCATGCTGTGATTTGATAAAAACTGCATATGCTTTCAATCACATTCACTTTCCTAGATCCTGAGCCATCTGTGCAAGAGCAAGCGCTGGCTCTTCTTCGCAATCTTGTTGATGGCTGTGTCAGCTCGATCGAGTTTGTTTTGGCTGAAGATAGTCTTATCTTAAATGCTGTGGGGAGGCTATTAAGGAAAGCACGACAACCCAAAATTGCTATACAGGTGGAGCATCAAACCCAAGTAGAAAGTATACCTGTATGTTTAAGCAAAATGTTATCAGTAAAATCTCAGATTATTGCATCGCAGGGAATGTACGTGCTCACAAATGTTGCAAGTGGGACCGAATTTCACAAAGAAGCAGTTATGCACCAAATATTTCCTCAAGCAGACTCTGGTTCGCAAAATTTCATTCTCACTTTTTTGCAAAGCAGCGAGAAACAATTACGCACAGCCACGGTCTGGACGATCATAAATCTCACCAGTCCTTCAAGTCCAGGTGCCTTTGATCGTCATGTAAAACTACGTGATGCGGGCATTATCTCCCAATTAAAAAACATGGTCACTGATCCCTGCCTCGATGTTAAGGTCATAAAGCAGTAAATTCTTCTCATCATTTTCCACAATAGTCATAATTGTTTACTCGGTAACATGTTTCCCACAGATTCGCGTCAGAACTGTGCTAGGCCATTCCTTGTCATTTGGCGAAAATTAACAAACAAGGTGATATTGCTTCTCCCCGGCGTATACATAAAACAGAGGAGTAGTGATGCAGTTTTGATTCATTTCTACGTGTAGCAAAAGACTAGTGATAGTTAATATGTCCATTCAACCTCAACAGTAAGCGTAAGATAACATGTGGGTATCTCTCCAGAAGCCTCATTAAACAGGTACAACATCAAACCTACTTTCTCTGATGTTTTGCTTCGAATAGGTTTGGAAAATGTGGTTTCGGGTTGGGTTTCAGTTTTAGGCTTTTGAAAACTATACCGGAGTGTTCAGGTCTGGTTTCAGTTCTGTTCAGGTTTAGTTCAAGTTCTACTTCCATAAGAAAAACAATTGCTCAGTTTCTGATGGGATTTTTGTTTAAGTTATTTTCATATTCGCTCAGTTAATTTGCACGCCTACTCTGAACACATAAATCTAAAAATGATACGAATTTTTCCCATGTAAATTTGATTATTCGTCTTCATATTCTGAATCAATCATAGATCCCTTGTTGAGTTGCTGAGGATGTCTATGTAATAATCAGTTCGTTTTTTCTTCATTTTTTATGATATATGCAGATGCAGAAAGCAGTGCAAGAGTTGTATTTTCTCTGTGAAGGGTTTATTTTTGGCCGAGTTGCATAATGGAAAACAATCTTATATTGTTTGTAACATCTCCAAATCTTTGTACCAAAATTCCTCGTTATACTCCCAAAACTTCGTCTTTTGCATTAGCGAGATAGGTCAAGACATTCCTTGTACTAGGGCTTGTTAAAGATCAAAGGGTGCGCCTTGTTTACTCAAATGACGATACAAGGGGAAATATAGTATCAAACATCTCAGTCCTTTGTATATGCAACCAGGTTTCCTGGCTAAGGCACATCAGAGACGTGAGCAGCAGTTTCATTTTGATGCAATGTCTTCGATATCCATTGTTACAGCTGAAACACACCCGTTAACGGTCCATCCAGACCCTCAATTTGTCGTTACAGCAAGTCAAATCTTTCAAGACGCCGGCAATGTCATGCTTTAGGGACAACATCAGGAGCTGGGAGCGACATTAGGGGTCCATACTAGACTGCTTCCGGGATGCTTAGACATTTTCCACCAATATCTAATGCTGTGTTTGCCTCATTCGTCTGTGTGCAAGTGATCAGTTTTTGCATTTAGTGTTTTAACCGAGCCGCTAAGCAACTGTGAATTGTACTCTCTTAAACCACGCAAACCCGCTCTCAGAAAGCATGACCCATGGGCTACCATGTCCACAACCAAAAACAACAACTCACTGAATCATTTATTACGAAAAAGAACGATAAAGAATCCAACGTTATGGACATGATTTGACGTCGGAGTTTTCTTGGATCCAGATTTTGGTCATCAGTGAAATAACGGATTGATCACTAACCACTGTCCTTTGCCAATTTGGGTTTGAATTAGCGGATGGGTCTAAATCACTCAAGTATGATGTATTGGATTGTATTTTCTTTTTTCTATTTGTAAAAATTTTGAATTTTGGGGGTTAATTTTGTTTTACATGAACAAGAGTGCATATCTTTATAGTTGTGATCATACCAATATTATACATCTCATCCAAACTGCAAATAACCTTTACTTATATTTATATAAGAGATTATATTCGTGTTACCTGCAGAACAATAAAATTTGCGTTTATAATTTTATTTTATAGAAAGTTGAAATTTCACTATATAAAAATAATAAATAATTTTAAAGGAGTTAATATATCAGATGAATTCACACATTTTTTTAAAAGAAAAAAATCGATGGAAAATCAAATTTCCCAAGGACCTAAATTTAATGTGGAATCCAATACTGTTCATTTTAGGGTTGGAGAAAATATTCGAAATATTCGTATCTCATTCGTATTCGAATCGAAAATTCAAAATATTCGCTGACACAAATACAAATAAAAATATTAGAAATCAGATATTCGACAAATACAAATCAAAATATAGACTCAACTATCCGAACTATTCGTATCCATAAATATTAAATAGAAAATTTGGTTAATATATAGATACATTTATAGCAAAATTGATTTTAATTATCAAATTTGAAATAAAAAACATTATTAATTTTATTTAAACATTTATTATATACATATATACAGATAATATGCAATATATTTACGATTGGATGACTGAAATATCAAATATTTTAAAATAACTAATATTGTTGAAGATTTAATTTATACTCAATCCAAACGGATTGGATAATGTTATAGAGACATTACAATATATGAAAAAATACAGAACTCGCTATATTAAAATTTTTATATATATTTTATATGTTAAAAAAATTTATGTTCAGATATGGATATCCGTATATTCGACGAATATCCATATATCCGTAAATATTCGTATTTACAAATATCTGAGTTTATAAATAAAAATAATGAATTTAGATATTCGCCGAATACAAAATACAAATACAAATAGTCGGATTTTCGCAAATATTCGTTATTTGTCCAGCCCTAGTTCATTTGAGGTTCTATAATGATGATGATGATGATGATGACGACGACGACGACGACGACGACGACGACGACGACGACGATGATGATAATAATAATGTTTATTAGTTGTAATTGAATATTATAAAGTTTGATGAGAATTTAGAGCATATTGCAAAATAAGAGAGTATATGGGTGTAATTAGATTCGAAAATAACAATCTAACCACGTATAAGATGTTGAGAACATGGAGGGAGTAAAAGAATCAACTATGTGTTACAAAATCATCATAAGGGAGAAGAAGAGGTAAGGGACGAAAATGTAGATGATAAAGTATTTTTATTTTTTTAGTATAGTCCAACGAAAATTTTTTTTTGTCTAAGTCGAGTTGGTTTCTTCATGTTCTAACTCGATAAAGTTGGCTTGTTGAGTTTACTTTGATTATGACGGTTTTATGCAAAGTTAAGAATTAACATTCCCCTCAAATTTGGTTTGAGCATGGTGAGAATTAATCGGAGTAAGAGAGCAATCAAAGGAGATAGCAATCAAGGGAATTATCTCAACATCTTCAGTCAAGGATTCTCACAACTACAATCAAGGGCACAACACATAATTCAACTACAGTCAAGAGCACATCACACAATTCTTTTTTTTTACATATTATGTTGCCTTACTGTCCTCAATTCCCTGTGTATATATTACGACAAAGGCTCAATGAATAGGCGTCGTCTCCTTCCCCACAAAATACATTCAGTATTTTCATGGTATCAGAGCCTCAGTGCTCAATTTTTTCTTCTTGTTTTGCCGATGTTATTTTCCGGCCTATCTTACAACTCCACCGAAGCTATTTCCGGTGCGAAGTTTTCGATGAAATTCCTTGAAAGATGAGTAATGAAGTGCCTGTTGTAACTCCTGCTGTGGGAGCAACCGCAAAGAGCAACCGCATGCCAGCACCCTTGGCTCCGCATTCGCAAGGAGCCGAGAGTTGTTTGTGTATTCGTTGTTTTACCTTCACCCGCCAGAGGGGCCAGGCACCGTTATCACCCCGATCCAGCTGAGAGGGGACTCAACCTATGAGGAGTGGGCTAAGCAGGTACGAAACGTGCTCAATAACAAGCGAAAGCTTGGTTTCATCGATGGTACAATCAAGCGTCCAGTCCAAATACTCTCGAATTCACGGAGTGGGGACCTATGAATTCAATGCTAGTTGATGTGCGGAAACTCAAGCAATATATTTCCTAGACCACTTCACCGCAAGTATACGGATCATGTAGTACCAGGATCGATCTCTAGGGACTAATGCAGCCAAAAACTAAGAATGTCACTAAACTAAAACAAAGGGAGGTAGACGAAGGCGTCGTGTGAAATATCTAAAGAACTAAGCTAATGGTGGCAACGATAGAAGGTTGGAGAAAACCTGGATATGACGAACACTACGGGTGTCGGGATACCGGGAATCGTATGGATGTAACAACTAAAGATCATAAACCTATCGAATTATCTTGATAACGGGAAATTCATGCTCTAAGGTGAGGAGTGATTCTTCCGAGCCTAAACCTCCTAACCATGAGTACGTGCAACCCTACCTTCCAGCAGTGATTAACCCGTACTATGGCAGCTTTATGAACGCAATCCTAATTTCTAAGTCGATTAATGAGAATCTGATTAACCGACCGATCAGATTCTCATTAATCGAACTTAAACTACAACTCAACAATTCCGGATTCACACTCTAACCTTCCAGCAAAGTATGAATTCCTATGTTACTGAGCGTACAACACTAGTATAAACGTTTATGATGTTGATTGTAGAACCAAATATCAAGATAAATGCAATAGATCTAAGCATTAACGCATAAGTTTGTACATCCGTTACAATCCGATATCCCTAACCCATAGTTGGGAACCTACTCACTCATGGAGAATATAAACAAAGAAGATGACACAACCCTAAACATAATAAACTCTAGGAAACTCGATGCCTCGATCTTCCCTATTGTGTTACCAATGTGAGGATTGATGCTTCTCTCCTTCTCCAACGTCTCCCGAACCTTTCCTGATGTTTTCCAAGCCTTTCCTTGCCCTGTACGTCGCCCCCTTGCTCTAGATCCGTTCTGGTCTATAAATTAGCTCGTTTGAATGCAAGACCTAGTTGGTTGCGAGAAACGCGGCCCGCTCGGGTAGTCGTTTTACCCGGTCGTGCAGAGTCGCGCCCGGTCGTGTACTATGTCCTGCCCGATCGGGCATCAGCACCCGATCGTGTGATTGAATGGCCTGAGTCGTGTAAACTCTCGGGGATTTTTGGGACGAATTAACGCCCGAGCGGGTACCTTGATTGCGCCCGATCGGGTATGGCTACCCGATCATGTTTCTTTCGTGCCCGGGTCGTGCAAGGTGTGCAAATAAACCCCGTAGGTTTTACCCGAGCGGGTAGACCTTGGTGCCCGAGCGGGCACTCTTGAAATCTTGATTTTGCTCTTTTCCGCTCGTTGCTCGGATGTTCCGTTGAGTTCAGAGGCTTGATTTTGGCTCCGAGTGAATTCATCTTTAAAATGCGTGGTTTTACTCAGGAATTCGTCTATTCACGCTCGTTTAGGCCTTATCGCCTAAAAACCTGAAAACCAACAAAACGGACGTATGTAACGAAGAATCATATCGGAAATGTAAATCTAACTATGAAATGTATGCGAAAATGACACTAAAACCTAGCCTAAAATCGATACACTTTACGTGTTATCAAACTCCCCCAGACCTAAACCTTTGTTTGTCCTCAAACAAAACTAAAGTCAAGTACAAGAAGAATCTAATAACGATGGATACTAGCATAAAAAGTTCGAAGGATTAGTCATTCCGCAAATCAACGCGTCACATGAACAAAAGCCTAAGCGTACCGAGTATAGCTTTATATCTACCGAAAGTGCTGAGCCATGAAATCCTACAAAAAATCTAAGTCTACTTCACAAACCTAGATAACGTCCAAGCAATCTCCATACCTATTCCCTAAGCTTTTGATATCATTAAAATCGCTTCTTCTCGTTCTCATTCATTTTTTCTCTCGATATTTAGATCCACGCTTTGTTCCTAGGACGTCGAAGTCGAAGAGGGATGGCTTTCTACTTAGACCCAGGCTGCCTATGGCACACTCATAAGGTCGCGTGACCTTAGCGGAGTGAAGAGGTGCGTTATTGAAGATCTTATATTTTTTTCGGTTTTTATTTTTTCTTTTCTTGATTACGCAACTCTCTAACACTTAGGACGGAGAAAAGCGCCTCTACCCACCACTTAGACCCGAACCATCGAACATCGATGTACTCATGTCAATCCTAACTCGGAATAGTCATAAACTTATCCTAGATGACAGCGGAGTATAAGCGTGTAAAATCTAATAACTCATGAACGGTATGAATATATCAACGAAGCAAAGGCTAGACGGTATACACAGAGATATGACTGCTTGGTACCGAAATCTAAGGGGTGAATTCAACTATCGATCAAAGTTTCAAACATAACTACTCGACTATTTGGTATCCAAAAGGCTTCTAAGCAAACCTAGACCATTATCCATGATTCGACAATGTCGCAAAACATGACTAAAGCTCGAAAAAAAAATTCACTAGGTACCCATCTTATTCCTAATCCTAATCCTAATCCTAAGCGCAAATATGTCGCTCTAAATAAAAATCCGTATCACTCTAACAAAGAGTACCCCCCAGACCTGAACGGAACACAGTCCCGGTGTTCGAGACCTAAGAAGGATACCCGCATGCCAAAACTCGAGAAAATATAAAAAGGATAACGAGTACACCTGATGTGTGTAGCTTTCTCGAATTTTGATACATCCGGAATTCGTGTGACACTCTTTTGCTCTAATGCATGTGTTAGCGTAAAGGACCTGAGATGAAAATCATATAATGCAAGACATAGAGCAAAGATCACTAAATCAATATGTTCCTGAGAGCGTACATAAGCGCTAAATATAAAAAGAAAGAAAATAAAAAATATAGGTCCACAAAAGATGAAAAATAAAAAGAAAGAAAAAGGAAAAAGGGAAGAGTGGTCTAATCCTCATCCTCTCCACCACGGGTGGCCGGAAGGTCTGCTGGCTCCGCGGGTGCCCCTTCCCCAGGTGGGAAGTAGAAAGACTGTAGCTCGTAGGGGATGTGAGGGCGGTACGGGATAGCGCCAGTATGATAGTCCTGAGGGATCGGCACGTATGGTTCCTGGTAATGCTGCATACTGAGCTGCTGAAATCGACGGACGGACTCCGTGAGGTAATACCTCCTGGTAGTGCTGCATACTGAGCTGCTGGAATCTATGGACGGACTCCGTGAGGTAGTACGTGTGCTGGATCGACTGCTCCTGTAACTGCTGCTGCTCCGCATACCTCGCAGCCTCGATGTTATGCCTCGCCGCTTCAATGTCGTGCCTCTGCTCTGTCATAAACGACTGATACCTGGTCTCCTCCGCAACATACCTGAGGATGTCGGAGACTCCTTCCATGGAAGGAAAGTCAGAGCGGTGGTGAGGATACTCTGGGCGGGCACGTGAGTGAGTGGCGCGTCGGCTACGCTGCCTCGACATGGATGGTCCTTGTGCAGTGGCTGGAGGTGGATCCATCTCAGCTAGCCTCGGGCCGATGTGTCCGATGGCTGGATCAATCCTGAATCGTGACCCCTCTTCGTCTAGACCCAACATCTGAATCTCGCGTAGGTCGACTTCCAAGTTGCGACCGTGCTCGTCCTTGTAGCTCCAGATGACGTTGTACCTATCCAACGTAATCGTCCTTCGGTTGCGTAGGTTCTGGAGGTTCAACTCGGGCTCCTCGTCGATCTTATCCTCAGTCAGGATGCCAAGGTTGATCCCGACTCTCCGTGCGATCATCGTGACTATGCCACCGCACATGATCTTCGTATCCGTGCTACACTTCTCGGTGGCTATGTCATGGAAATGCCTCATCACTAACGACGCCAAGTCGACGTCCAAGATATCCCACTCGTCAGGCTCAAAGCCTGACTGCACCACCTGCCTAAGGTATGCCAACTCTGTGTGGTTGACTCCACCTTGCGCTCCCTTTCCTAGTATTGAAGAGACTAGGAAGTAGTGAAAGTACCTCAGGGCGGGGTGGCGTATATGGTTGGCCTTCGATCTCGTCGAGTATTCTCTGTACGCAATCTGAGCCCAGAATTATGCCTGACGGCTCCGGTTGTGCTCAGGCATCTTCGTGAAGTTACAGTGTGGAGCGTCAAGGATGATCGCGAACTGTCTCGCGCTGAGCCGGTAGTTCTGTCCCAGTAGACGGAACTCCATGAAGGCTCTCTCCCGATCTCCGAGCTCGGGGAAGAATGCTGCGTACGATGCGAGGAACTCTGACGTGAGGTTGCGGTATGTGTATTCTTGCGTCTCCCTCAGTCCTGTCCATCCCAGAGTGTTGAAGATGGCGTCTATGTGCTCCTCTATGTGGAGAGCGCTCATCGCTTCGGAGGATAAGAAGCGGGACGGGAAAATCCGCGGCTGAAGCTCCGTGAATTTCGACTTCTGACCGGACTAGAAAGTGGTCGTCCGGTAGTTGTATTGTTGGTGAGATGTGGTGATCGACATATAGGGCATCAATTCCGTGATTGCATCCGACCTCGCTGGCCATCCGTGTTCTGGGTTATATGCGTCAGATCGGCGCTTCTTCGAGCTCTGAAAGATCTTCGAGGCCATCTGCAAAACAAACGAAAGACAAAAATAAGCAATAGGCATGGTTTTGCATGATGCCCGATCGGGTAAGAGATGCTGCCCGGTCGGGTAGAAAATCGTAAAATCACCCCCGTAGGTAGTGCCCGACTCGGGTGGAAACACCGCCCGATCTGGTAAATGTCCAGGATGCCCGACCGGGTGCCAAACCTAGCTCGGTCGGGTAGAATCACGAAATAGCGACCTGCAGTTCGCGATTCATGGTTCAATCGATAAAATTGCCCTAAAGCTTTCCTAATCAGACCTAGATCTAACCCATAGCAGTCCAAATCTCAAAATAGTTCATGAATATACCTGGATTTCGAGAGGAATTTGAGAAATTTTTCGGGTTTTTCAAGAGAGGGGAGGAAGAAGTCTATTTCGAGTAACCGGTGAAGGTGGTGAACGGCGGTGGCGCACGAGCGACTCCGGAAGATATTGCAGCGTGATGGGCGAAATTTCTAGGAGCACGCTCGGGCTGTGTTTGTGAAATGAAGGTGGCCGCTCAGATTACTCGAAATATAACTTACCTTGCAGATTTTTACGGTGCCCGATCGGGTAGTCTATGTTTCCCGATCGGGCATCTCCCATGTTCACCTACCCGCTCGGGTCTTCTGATGCTGCCCGACCGGGTCCTTTGAATCTGAAGTTGCCCGCTCGGGTGGATGTGTCTGCCCGATCAGGTACTGCTGCAAAACAGAAAATTCATACGAGGAAAACACATGCAGCAAAAATCGATAGACCACTAAATTCCTAAATCCTAGAAAATTGTCCAAACTAAAAAAATGAAAAAGGAGTTCGAAAGTATGGAAATAAAAACGAAAACGACTAAAATGGATATTGGGGTGGGTTGCCTCCCGAGAAGCGCTTGTTTTCGGTCTTTAGCTCGACCCTATCTTGCTACTCATCAGGTGGACGTCCTCGACGTCGTCTTGTCGCAGCGTTTCACGTGCAACATATGCTCGGTAAGGTGTGGCACGTGAATCGGTTAAATCCCTATCACGATCGGTAGTGTCATCCCTAAGATTGGTCATGATACGCTCTATATTGGGGGCTAGATCGTGATATCCAAACATTCTAGTCGTGCTACTCCTAAGTCCGGTTGAGTACTCCATGTAACCGGTTAGGCGTTTGTCGTCCGTTTCCTTCAGCTTTTCCAGAGATGTTGTGTGTGTGAGCCTTTCGGGTGAAGGCTTCATCTTTACCTTGGGAACTTTGTCGATGTCCCAATTGTGAGCTGAACGTTTGGTGCAGTATCTCGGCATCTCGGGGTCATTTGTGTACTGATTTTCTCCACATTTAGCTCGGGTTGTGTGGAAGTCTCTATCGGGGGATTCCTCTTTCCTTTCATTGTTGAGCAGCTCGGTCGGTACCTTGTAGTTACCTTCCCCAACCGCTATGCGATTCAAATATAAGGAATCCTTAATCTGAACTTCCTCACAAATTTCCTCGGCTAAATCTTCAAAGATATCTTCGGGGAACACGAAATCGATAGGGCATGGTTGCTCAATCGTGTCCACTAAGCTGAATTCTACTTCTACCTCGGGTTTCTTCATGTGCTCATCAATGTCCGTAGCCTCATCCATTGTCGTGTTAGATTCATCTTCTCTTTCAATCAATGATGGACTTGGCTGATCTACCGTCTCACAATCCCTTAGGTAGACTTCACTGGCATATTCACGAGGATTTATTTCTGAACTTTCCGATGCAACCTCTTGTGGTTGCAATGCCCCTTGTGCAAGCTCTGAAGCTTGTGCGTCCAATTGTCCAAATAAGTTGCCTATCTGCTCATTGGCGCTTTCTTGTTCGGCTTCCACTCCCATAAACAAGTTGTTTCGATTCTCAAACAGTTCAAGGAGGTAGTTGTACGTGGCGGGATAATCGAGGGCTGCTACGGATTGGGTTGGGTATGGCTGAGGCACATATGACTGATAGCTCTGGGTTCGGGGTTCCGTCCATGGCTGGAAGTTCCCAAACGATGACTGTGCATTCACCATATTCTCGGTGTTCCTGTACGGGACGTATGCGTGATCGTTCCATTCGTGATTGTACGTATTCCCGTAAGGCTGATAGTAGCTGTCGTAGATCTCTTCTTCATACCCCCAAACATTTTGTTCCCATGATCGTTCTGAGTATTGTGGGTGGTATAGGTCGGAGAGCATACGACGAGTCTCGGAATGTTGATGCCTCAATTCAGCTATGTCGGCACCCGAAGAGTTGAAGTTGTCCATTTTAAGTCGCAAGATAAAGGACATCAAACTCGATTAAGCTCTATGGGGTAAAGAAATTTTTGACTCCATAATAAAAGAAAAACAAAAGCAAAAACAAAAAAATACGAAAAATAAAAGAAGACTCCAGAAAGGACTAGATCTTAATCTAGCTAATCCCTAGTCTAGGCCGCTATTAGTCCCCGGAAAAGGCGCGAAAAACTTGATGTGCGAAAACTCAAGCAATATATTTCCTAGACCACTTCACCGTAAGTATACGGATCGTGTAGTACCAGGGTCGATCTCTAGGGACTAATGCAGCCAAAAACTAAGAATGTCACTAAACTAAGACAAAGGGAGGTAGACGAAGGCGTCGTGCGAAATATCTAAAGAACTAAGCTAATGGTGGCAATGATAGAAGGTTGGAGAAAACTAGGATATGACGAACACTACGGGTGTCGGGATACCGAGAATCGTATGGATGTAACAACTAAAGATCATAAACCTATCGAATTATCTTGATAACGGGAAATTCATGCTCTAAGGTGAAGAGTGATTCTTCCGAGCCTAAACCTCCTAACCATGAGTACGTGCAACCCTACCTTCCAGCAGTGATTAACCCGTACTATGACAGCTTTACGAACGCAATCCTAATTCCTAAGTCGATTAACCGACCGGTCAGATTCTCATTAATCGAACTTAACCTACAACTCAACAGTTCCGGATTCATACTTTAAC
>CM071867.1:11029780-11078819 GCA_036759665.1 Gynandropsis gynandra | reverse complement strand
AAATTGTACATCCGTTACAATCCGATATCCCTAACCCATAGTTGGGAACCTACTCACTCATGGAGAATACAGACAAAAAAGATGACACAACCCTAAACGTAATAAACCCTAGGAAACTCGATGCCTCGATCTTCCCTATTGTGTTACCGATGTGAGGATTGATGCTTCTCTCCTTCTCCAGCGTCTCCTATGCCTTTCCTGATGTTTTCCAAGCCTTTCCTTGCCCTGTACGTCGCCCCCTTGCTTTAGATCCGTTCTGGTCTATAAATTAGCTCGTTTGAATGCAAGATCTAGTTGGTTGCGAGAAACGCGGCCCGCTCAGGTAGTGATTTTACCCGATCGTGCAGAGTTGCGCCCGGTCGTGTACTATGTCCTGCACGATCGGGCATCAGCACCCGATCGTGTGATTGAATGGCCCGAGTCGTGTAAACTCTCGGGGATTTTTGGGACGAATTAACGCCCGAGCGGGTACCTTGATTGCGCCCGATCGGGTATGGCTACCCGATCATGTTTCCTTCGTGCTCTGGTCGTGCAAGGTGTGCAAATAAACCCCGTAGTTTTACCCGAGCGGGTAGACCTTGGTGCCCGAGCGGGCACTCTTGAAATCTTGATTTTGCTCTTTTCCGCTCGTTGCTCGGGTGTTCCGTTGAGTTCAGAGGCTTGATTTTGGCTCCGAGTGAATTTATCTTCAAAATGCGTGGTTTTACTCAGGAATTCGTCCATTCACACTCGTTTAGGCCTTGTCGCCTAAAAACCTGAAAACCAACAAAACGGGCGTATGTAACGAAGAATCATATTAGAAATGTAAATCTAACTATGAATTGTATGCGAAAATGACACTAAAATCTAGCCTAAAATCGATACACTTTACGTGTTATCACTAGTCGAATTGATTTTCAACACTATCAAGCCACAACTCCGATCTACAATCTCAATTGTCGAAGAAGTTCATGTGCTATGGAGTGATTTGAAGCTTAGGTTTTCTGTTGGCAATGGTCCACGGGTGTATCAAATCTGCTCGGAATTGATTGTGTGCAAACAACATGGTCGATCTGTTCAGATCTATTTCGGCATGTTGAAGAAATTGTGGGACGAGCTTGATGCTTACAAGCCCGTCCGGTCATGCACGTGTGGACTGTGCAGATGTGGAGAACTCTCCACGGAATTACTTCGTGACAAAGAAACTGAGCGAGTCAATTTCTTCCTGCTTGGTCTTGATGACACTCGGTTTGGGACTATCCGATCCAGTATCTTGAGTATGGATCCGCTGCCCAATCTCAACCGAGTTTATTCAATGGTGATTCAAGAGGAGCGACAACAAACTGTCTCACGACTAAAGGAGGACCGTGCTGAGATCGTGAGATACGCTGCACGAGCAGAAGTCTCCAACGGTGCAGCAAATTTGACGAAGGATAAAAGCATTTTGTACTCATCGCAAGCACAATGGGCATGGAATATCAAGCTGCTTTTTGTTTCACGGTTTTCCGGAATGGTGCGAGGAACGACCACAGAAGAATGGTGATGGACCGCGAAACAGAAGCCGAACGGGGCAGACGAACGTGGCTGGAGCGGCCGGAGCTCAGCATAACACATGCAACTTTGGACGTGCGCGACCAACTGGCGGGCGTGCAGTTGGACTGCCCAATGGACACACGACGATGGCTATAAAATCAGGCACAATGCACTTCAGAAATCGTTTTTCTCTGAGAAACGTGCTATACATTCCTGGATTGAACTGCACCCTCATCTCGATTGCAAAACTGCTACGTTACAATGATTATACGGTTTTGTTCACTAATCGACTATATGTGATTCAGGACTGGACTACGAGGACCCTGATTGAAGCGGGTGAAGAATGCAATGGGGTCTACAAGTTTAAGGGGGCTGTCAACATCCGAGCATGCAAAGGAGTTAGTTTATCTCTTAGCAATTTGTGGCACCGGCGTTTTGGTCATCCTTCCGACCGAGTTTTAAGATTTTTTTCAAGTGTTGTTATTTCTGATAATAAAGACTCGTGTGATGTTTGTTTTCGGGCAAAGCAAATAAGGTCTCGTTTTACGGATAGTGACAATAAAGCTGTTGGATGTTTTGATTTAATCCATTGCGATATATGGGGACCGTATCATTTGTCGTCATCTTTTGGTTCTCATTATTTTCTCACAGTTGTTGACGATCGCTCTCGTGTTGTTTGAGTTTATCTAATGACAGCGAAAAATGAAGTCAAGTCGCTGATTCCAACATTTTGCGCTATGGTTAAACAACAATTTGTTAAGTACATCAAGGTTGTGCGGTCAGACAACGGGGGTGAATTTCTTGCTTTGCAGGCTTTCTTCAGTGACACATGCATCATGTGCATACACACCTCAACAAAACGGGCGAGAAGAAAGGGAACACCACCATATTTTGTATGTTGCTAGAGCACTCATGTTCCAAACCAATTTCCCGAAAAGGTTTTGGGGCGAATGTGTTCTTTTAGCTGTTTATTTGATTAATAGAACTCCGAGTGTTTTGCATGAAGGAAAGTCTTCTTACGAGATTCTCCACGAAGAAGCACCGATGCTTGATCGGATCAAGACACTCGGTTGTCTTTGTTATGCACATAAAGGGAGGCGGCCAACAGATAAGTTCGAGTCACGGGGGCAGAAATGTGTTCTCATAGGTTATCCTTTGACGCAAAAAGGGTGGAAGGTATATGATTTGATGACCTCGGAGGTTTTCGTCTCCCGGGATGTTATTTTCTTCGAAAATCAGTTTTCTTTCCAGGATAACGATATCACTGGTGGTACTGCTGATGATCAACCGAGAAATACTGTATCAGCGGCGGTTGGAAACGATTTTGACCGAGATCGGAAGGAAGACGACAACACAGAGGACCGTTTGACAACAGGGGGCATCAACACGACCGAGCTGGCTATCAACGCCGAGAGTCAACACGATCGTGTTCCTCATCCACACGATCATGCTGAACTAGAAATACTGCGGCGGTTGGAAACGATTTTGACCGAGATCGGAAGGAAGACGACAACACAGAGGACCGTTTGACAACAGGGGGCATCAACATCAACACGCTGGCTATCAACGCCGAGAGTCAACACGATCGTGTTCCTCATCCACACGATCATGCTGAACTCGGGCTGATGAAGTACACGGTCGGGCATGGTGCCCGATCGGGCTCATTTGTGTGTGCACGATCGGGTAGGTCACCTGCACGATCGGGTAAAGAGCATGCCCGCTCGGGTCCAGCGTTCCAACAAACTTTCCTAAGATCTAGATCGGCAAATTTAAAAGGGAAAATCAGATCTGGAAAGAGGGGGACGAACCAGAACACATCAGAGGAGATTGGGAGACATTAGGGCAAGGAGAAGAAGGAAGAAAAGGACGGATCTACGGATCGGGAGCGAGAAGAATCTACCGAAGGCATCGGTTTATGAATAGGGAGTCATCTCTTTCTACATCTATGTCGAATCTAGACTTCTCTTGTGTTTCCTTGTCTGTATTTATGTCTGAGTAGATTCCTTGCCATGGGTTAGAGAGATTTGCTATGTTGTAATGAAGTCATATGCTTAATGAATGGTGGTGCTTAATGCTTTCATTACCTGTACGCCACTTGAATGAATGAATTTGGTTTCTATCATGTTTTCAGATTTCATGGTTGTTCTTAATGCTTTCTCTACCTGTACGCCACTTGATTGAATGATCTTAGAAATCTAATAAACCAACGCCAGGGCATTAGGTTTCGGAACATAGCCATGATTTAGGGTTTAGCCGGTTTAGAATCTACGCCAGGTCAATCGGTTAAATCTAGGGATTAGGATAGCGGACGTAATGCGTCTATGCATGTAAGATGCGCAATGGATACATTGGCATATGCATGCTAGATAGTGGACAAGTCTACGCCAGTCAGTTCCTATAGGAGAGCTTGAATTCCCTGAATCCATGATAGTGCCTTAGACCAATTATCCTTTTAGAACTTCATTACATTCGTATGCAAACTCTCGACACCCATGGTGCCTAGCCATAAAGTCTATTCTCTTCGATTTAGTTTAGTTCAGTTCAATCACAATCACAACTTTAGTCACCTCGTACGTCTAATTCAATTAGTTTAATAGCTACGAAGTCGCATCAATTCCTTGTGTTCGACCCTAGTTGCTACACGATCCGTATTCTTGCGGAAGCGTTAGTCTAGGTTTTATTACTCGATATAACGCATATCAAGTTTTTGGCGCCGTTGCCGGGGAATTGATTACGGCTTAGGAGTTAGGAAACTTTTAGATTAGACATTAGGTTTTTAGGAGTCTTGTTTGTTTCTTGCTTTTTCGTGTTTTTGTTTGTCATTTCGTTTAGAGTCAAGTTCTTTTGCTTCTCGTATCTCACGTGATCTTTGTGTTTGTCTTCTTTTTCTTGTGCAGCTTAATTGTGCATGAGAAACACCGGAAAAGCGGATCTAGTTTTCGACCCCGACATCGATAGAACGCTCCGAAAACTACGGAAAGAATCGAAAGCTAGTGCAAGCAATTCAGTTGATAACACGCAAGCACATTTGGATTTTCAAACCGAGGAAGTGATTGAACAACCGTTTGTTGAAGAGCTAATGGCCGAACGTCAAGATATGAACGTTCAAAACGCGCAACGAGTGCAACCGGCACTGACCTATGGATCATACACGGTCCCTAGGCACACGCAGCTCTTATCTTGCATTGCAAGAAGAAACGCCCGCGTAGAGCTTCAACCGGCATTTATTCAAATGCTTGGTAACGCGGCGTTTAGAGGGAGACCAACCGAGGATCCAAACCAGCATCTCACCGATTTCAAGATGTTATGTCGAACCATAAGGGCTGGAGATGGGGTATCGGATGAGGATATAATGCTAGCTGCTTTCCCGTTCTCGGTGAAAGATAGAGCACAAGATTGGCTATATTCGCAACCAGCGAATTCTATTGCGTCATGGGATCAGCTAGAGGAAAAGTTTATGACGAGGTTCTTCCCTCAAAACAAAGCTCAGCTAGCCAAGAATAACATCAACACATTTGTGCAAGGGGCAGCCGAGAGTTTGTATGAAGCGTGGGAGCGATTTAAAGGCTACCAACGCCTTTGCCCACATCACGGTATGGATCAAAGTTACCTCATATGCAACTTCATGCAAGGTTTATCGGACAATACGAGGATTTTGATCGTAGCCGCTGCTGGAGGTTCCTTAAGCAACCTCACCTTCCCACAAGTCGAGGATCTCATAGATCGTATGGCTTATGAAGGAAATCAAACCGCCGGAGAGTATAATCGCAACACTCCAGCGAGAGTAGCTAACGTGGATAATACGCGTTCCATATATGCCGAGTTAGCGGAAATGAGAGCTGAAATGAGAGCTGAGATGAAAAGTGAATTCAATGAGCTCCGCAATATGATGTCCGGAATGAATCAGCAAGAATATTATGAGCAGCCGGATGAGCAAGGAATTCAAGGGTACGAAGGGGTGAACTATGTGAGCAACGCCCAACCTTTGGGTAATACCTATACCCCCGAGTGGAGGAATCACCCTAATCTCTCGTACAAGAATTCCGACGGTGCATTCAATGCACAACGAGCATCGGGAAACTTTCAACCGCGTTTGATGCAACGCAATCAGAATTTCCAGCCGAGGACGCAGCCCCAAAATCAGAATTTTCAACCACGTGCGCTTGCTCCTCCGCAACAAGAAGTTAGACCCGATATCACATCAATGCTAGCTCAAATCATACAAGAGCAAAAGAACCAAGCCAATGATATAAGAGCGTTGAGAACGAGTCATGAAGAGATGAGAGCAGAAAATCAAGAGATGAAAAATGAGTTTGTGGAGGTGAAAACGCATCTTAAGATCTTGGATACTCAAGTCTCACAACTCGCTGCACAATCATCACGACCGCAAGGAATTCTACCGGCGCGGCCGGAAGTAAATCCTCGTGAACACGTCAATGCCATATATCTTCGGAGTGGCAAAGTGGTGGATCAGCCCACTCATTTGATGTTTGAGAAGGATGAAGTGATTAGCACAGCAGCGGAAAATGGCAGCTACGTTGAGAAGCGAAAAATGAAAACCGAGGAAGAGGAAGAGCCGAAATACGTGAAACCGGAACCAAGACCGCCTCTTCTCCCATTCCCACAACGTCAACGTAAGAGACTGATTGATCAAACCATTCCCTCGACATTCGACGAAGGTGAATCATCCAACAAAGCAATGAAAAATGGCAGTGGCAGCAAAGAGTACAAAAGTAAACCCGAGGAGGAGGGAGAGCCGAAATACGTGAAATTGGAACCGAGATCACCTCCTTTGCCATTTCCTCAACGTCAACGCAAAAAGGATGATGACGCTCAATTTGCGAAATTTGCTGAGATGTTGAAAAAGATGGATATCACGATACCATTCCATGAGGCGTTGAAGAAGATGCCTTCATACGCCAAGTTCCTCAAAGAGATACTTGCGAACAAGCGAGACGTGGAGATGGAATCCGTTATGGTAACGAATTCAATGCTGCAGCCTAATCTACCCAAAAAGATGCCGGATCCAGGTATATTCGTAATCCCTTGTAAAATTGGTGATTATGAAATAAACCATGCGCTAATCGACGTAGGAGCAAGCGTAAGCGTGCTACCATTATCTTTGTATAAGAAATTGGATCTTAGGGGTAAGATGGATCTTCGACCGACGAGAATGGCGTTAACCATGGCTGATAGGAGTGTTAGGATACCTGAGGGAAGGCTGGAAGACGTGCCCTTGCAGGTAGGAAAATTTTTCGTCCCGGTTGATTTCGTTGTATTAGATATGGAGGAGGACGAGAAAATTCCAATCATCCTTGGTAGGCCGTTTCTCAATACGGCGAAAACGATCATACATTGCGCTGAGGGTAGACTCACACTTAAATTTGGGGATGAAGAAGTGGAGTTCAATCTGAATGATACACTTAAGCAGCCATGTATGGTGGATTCGGTATTCCACATCGACGTCTTAGAGGAGTTAGCCAATGAAGTCTTCGAGAAGTTTGGGATATTAGATTCTTTTGAGATGACTCTTCCAGCAGCTAGAGAGGGGTTTTGTAAGTACATTAACGGAGTGAAGCTTTGTACAAAGCTACTGGATGAAAAGGATATAGAAGAAATCCCAAACCCCGAGTTAGACGAACCCCGAGCAGAATTCTGCGCGACTCGAGCACAGCAAGTTGCAGTTTCAGAAAATGATGGGTTTTCGGGTATTCCTGAGCAGAGAGACTTCTCAACTCATAACCACATGAGTACAGATCAGTTGGGGAAGGTTTCGAGCCAAGAAGACGTTGCAAACCAGTGCACAACCCTCCGACAAATCCAGGCAGATTCCAGCGCAGCACAAACGGCTCACATCGACAATTCGTCCATTCTTGAGGTACTTAGCAGCCACTACAAGCGTCCAGCATCAGATTGGAACATTGATAAGGCATCCAAGATGAAGGTTGAAATGAAGAATAGGGACGACATGACTGATCGGGGAAGGAATTCAATTGAACCGCGTACTACACTCTATCGACCACCTCATGTACGCAGGATGCTACGCACACCACGACGTCAAGGACGTCCATCTAATGGGTAGCACATTTTGGTCAAGCTCAAGACCTTAAACAAGCGCTTATCGGGAGGCAACCCGACTTTTTGCATTTCTCGTTTTCATTTTTATTTTCGGACTATTTCTTTTTCTTTTCATATTGATGTACTTGGTGGGATTGTATTCTTCCCTTTTGGATTGTGTGAATATTTTTCGCAGGTTTTTCAACGTCCATATCATCCATGAAGAGGAAACACAAACACGGGATTGGAAGCTACACAAGGTGCACACGTTCCAACCTTTCTTTTCCCGTTATTTTGTTTCTCCTAGGTTTTGAACACCGGGACGGTGTTTCATTCAAGTCTGGGGGGGGTACTCATCGAGTATTGTCATATGATTAGGATTAGATTATTAGGATTAGATGTAGATTTTTGTTTTTCTAGGAATAAACGGATGGATACTTAGCATGGATTTTCGAGTTTTAGTTATTAGTACAACTTTGTCGAATCATGAGCAATGGTCTAGGTTTGCTTAGAAGTCTTCTTGATCCCGATTAGTTAGGTAATTGTGCTTGAAACCATGATCTTTAGTTGCATCTACCTCCTAAGTTTCATACCAAGTATCATATCTCCGAGTATACCGATTATTCAATGCTTGTTAGATTGATTTTAGCGTTCATTAGATTCCACACGCTTATACTCCGCTGTCAATTTTTGAATAAGTTTTCTAACTATTTCAAGCTAATATTGACATGAGTACATCGATATCGATGGTTCGGGTCTAAGTGGTGGGTTGAGGCGTTATTCTACGTCCTAAGGGTTAGATTGATGCGAATTCGTCATAAAAAGAAAAAGAAAAAATGAATGAAAGAAAAATAAAAAGAGAGAGTATTCTTCAATAACGCATCTCTTCACTCCGCTAAGGTTGAGAAACCTTATGAGTGTGCCATAGGCAGCCTGGGTCTAAGTAGAAAGCCAACCTCTTCGACTTCGACGTCCTAGGAACCGAGCGTGGAATTATTAAAAAAAAGAGAAAAGAAAAAAAAAAGAATAAGAACGAAAAAAAAAATGGGTTTTAAGATATCTCAAGTTTAGAAGAGTTTGGTATGGAGAACGCTTGGATGTTGCTTAGGAGTACGGACTAAACTTAGGTCATTGGTAGGATTGCATGGTTCGAGACTTTCGGGTGATAGAGGTCTAAACTAGGTACGCTTAGGCTTACGTTCATGTGACGCGTTGATTTGTATGATGGCTAAATTCTTCGACGTATTTGTATTGGTATCCATGGTTGTTTAGCTCTTCTAGTACTCGACTCTAGGTTTGCTCGAGGACGAGCAAAAGGTTAAGTCTGGGGGAGTTTGATAACACGTAATTTGTTATAGTTTTTATATCATTCTTAGGTCTAGTTTAGAGTAGATTATTTATATTTCATTCATCTATTGAGCATATTCGAAGACTTTATCCACATTTCGTGTTTTGTGTAGGAAACGAAGGATTGAAGAGAAACACGAGTGATTATGCAATCTAAACCCGAAAACGAAGCTGTGTAACAAGGTTCGGCTTATGCAAGGCCACGGATGGAAGCGAGTACTCAAATACCGAGCGAAAGGAGCGGAAACTACACTTCAAGACATGCCCGCTCGGGTGGATTGAGAGTGCCCGGTCGGGCTGAATCATTCAAGAAAACCCCGTAGCCTTACACGACTCGGGTGCTCAAGGGATATGCTCGGGCATAGGTGCCCGCTCGGGTGCATTTGGAGTGCCCGCTCGGGCTGTTTCATGGCAGAAAACCCCGTAAGTTTGCACGACTCGGGCTGATGAAGTACACGGTCGGGCATGGTGCCCGATCGGGCTCATTTGTGTGTGCACGATCGGGTAGGTCACCTGCACGATCGGGTAAAGAGAATGCCCGCTCGGGTCCAGCGTTCCAACAAACTTTCCTAAGATCTAGATCGGCAAATTTAAAAGGGAAAATCAGATCTGGAAAGAGGGGGACGAACCAGAACACATCAGAGGAGATTGGGAGACATTAGGGCAAGGAGAAGAAGGAAGAAAACGACGGATCTACGGATCGGGAGCGAGAAGAATCTACCGAAGGCATCGGTTTATGAATAGGGAGTCATCTCTTTCTACATCTATGTCGAATCTAGACTTCTCTTGTGTTTCCTTGTCTGTATTTATGTCTGAGTAGATTCCTTGCCATGGGTTAGAGAGATTTGCTATGTTGTAATGAAGTCATATGCTTAATGAATGGTGGTGCTTAATGCTTTCATTACCTGTACGCCACTTGAATGAATGAATTTGGTTTCTATCATGTTTTCGGATTTCATGGTTGTTCTTAATGCTTTCTCTACCTGTACGCCACTTGATTGAATGATCTTAGAAATCTAATAAACCAACGCCAGGGCATTAGGTTTCGGAACAAAGCCATGATTTAGGGTTTAGCCGGTTTAGAATCTACGCCAGGTCAATCGGTTAAATCTAGGGATTAGGATAGCAGACGTAATGCGTCTATGCATGTAAGATGCGCAATGGATACATTGGCATATGCATGCTAGATAGTGGACAAGTCTACGCCAGTCATGGTTGTTCTTAATACTTTTCCCGAACTCCCTGTAGGAGAGCTTGAATTCCCTGAATCCATGATAGTGCCTTAGACCAATTATCCTTTTAGAACTTCATTACATTCGTATGCAAACTCTCGACACCCATGGTGCCTAGCCATAAAGTCTATTCTCTTCGATTTAGTTTAGTTCAGCTCAATCACAATCACAACTTTAGTCACCTCACACGTCTAATTCAATTAGTTCAATAGCTACGAAGTCGCATCAATTCCTTGTGTTCGACCCTAGTTACTACACGATCCGTATTCTTGCGGAAGCGTTAGTCTAGGTAATTTATTACTCGATATAACGCATATCAATCGTGCAGAACAGAATATAATGCCTACAGACACTACGGTCGTTTTGGGCAGAGGTCAGCGGGTGCGCAAAACAACGACGAAATTACAAGACTTTGTTACCTACTCAGCACAATGTTGGCAAGACCCTCTCCAAGCTCAAGACCCCATTCGCATTCGACCCAACACTCCACATCAGTCCTCAAGTACCACTCCTTATCCTATAGCCAATTTTGTCTCATGTGATAATTTCTCGGATCCACATGGAGCCTTTCTCGTAGCAGTATCTGTAGGAGTCGAGCCTCGCACTTATCAGCAAGCATCTCAATCTCCAAAATGGTCGGAAGCAATGCAGGCCGAGCTACGGACACTTGATCAGAATCATACCTGAGACTTGGTTCCATTTCCACCAGGAAAAAGATCGATTGGGTGCCGCTGGGTTTACATGCTTTAAATGAACAACCAAGTTTACCAATCATAACACCATGTCAATATGGATTTTTCCTCGAAACAAACTCGATTTTGTATAATTTTTAAAGAACATATGTATTTACCTTTAATATTTTTTTGAGATTGAATGTGGTGTTTGAATTAAGGATAACATTTTTCATTCGAGCATTATCACATGAGATAATAAATTTTCACAAACAAGAAAAAATAAAGTAACACTTAATATTTTCCCCTTATTTAAATAAAATGGAAATTCATATGGATTAGATTTTTTCAGAAAACTCTCGAGAAAAAAATGGATTTGGTTAGACAATATGTGGTTGGCAAACAAGTACCTTATTGAATAAAAATGATGATAATGTTTGTTCTTTTTTTTTTAATAATGATTGAACAATTCAATCAATAGAAAAAAAATATACGAATGATTTAAATAAAGAGAAACATAATCATTAACAACTCGTTTAAACAAATTAATTTGCCTTTCCTCAATATTTTGGTTAGAAAACCCAATTATCATCAAATAACATTTATAATTCAAGACAAAGAAATCTAAGTTAAAACATACGATGCCAAACTCTTTTTGTATAAAATAATAGAAAATTTCACATCTTATGACTTCGATAGTGAATTCAGCATCGGGGTAAAGATTATTCTCAAGGGAATACATTTTGATCTAGGAATATTTTCACATAATTTCCTAAGAATACAAAGTTAATATCGTATAGAAGAAGATATAAAATGTAATATGATGGTTCCCTTATTCAAATGAAAGTATCTCTTGGTGTAGCTTATTTTTCTCATCGTATGACTAACATAAGTAATCACAATGTTTTCCAGACGTGATTGAGAATTTAAGCTTAGTGATATATTATCAAAGTCTTTTGAATAGTATGAAGAAATAGTCTTTATGATTGAGAATTCATTGAAAAAATTAGAATCTTTTTTGTTCTCATAAAATTCTAAGAATTCTCTATGTTTCTTTGGACTCAAAACAAAGGAATCATTTCCAAAAAGGTTAGAATGATCAAAAAAATCTTGAATAAAGATAGAGAGATGAGAGAAAATATGGTTCTTGCTCTAAAAGAAGTTTAATGGCTTGCTTAGAGAGCCGAACTCTCCCAATATATATTTTCTTCTTCGATATAAATTTTATTTTTTTCTTCATTCTCTTTTATGTTTTCTTTAGCTCAACAACTTTTTGATCTTCTTGAGGTCGACTTTCTTCACAACTCATTTCTCCTTTGGAGGGGTCCAAATGATTACATTAGGATAATTAATTTGTTCAAACTGATCTTAGATTCCATCAAAGGTCTCCCAACTATAGGAAAACAAAGAATAAGGTCTCATTTGTTGAATTCATCATCATCTTTATAATTTGGTGAGAAGACCAGGGGGTTTGAGATTTGAAGGGAGATATCTTATTCTCTTCTTGAATTCGAAAATTCTCGTGGTACTTTGTTTTTGTACCTAAATATTCAAAATTTTATTCCCAAGGCTCATCAAACGAATCAAGAAGATCCTCTTATGATGAATCTACACATATACTTCTTTTCTGTGGAAAAATTCTCCTTCTTGAGAAAATTTTGAATTAACATTTCCAAATGAGTATGGAGATAAGATAGGAGATAAAATAGTCGATTGAACATATAACTCTTTTCAAATTTATGAGGTTTGTTTGTGTTAGGTTGAAGATCCTCAAGTTCTCGAATAAAATTTCTTCTTTTAAGGTGACAACTTACTTTGTGCTTTCCTTCATCGAGCTTCGTAAGTACCATTTTTACTTCGAACATTTTATAGACCGTTGAGTCTTCCGGATACTCTTCTTGGAGAGTATGCCATAGCTCCATAACTGTAAAAAATGTTGTTATACTTCTTTTGGATTAAATCTTCAATCGATCATTTAAAACAATTAAGAACCTTTAGATCATAAAGCACCATTATTTTCTTTTATCAATGTTATGTTCCTGGAAAAAATGCAAAAATATGAAGTATCCAATTCAATAAATTGTACAAACACATTTACAAGGCGTGGTTTGAAAAGAATTACGAAATTTGGTTCTTTCACAACGAAAGTTGTGGCATTAGAAAATAGTGTGCAAGATGCACAAGCAATGAAAATAAATGAAGAGATTCATTATAAAATGACGATGACCAATCTATATGTAGAAATAGTGTCAGATGCTTTTTTTGGAGTTATCGAACAACCATATGAAGAGATACAGAACAATGAGGCACACTGATTTTTGAACCTTTTGGATACAGAAAAAATCCTATATATGAAGGTTTTCGTGAAGGTCAGTCTCGTTTATCATTGTCACCAATATTGATGAGTATAAAATCAAACTACAATATAGTTGAAAATTACATGGATTCATTTTGCAAAACTATGCATGAATATCTACCGGTAAATAATCAAGTTCCTAAGATATATTATGAAATAAAGAATTTTTTAAGAGATTTGGGAGTGCCACATAGTTGCATGTTTTTTTGGGAGAAAATAATGACCTATTTGAATGTAAATTTTACGGTGTAAGCAGATTTCGTCCAAAAAAATCTTCACAAAAATATGTACCATACAAAAATATGTTCTATTTGTCTATTGCGAATAGGTTGAGAAGGTTATATGAATAAAAAACCAATACGACCATGGGATGACACGCAAAATACTCGACGAGTGAAGGGATAATGCAACATCCATCGGGTGGTAAGGCTTGGAAGGATTTTAATTAAATATTTCTCAAGTTTGCATATGAAATGAGAAATGTTTATCTTTGTCTGTGCCCTGATGGTTTTAGTTCATATGGACAATCTGTAAGTCATTATTCTATGTGGCCTGTAATTTTGTCTCTTTATTATTTGCCTCCCGTTAAGTGTATGAATATTCGCTAATACCAGTGGAGTATAATCACATTCACACATATATATTATTAAATTTTCAAGAGATTACATTTCGAAAGGTACAAAACAAAGACAATCGATCTTTAAATTTACAAATATATATATATATGTGTGTGTGTGTGTATGTGTGTGTGTTAACATACTTCCATTATAGGATATTGGATGAAGAGGTAATGGGTACATATTCTCATCTCAACACAAATGAACTCAACAAAATGAAAGTGAAATATTAAATCTCGTGGTTTAGAGATTATGTAAGTACACATATTTTTGTATATATACTTCAAATAATTTATGTTATAAGTAGTCATTTATTTTTATAATATATAGCTTAAGGGATGCGATGAGAGACTTCCTACTTGGTTAAGAGATTTGGCTAATGGTCCTGCAAGAAATGTATTGTGTTGGCTAATTATGTTTACTCGGTGATACACATTCCACACTTACGAACACGAAAAATATAGAAGCACATTCAATTACTTACCTTTGCTTTAATAGTCAAATTGATTATGATAATTTCTATGGCATTTTGCACCAAATCCTACAAGTAGAATATCTTGGTGTTGTTGGATTGAAGATAATGCTTTTCAAATATCAGTGGTTGGATTCAACCATAGGACGTGGTAAACGAAAAAATCTATGGGAAGGAATTGACATCAATCTGACACGACAATATGCAAAGTATGATTCATTCATCATAACATATCAAGCGAATCAGGTATGTTACATGCACTATCCAATAACATTGAAATGTCGAAGAGAGAAGTGGTAGATCGTAGTTAAGATTAAACCACGAGGAATTATAAACATAAATGAAAAAGAAGATCTTTTGCAAATCAATCAACCTGAGCCCATACGGTTAAATGATACAGACAATTGGAAATGAATTCTCGCAAGAACTGAAATAGATGGCGAATACTCCGCGATAATGAAGTTGTTGAACTTGAAGATACAGAAGATGAAAATGGCAACGATTTCCATGCACCACTGAAGGAAGACTCGCCAATACAAGAATCAATTGAAGAAAACATGTGAATTGTGTAATCATAATATCAGTTTTTAATTATACTATCAAATTTTTGTAATTTAATTTTTACATCATGTTTTCTATCTTTAATGGGCATCCATTAGAAAATGCAACGAATGTCTGCTGAATCGTTTAATTCTGTTCGACACTTAGAAAAATTTTACGATTTTTCACTTTGCAACGAGCATCCGTTGAACCGTATATAACCTGCTAATGGATGCCCATTAGAACGCTTACATGTTGCCAATGGATGCCCATTCAAAATTGTCAATTGATATCCATTGGAATATGTCATGATGGCTATGCTATTCTTAGTTACCTCATGGAATTAGGTCGATAGTTTCAATGGGTATCCGTTGGAATATCCAACATATGCGCATTGAAAAGTAGACGCACATCCAATTTATTTTATTCGTTTCCTCAGAAACAGAATTTCCATTGGGAATTTGTTGAAAATGCCAACGGATGCCCGTTAGAAACTCAACAGTCACATCACTTAATGACTTCTGTTGATTGGGCATATTTTCCAAGAGGCATCCGTTGGCATTTCCAACGGATGCCTGTTGGAAAATTCTGTATTTATTCCATTGAAGAGTTCATTATCAACACAATCTAAAACCAAAATATCAATTCTCTCAAACACAAATCATAAACAATTCAACACAATGAGAGCTTGACGGTTTATCGGTTAGGATGGTTTGTTGGCGGGTTCTGTAGGAGTCCCACAACCACCATCTCCGTTACCATATCGACCTCTTTCACTCGTATCAACAACACCAATATATGATGAGAAATACGATATAGTGGATATTGACACTTTGATCGATACCGTCGACGAGCGCCTAACTATTCTCATCATTGATCCCGAATGTCCTGACGGGGCATTATGGTAATATATTATTTATTTACACATATATATTTCAATTAATTTTTTAAAAAATTGTCTAACGATTTTTTACACGTGTAGGTTTGATGTGGATGATGTTCTTAAACACAGGACAACAACATCATCCAAGGTTCTTTAAAAGATTGACCATATTATTCCTGACAAGTGACAACAAAGGTTATATGCTGTAAGTGTGTTTAATTTAAATAGTGTTATCAAATTTTATTAATAAATTAATTAATTTAAATTTAATTTTGTAGCGTGCATATAGATGGTGGAAGAAAAGCACATCGCGTATCTTTATCATTTGAATGCGCGATATGCAAGCTCGATCTGCTTGAATGATGAACAATGCCAAGCGTAACTATTATAACAAGAATGTCAAAATGAAATGGGTAACGGACGTGGTATTCAATCAACTCATCCAACATTGGGAGTAAAAAGACTTCAAGGCCAAAAGTGAAAAGGTAAAAAAATGTCGGTATGGCGAGAAAGTTCTCAAGGATTGTCCGCATTGCCATACCTCGGGTTCGAAATCGTTTCCAAAAAGAAAGAAAGAATTGGTAAGAAAATTACATTAATAATTTGAAATTTAATTTTATGTAAAATTTTTAACTAATCATATTATTATAATATTACAAATGCAGATGATGAGAAGAGAAGCGACTCTTCTTTAGATGGTCGTTGAGACTCATGCCAAGAAGAAGTCCATCATTGGGGAAGAGGTCAACGAACCTGAGCTTGTTGATCCTCGGGTAGAGCGGATGGTCAAAGATGTGATTGAGAAGATTACACAATAATCACAAGTGATCAGTTCATCTCCTCAATAACTTAGTCATTTACAAAAGGGAAAAATTTATTTATAGGTAAATAATAACGTTATCGTTATAATTCTTTAATTATATAAAATAATTTAAATCGATTTTGTTAAATTTAATTTATTTTAGTTTTTAGTGTGTTAGGTCGTATAAGGGGCAGTTATATGGTCTAAGTTCTCTACAAAAAGATCTTATAGAGGACGCTATGACGGTACCCTCCACGATCCAAGAGACTTTTACGTAAAGCGTATCGAGCAGCTCGAGACTACACTTCGAGCAACACAAGATGCTATTCAAGGAACAAAACATGAGCTTTGCGATACACGAGCACAAATGTGTCATATGAGTTTATCATTGAGTTGATGATCGATAGAGCGTATCAGTAATAACCACTGACGAGGGCAATAACTTCGAGACAAGAACCGATCATCGACTCCGATGCAACCCTTTTGCGAGGCGTTGGCGAGGAGGGGGATGAAGATGACTGTGTCGGTTTATATGAAATGTAGCGAATCTAATTTTTTAATTTTGTATATATATAAAAAAATTATTTATTTATGTTTTTTTATTTTTGTATAAAATTCGTCAAATTATCAACAAATGCTCGTTGATAGAAGAACATAATTTTCAACGGGCATTCATTTGAATATTTTAAAATTCTCGACATTTTGAATCCAACAGGTTTCTGTTGGTAAGTCCCGCCATAATGTTCAACGAATGATTGTCGCAGACGAACGTCGTTGCAAGTTTCCAACAGATACCCATTCCAATGTTCCAACAATATCCATTGAAACATTGTAACGTACATCTGCTGTAGCTTCCAACGACTATATCAGTTATAATCCCTAGATAATTATCATAGGATTACGTGTTGAAATTCCATCGGAAATCACAACAGATATGATTTTTTCAACGATCGATTCTCAATAGCCAAATATCCATTGGAAAAAGCGATTTCCAACGGAAATGACCGTTGGAAACTACCTGTTTTTTGTGGTGCTAGTCCACATATAATCCCATGTATTCGTTCAAAAAACGATGGTTATATATTCTCTAACTTTGATTGAACATGGTCTTATTATCAATTATGTTTGAGAATAAACATCATATGTAGTTTCATGAGTCGGATTAGTTTATAATTTTTCAGTAGATGACTATTAGACTTTTCAACAAGTCTCCGCATTATTAATGAATTAGGGTGATCCAATCAACAATACTAAATCTTAAACACATATATATTAGGTACAAAGTGGAATATTTTAAGTACAAAGTGGAATATGCTTCAACTATACTTATTTTTGTGAAAAATTCTCTAGAGGATAAGGCTGATAATTTCTCTACCATCTGTTTTTTTTTTCTCAAAATCATTATCGTGATATAAAGATATTCATGATTTTACATTGAGACTCAGTAAGTTAATGTGTCCGTCTAGAAATTAAGAAGTATATTTTTCCATATTCCTCAATCATTTTAACATTTCTAGGTAATGTATGATACTGAATTTTCAGCTTGGAGAAATAATTCTTATATTTGAGTATATTGTGATACAATCTACTAACATATATCTTCATCATTAATCTTTGAGTATAAAACGTTCTACGTTAATTTAATGTGATAAATATATTAATGAACGAGAAATAGAAAATATAAAGTTGCATTTAGTATATAAAAATTTAACTAAATATTGCAACAAAAGATAATATAAAAATGTAAAAATAATATTGAAAATTAAATTCGAAAGTAAAGTAGCTAGCTAAATTATAAAAGAGATAGTAATGTAAAAAACAACTTCATGTCGATCTTTTCTTTTCTCATTTTTCATTATCGAATCAATGAATAAAATTTGATTTCCAAATCCATACCAGCCTTGTTGTCATAAAGGACATTACCAAGACCAATAAAAATAAATTCATTTGAATATCTTTGCATTTATCCATATGTGACTTCTGATATAAATCAACAAATTGTTTTGGCTTACGATACACTTGAAAAAAAAATCCATTTATACATCATCGATAACATATAACTCTTATTGCCTCTTTAACTGCAATTTCTTATTCAATATTCATTCCTTTTATTATTTGTTTGATGAAAATTATTTGGTGAGTTACCTCAACCTTATCCTTTACCATGACAACGACCGCAACCATGTCCACTGCCTCAACCACAAACACACATACATTAATGCCCATGGTAATGCCAATGGTTATTTAAGTGAAATCACATTTTTTAGAGAACAATGTAAAGATATTCAGACGAACATGATGATTTTCCATTGAAAGCTTGTTATGTAGTTCTACAACAAGAAAAAATTGTAATATCACGATATGTTTTGAAATTCTTTCCTAGATATTATTGTTATAAAATATCATTATCAGAATGTTGATGAATTTTCTCTAACTTATCATAGTTAGTTATATTCTCTATACAAAATTCCACTTTGGAGATTATTAAACATCGCAACGTGATACTCATCCATCGACATATAATCTTGAAATCTTAGATTCAACGAGTCATTCTTATCATTCACCAATGATATTTGTTCTTTTCAGATGCATTTTAACATAAGGTGTCGTGATATTTTAGATTTATCAGGTCCGACATGAAGATCTAGTATCTTGAAAGAAAACTAAAAAAATGTTGTTATATTGAAGTCAAAGTTATAGAATGAAATAGTCTATTAATTAAAAACATAAAATAAATTAAGTAAAGAGCTGTATATATTGTTTAAATAAATTATTCGGTGTTATAAATATCCAACACAAAATTTAGCATAATTTAAATATATAATTAGGGTTTACATATCCCTTTTTCATATAAACAAAATTAACATAATCTAAAAAAGTTTTAGGGGTCACAACAACTTTCATAACAATGGAAAATAAAAATATTGTATTTTGTGCGACTCAACATTCCCGTTCCAATAATAAACAAAAGATAAGTATTTAAAAATATTTATATTATCTATTCGTGGTTAAATCCACAAAATCCTATAAAATATATATTATGATCATAATTTAATAGTAAATATATATAAATAATTATGATTGAAATTTAGTAGATGATATATATATCTTATAGTTTAAGATATTGATATAAATTTTATTTGAAAGCAATTCAAATAAAAATTATAATTGATTGGAAATCGAAATTATAAATTTAAGATTTTTTTAAAACATGAATAAAACTATGTTGAAAACATGTTTTAAAATAAAATGAATTCATAATTAGAAATAGGATGGAGAGAGACAAAGAAAACGAGAAGAAATGATTTGAGGAAACAAAAACACACTTATCACATCACATATGTTGCCTTATTTTAAGGGTTTTTGTGCCTTGGTTACGTAGGAAAAGTTTGGAACATGTGTGAGGCTGTTTTCCATTTATCTTAACTCGTCCCTTTTTTTAACCTTCCGATTACGATCTCATAATAAATACATTCGGCCCATGAGCCCAAAATCGTTTCCTCAATGATATCCATTGCGTTCGTCTCCAGGTCGACCGCAGTTCAGCAGAGATCATCAACGGCGGGATTCGAAGTTTCCGAGAAGCTCCGTCTAGGAATCGCCTGAATTTGATCATCCAAATCCTCGGAAGCGTCCCAAGACGAAGATGTTTTACAGAGGGTAAGCTCTAGATTCTCTCCGTTCCTTTTGATTCGATATCATTTCCCATACTTAGGGTTTTAGTGTCCTGGGTCGATTGATGCTCTAAATCACATTCGTTTCAGTTCCTGATATAACTTCTCCTTGCTTGGAAGTTTTGTCTGTTCGTGAAACTGGAGCTTAATGATCTTTCTAAGTCTTGTTTTACTTCCGCAGAATGAAGATTTTTTAGTCACGTTTTTGGTCTTTATGTGTTAAGACTGATCATGGAACATGTTTGGTTTAGCTACTAGTAATTTGATTTTGATGTAACGGTTTTTCTGGTTGCTGAATGTAGATATGGAGATGGTGGTGATGGTCGTGAAATGGGTCCTAAGCGTCAAAGGATGATCGATCAAGGTCCTTCGTTCTACGGACCTCATCCTGGTTCGGGTTTTATGTACAACCCGTATGGATTCGTCGCTCCCCCGCCTCCTTTCCCTGTGGTCCGGCTACGTGGTCTTCCCTTCAATTGCACAGAACTTGATGTAGCCGAGTTCTTTCGCGGTCTTGATGTGGTAGATGTCCTTTTTGTTCACAAGAACAATAAGTTTACTGGGGAAGCGTTTTGTGTTCTTGGTTATCCCCTCCAGGTTGATTTCGCCTTACAGAAAAACAGACAGAACATTGGTAGGAGATACGTTGAGGTTTTCAGAAGTAAGAAACAGGAATACTACATGGCTATTGCCAATGAAGTTGCTGAATCTCGTGGCAGTGGTAGTGGTAGTGGTAGTGGATGCAGTGGAGGCGGTGGCCGTGGAACTGCTGGTGCTGGTGGTGGTTCACCTCGTGTTTCTGTTCAGAGGGCTAAATCTTATGATGATGGAAAGTACACTGCTGAACATACGGGTATCATGAGATTGAGAGGATTGCCATTCTCAGCAGGGAAGGAAGACATACTAGACTTCTTTAAAGATTTTGATCTGTCTGAAGACTCAATTCATATAACTGTCAACGCGGAGGGGAGACCAACTGGGGAAGCCTACGTGGAGTTTGCGAATCCTGAGGAATCCAGAGCTGCGATGGCCAAGGACAGAAAGACATTAGGGAACCGGTACATAGAACTGTTTCCTTCATCAAATGAGGAATTGGAAGAAGCAATTTCTAGAGGAAGGTGATCCGATCGCATGGTACAATATACTGGTATCTGTTCTTACAATTAATCTTAGTTTTCCAGGGTTGTCTTACCAGTCATCATTCCTTAAGGTTTTGTTTTACTGTCTGGTTTTGGTATACAACCAGTCATCATTCTTTAAGGTTTTGTCTTGCGAGAAGATTTTTGTGTGCCCATATATAAACAGCGTAATAGGTTTTTGGGTAAAATGAGTACTAACAACTTTCTGTTATGCGTTCAATCTTAAGACTTTTAATCACTAGGCATAAATGAGGTGGTAGAAGAACTTTGGTGTCAGTCTTCCTCATTTATTTGTTGTTCAATATGTATCCGCGTTTAGTTTTTATCCATTGAATTATAGGTGAATTTGTCACTGGGCGATACGTTTGTGGTGTTTGGATCTTGTTTGGTTTACGGAGCTTGTGAAAGCAGAAACATTTCTCGTTGCCCAAAATCGATTGTTTATTTGGGTATGGTGTGGTTATTGTATTGTCTAATGCAGAAACAGTGTAATCGATATATGTAACAGTTTGACAATTATAAAATTCAATTGTAGATCTTAGTGTGAATCATGTAACAAAATTTTGTTTTACTTTTTGCACTTTAGTTTGAATTGTCTAATGACATTAACATCTTTTCATAGTCGCGTCAAAATTATAGATAAAAACAAAAAGTCTTTTAATTTAATTATTGAAACATCTGTACATCTTTTAAACAATGAAATTTATTGATGTGTCGTTTCTAATGAATGTTAAGATTTAATAATTTTTATCTAGATTAGATAATATCGTAGTGACGTATATCATATAATTCTATGATCGAAAAAAAGATTAAAGTGGATTTAGATGATCAGTTTCAAGCGCAAGGCTATAGATCATGGTCAAAAAAAAGATTAAAGCGGATTTAGATGATCAATTTCAAGCGAATTTAGATGATCAATTTCATGAAAACATTCACCATGGATATAAACAGTGTTGTAAAAGTCGCTAAGCGCTAGTCGGGCGGTCCGTAAGCGCCTAGCGACTAGTCGAATTAGTCGGCGATTAGTCGGTGATTAGGCGTTTTTTGTTTTTTTAATTTTTTTAATATATATTTAATTTTTAAAATTATAAAATATATTAAAATATAACAAAAATAAACAAAATATTATATATAAAATATAAAATTCCATAAATTAATTAACTATATCATAAACATAACAAAATATTAATAAAAATATAAATATATTTTAAGTCTAAATCATTGAATTTGAGCTTTGCGGGATTGTTAAGATGGACGAATGAACAAAACAAAATTTTGATTTATTTTTTTAAATATAATCAAAACGACGTCGTTTTGAGGGAGACCAAAACGACGTCGTTTTGATCTTTTTTTATTTAAAATCCGCCTAGGCGGCCGATTTCCGCCTAATCGGCCGCCCAGGCGCCGACTAGTCGCCGATTTTTTTCTACCGACTAATTGAACCGATTTTCCATTAGACTGGACGGCTTAGTACCGTCGGGCGCCTAGGCGCCGACTAGTCGGCCGCCTAGGCCGACTTTTACAACACTGGATATAAATAATGCGCCTTCTATTTACTATGAATTATTCTCACGTATATAAATATATAAGAATTTTAAAAAAATATCATTTCTATATTATTGGAAAATTTAATGATCTTGATCTGTTCAATTATTGATGTCTCCATCCAATGATTAACATGTTGAATATATTATCGATCGACATCATCTTCCTAAACCGACTAACATACCTCTTGATATGATCACTCAAGTTCATCATTGCATATGCAATCTAGGTTAATTTGACATCTATATCTAAATTATTCCATGTCACACTAAACTCAAAGGGTCCTCCAAAAATTGAAAGAATAAACCATACATTAAAAACAATAAGAAAACAAAGAACAATGAATCCAATATGAAATACGAGCAAGCTATCTACGGATTTACATATCGTGAACAAGCTACAATGATAAATAAATAAAAAGGAAGGTAAGGGATGGCTTAGTCGATGTCTTGATCGGTCGCCGCCATGACCTCACCTTCAATATGTCTCCCCCGATTGTTCGAACCTTCGATGTAATCCGATATCTTCTCACTCTTTTGCATTTTCCAAGAGACTATTTTCTATATACTTTTTGTGTTTCCTCCATTCAAAATGTCGGCCCCATTCGATATATGGAACTTCCTAACTCTCAAATAGTTCAAATTTTGAAATATTAACTGAATTTGGCACACCGCTAGACCAAGTTAGAGTAAGCTCGGGCCGAGTGATTACTGTTTCTACACGTTCTCCTTGTAAGTCCAATCGTACTTTGATGTTTTCTGGTACAACGCTCGATCGAGGTTGCAGGTGCTCGAATCAAGCGAACTTATGGGGGTAAAAAGTGCCATTGTCTTGGTTCATAGCTCGACTGAGTTGTGAGGTGCTTGGCTCGAGCAAAGTTAACTGGGTGAATGTCGCTCCTTTGTTCTAGTCGAGTGTTTTGTTGCTGTTCCTGAATGATTTCTCGAGGAAGTTTTTGCATCTCGTAGCCACACGCTGGGTTGAGTGATAATGAACCTTGGTCGAGTGATTTTTTGTTTCACGCTGTGATGTTCATTTTGTGCTGAATTATTGCCTTGTTATAAAAAAATATGCTCTTTAGTCTCTATTTCCTGTAAGATCATAAAATAAAACAAAGAATGCGTAAAACCAGAATCGTTCAAAGCATAATTGAAACATGCAATGTATGATAAAGTGAAAATGATATAATCAAAATCTCCCTGACTTAAAATTTTGCTTGTCCTCAAGTGAACATAATCAATGAATGACATTAGAAAAAGGAGTACAAGGTAAATCGAGATCATAAAGGATTTCAAGGATGCACACATCCGTTTAGACTACGATAGTCATGCGGAAAATCAAAATAGTCTCCTATAGAGTTTTCTAACTACAACAAGATTCTAAATCATGAGATTTAAACTAACACTAGAAATATTCAGAATAGGAACTAGAACTCTTACCAAACACATTTTTCTACTATATTTATCAGTTATCTAAGGACTATGTCGGTCCAAATGGTTGAGAGAAAACTCGGTTAAGATGATAACATAAATTTTTCGTAGATTTTTCTTGGCTCGAGCGAAGTTAACTGGGTGAATGTTGCTCCTTTGTTCTGGTCGAGTGTTTTGTTGCTCTTCCTGAACGATTTCTCGGGGAAGTTTTTGCATCTCGTAGCCACACACTCGGTTGATAATGATTCTTGGTCGAGTACTTTTTTGTTTCACACCCTGATGTTCATTTAATGTTGAATTATTGCCTTATTATAAAAAAGTATACTCTTTAGTCTCTATTTCCTGTAAGATCATAAAATAAAGCAAAGAAGACGTAAAAAAGAACTAAACCAGAATCGTTCAAAGCATAATTGAAACATGCAATGTATGATAAAGTGAAAATGATATAATAAAATTCTCCCAGACTTAAAATTTTGCTTGTCCTCAAGTTAACATAATCAATGAATGACATTAGAAAAAAGAGTACAAGGTAAATTGAGATCATAAAGGATTTCAAGAATGCTCATGTCTGTTTATACTACGATAGTCATGCAAAAAGTCAAAATAGTCTCCTATAGAGTTTTCTAACTACAAGAAGATTGTAAATCACGAGATTTAAACTAACACTAGAAATATTCAGAATAGGAACTAGAACTCTTACCAAACACATTTTTCGACTCTATTTATCACTGTTCTAAGGACTGTCGGTCCAAATTGTTGAGAGAAAACTCGGTTAAGATGATAACATAAATTTTCCGTAGATTTTGCTTCTTTCCGAGATTTGGCATTTTTATTCCCTTATTCGTTTTTTAAATGACGAAATACGGAATTTGTACTTTTGGCCTTTTTCATCTATATGTTTAGTTTCTATTTATACGAGGTTATCATCATATGAAAAAAGTAAAGAGAAACGAGTAACTTGGGCTAACTGATAACGTCTATTTTGTTATAATATTTTAGTTCATTTTCGTAGTTAGTTCACCAAGCATTAAGCATCACCTATTCCTTTTTCATCCTTTTCTCGTGTATTTGCAGGAAACGAATACATCAAACATGAACACGAGCAAACACGATCAAACATGAGTAAACACGAGAAAATACGAACAATGGCCTTACACCACCAACCTGCATGACCGAACACTCACAAAGAATGGAGTGCCCGCCCGTGCAGCCTCCAGCCCGATCGTGCAATGCCTACAACCCACCCGTGCAGCCACCAGCCCGACCATGCATTGCCTACAGTCCGCCCATGCAGCCACCAACTCGACCGTGCATGGCCTACAGCCCGCCCGTGCAGCCAACAACCCGACCGTGCAACAACACACAACCCGACCGGGCTCATGAAGCAGCCCACCAGCCCGACCGTGCAACCCTCTTAGCCCGACCGGGCTCTCCAAACAGAACTATGACCCGAATGTTTTGCACGACTCAGGCGAGCATGGAGCCCAATCGGGCTATGATTAAATGAAGAGCCCGACCGAGCTCACTCTTGTGCCCAGTCGGGTATGCTGAACCTGCACGCTGTCAAGAAGAAAAGGAAAGATTTAGCCGATGGAAAACAACATGAAACTCACGAGAAAGAATGGAAATACTCAGTCAAAGAGGAAAAAGAAGAAAAGGAAAGAACGGAGAAGAGGAAAGAGAAGATGGAAGAAAGGAAAATAGACATTCAGACCGAAATGCAGAAAAAAAAAACACAGAGAGGAGAGAGACGTAAGACAGAAAATAGAGAGAAAAACATAGCACACACGGAGAGAGTAGAGAAAGAGCAGAACACACACGAGGGCAAAGGACGGAGCGATGAAGCCTGATCGCGGAGGAGATATTGAAGACGTCGGTAATAGAATACGGAGGAATTTCGATCTTTATCCATGTTGAGTATTGTTATCTTTTGCGTTTCGTATTCTAAGTTCATGTTTGAGTAGGTCCATAACTATAGGTTAGAGAGCTTTGCTGATATGTAACTAAGTCTTGTTCTTAATGCTTGGTGATTCTTAATGCTTTCGTTCTTGCATGCCACTTGAATGAATGATTTTGGTATTTGATCGTTTTTCAGAATGATTGGTTGTTCTTAATGCTTTCGTTCTTACATGCCACTTGAATCAATGGTTGTAGAAGTCTAATGAATCTATGCAAGGGGTTTAGAATTTGGAACTTAGCCATGATTTAGGATTTTATCAATTTAGAATCAATGTCAGGTCAGTTGATTTAATCTAGGGATTAGGATAACGATCTTAATGCATCTAGTGGGGGAGATTACGCAATCGGAAGATTGGTAGTACACACGTTAGGTAGAGGACAAGTCTATGTCAGTCAGTTCCTATATTAGAGCTTGAATTCTCTGAACTCGTGATAATATCTAAGACCAATGATCATGTTAGAATTTCATTGCATTGTCGTGCATCTCTCGAAACTTGTGGTTTTAGTTAAGTGAATTTAAATAGTTAATTAGTTAGTTTAGTTTTATTTGCATTCCAAACACTCGTTGATTTATACTGTCCTATTCTTTAGTTACTAGCTTTGGAGTTGCACCGATTCCTCGTGTTCGACCCTGGTACTATACGATCTGTATTCTTGCGGAAGCGTTAGTCTAGGTATTTTATTACTTGAGATTAACCACATCACTAACACTCACACATGATGATTGTCGTCACCCTCAAGCAAGATGCATGGCTCTTTTCGAATGAAAAGTATGATTATAAAAGAATGTGTAACTCAAACAAGATAAAATGAGCCTAATACTCCAACAGATAGTGAACCACTCTTACTATAATATATAATCTTGGTTGTAGGATTCTAGGATAAACCCTATGTTGACTAAGTGTTAATTTACCTAATAGAATAATAAAATTAACCTAAACTTGAGTTCTCTAATTCAACCATATTTGATAATCCACTGAAAAGACTAAATTGATACTAAGTTTGGTTTACGTAGCTATTGGAGCAAGAAAAATTCTCTTATCTTCTTTATCTCATCATGACTCAATACAACCTCGTGTTTAAGCTAAGTGTGTGCATGCTCGTGATTCATGGATTCTAACAACAAATGTTTTACTAAAAAAACATAATGATCCTAAATTGACTTATGTGATCCTAAATGCATGAGCAGTGGTTAAGATATCAAACATTGCCAATGCCTCACCCATACATCGACCTAACACCATCTTCTTTGTTGAACTAATATTAGGGAAGTGAACAAAAAGAATAAGGAAAGAAATAGTGATTATAAAAAATATCCTTGATATTCATTGCCCTTGGGTTTCCTCCTTCACCTCACCCTTGGTTCGCCACACTCACATCGCTCGTGGTTCACCACCCTCTTCTTGATTTTGGTTTGTTGCCCTCTCCTCGCTCTCCATTTTTTTGCTTTCGCCTCCCATTTGGTTTGCTGCCCTTGCCTCGCTTTGATCACCAACCTCAACCTTGGTTTGCCTTGCATCTCCTTGGAGGTTGCATCATATGTCCTCAAATAAGGGAAACCGACCTCGCCTTACCCTGGGCTCGACTAGGCCAACCACATCATCCATACGTCGCCCAACCACCCTACCTAGACGTCGCCCATAACCACCCTGCCTAGACGTTGCCCAATCACCTTTGCCTTGCGAAAAGAAGCCATCCTTGCCTAGACGCCTAGACCATAATCAAGTCTAGTGGCTTATTCCACGAGTTTGGTGGTTTGGTCCACAAGTCCGTTGAATCGTCTCAAAGACCCATGACTTGGTCCACATGTTCTGTTGAATGGTTCTTAGGACCTTTTGAATGGTTCTCGAAACCCTTGGCTTCATTCTAATGGCTTGGTCCAGGGGTTATACTGTTAAGTTCTTAAGTCCCATTATTTTCTCCACGAGTCCCATTAAATAGTTCTAGGGTCTCATGGCGTGGTCAATGAGTCATATTGTTTACTCCTTAGATCTCGATCGTAGAACCTAGAAATTATCTTTCCAAAGAAATGATATTCCAAATCCCAACTACAACGGAACTAGAAAACTCCAAACTCGGCGAACAACGCCATAAAACTTGTGCTCTAACTAAATAATCAAGAAAAAACAAAAAAAATATACTCTCAATTGATTAAGCAAAGAATTGCAATTTTTATTCCTCAAATAGTTCAGATGTTAATAAAACTATTTTCCTCAATATTACTATTTATCTTATGCCATAAACCTACATTTACTAATTCTCAAACTATGTATCGTGCAGTCAGACTACACCATATAAACGAGACTAAAATCATGTGTGTACATTGATAGGAAAACTACTTGTAAACACCATATAAATGAGATTAAAATCATGTGTGTACATGGATAGAAAAACTACTTGCGAAAACTATCATGGCACTTTTAAACATAATACTTCTGAAGCTAAGTACATTTATCTAGCCGAATGTTGATGAAATATTCACACTGTTCAGATCGAGTACATTTTTCAAGAGAAAATTCTCGGGTCGAGTAGTCATACTACTCGATTGTGTACTGGCTCCAAATGAAATGAACAGATCGAACAATCACATTGCTCGAACTCCAAATTTTTTAAGAGGAAATGCTCGAGTCAAACATTCCTTTCGCTCGACTGAATAGTGACTCTAGTGAATTTGCTTGAGTTGAGTAGACTCACTACTCAAATAAGTATAATTCAACATTTCATCTAAAGAATTTGCTTGGCTCGAGTAATATTTACTTAGTTGAAATTCTCAACCAATGGAATCATTTGGTCCGAGTAACCCTTTACTAGGCCAAACCGTTTTCTTAATAGTAAATTCGTTCGGGTTGAACAACTTTTGTTCGATCATTATGTTTTCCAAAACTTTCGACCTCATAATAAATTAGTTGAACAATCATATTGCTCAGTCGAGTGCATCATCTTGTACAAAATGGTCGAGCATTAGGTCGTCCAAAACAGTTTTGCATAGCGAATTTGCTAACCTGAATAGTCTAATTGCTCGACTGATTAAGGTCATTAGTATGATCAAAAGTAGTAACCAACCACTACGCTCGGCCTAAGCATCATAGTGTTCGGTCGAATGCCACATGTAGAAAACTCATAAAATTTATAATTACAGAGTGTCATACGCTTTGATTGAACTGCAAGGTTATTAACGAGGATGAGAAAGCATGCTTTAACAATCCTATTATATGATCTAGATGTTTTCGAGGAATTCCATGTTTTATATTTATTTCTCTAAACAAGCAACCAAGAGTTCTAAATTACTAACTTTTAGCAAGTTATGAACGTTTGGAACAAAACTTCAATGGCATAAGGCCACCATAAGAGCACACGTCGAGTTCTGAACCCATTTTCAACACTTGGACATGGTGGGAAAGGTGATGTGAACTCTTTCTCTTAATTTCTCTCTCTATTTTTCTGCAGAATGATTATATCTTAAGGGTATCTATAACTTTGATAATTAAGTTTTACTTATTCACTAAGTCACACATATTTATTATTTCAACATAACATAATCATAAAATGTACTTATCCAACGCTCACACATTTATTATTTCATCATAACATAATCATAAAACATACCTATCGAACACAACAATAAGGAACACGTGCTTGAATTCGGACTCTTCTTTGAACTCCAGATTGTTTGTTTCAAGAAACTCACAAGAGCTTACGGATGATCAAAGTGTAATAATTGAGTCATGAAAGGTTTTCTATGTTAATTTTCGTAAGAACACATTACAAAGATTTTATAGGAAGATGACATCTTAACCTAATAAGTTAAAATAGGAAAATAACAAATCTAGTTACCCAGAATCATGTAACAATATATTCCCTTGCTACCATTATGCTAACTTTCTGTAACACCCCCTCAAATCGGTGTATGTAAGGCGTGAATACCCAACTTTCCCAAAAACACGTCAAACTCCTTTTGACCAAGTGCTCTGGTGAAGATATCGACAAGTTGTAGACAATTAGAGACATGTTGAGTAGTAATGGTAGCATCAAGAATGCATCTCGAATGAAATGACAGTGGACTTTGATGTGATTGGTGCGTTCATAAAAAACCGGATTTGAGCTTATGTATAGAGCTGCTTGACTATTGCAATAGAGCCACATTGGCCGAGAATGAGAAATGCCAAGATCATGGAGCAATGCCTTGATCCAGATGAGTTCGCAAGTAGTCATAGCCATGGCGCGATATTCGGCATCGGCGAAAGATTGGAAGACCACATTTGTTTTCTTTGTTTTCCAAGAGATCGTTGCCGTACCCAACTGTATAAACCTTCCTGTTAGAGAACGTCGGCTCAAAGGGCACCCAGCCTAGTCAGAATCACACCATCCGTAGATTTGTAGGTCTGACGTTATCCTCACTAGAATGAAACTCTAGACGAAGGTATGAAGGATAGTCCTTGCTGGAGTCGAGTCGGAAGACTCCTTGCATAAGGTGTATGGGGCGAATGGTCACACGAGAGTTGCGGAAAGCTCTCGATTTACCGGCTCATCTTCGAGGATATTACACACCTAAGAAAAACAAACGATTCGTTGGATATTACTCACCAACGGTTGCTGGATATTACACACCAACAAGAAGAATTCTCAAAGAGAAATTCAAAATTTAAATTCAAAATTCAAAGTTGTTGTTCTACACCCCCATGGCCGGCCATAGGTAGTCAAAGAAAGCCATGCAAGGCTTTAATGAACAATAAATGCTAGAAGCCATGCAAGGCATGAATTAAATGACCTAAAATATCCAAATTCAAAAATAAAAATATAATATTAAGATAGGGTTCTTCGATACGATGAATCGTATGAAGTCTCGGATCAACAATTAGGACGCGGAAGTGAGTTGCGGTCTTGTTAAAAACCTATTGTTGGAAAACCCCGTGGGACAAAACCAACAGAGGAAAGAGTACACGCAGAACACTTACCCTAATTGTCGATTGTTGCGAGTTGTGCTTCGGCTTGAAGTATGATACGGATGTTGTAACTCTCTTGAGGAATCGAGTACTCGTCTTGAACCTGAACGGCCGTGAGAATCCCGATGATTGCCTCCTCGAGCTTCTTAGCTTTAGCTCGGGTCACGGGACTTGTTGGTAGGGTCAAGGCTTCCTCCTCTCTAGCCCTAGCACGGGTCACGGGGCCAACGTCCTTATTTTAGGTCGTGTCCACCTTCCGTCCCTTCAGTTCAGATCGGGTTACTTCTTCTACGGTGCGGGTCGTGTCCCTTGCAGCGTGGGTCGCATCCTCGGCAACACAGGTCGTGTGCTCCCCAGCAATGCAGGTCGCGTCCTTCTCAGCAATACAGGTCGCGTCCTCAAGAAAGTTCCAACATGATTTGAGTACTCCTCTTGGTCACTGTGAAGGGACCTTCGATCCGAGGTATTAACTTTGATTTTTGCTCGTTCGGGAATCACTCCTTTCATAGATGAACCTAAAATTTGTCGCCGTGCTCAAAAGTCATTTTTCTCCGTCCCTTGTTTGCCTGTTTCACATAGAGTTTTGTTTTCTCTTCTATGTTCTTCCTAGCTTTCTCATGGATTTGTTGGACCATCTTTGCTTTCCTTTCCCCGTCTAGACTAACTCAATCACTCGAAGATAATGGCATTAGATCCAAAGGTGAGGCGGGGTTGAACCCGTAAACAATTTCAAAAGGTGAAAATTTGGAAGCAGAATGTATAGCATGATTATATGCAAATTCAACATATGGTAAACATTCTTCCCAAGTTCTCAAATTCTTTCTAACAATTGCACACAACAAAGTTCCTAGGGTTCGATTAACTACCTCAGTTTGACCATCAGTTTGTAGATGACAAGTTGGGGAAAATAATAACTTAGTTCCTAACTTTGACCACAGAGTTTTCCAGAAATAACTAAGGAATTTAGTATCCCTATCGGAAACTATCGTACTAGGCATGCCATGCAATCGTACTACTTCCTTAAAGAAAAGATCCGCTATATGCAATGCATCATCAATTTTTTGGCATGCTATAAAATGTGACATCTTAGAAAACCTGTCTACCACCACAAAGATTGAATCATTTCCATTCTTAGTCCTAGGCAACCCAATCACAAAACCCATAGATATATCAGTCCAAGGGTGAACCTTAGACTTAGCCTGTTTGCACGCAACGCATCGCTCACAAATTCGGTCAACGTCACTCTTCATGTGTCGCCAGTAGAAGTGGTCCTGTATTATTTTAAGAGTTTTCGCAACTCCAAAATGGCCCAGAAGTCCACCTCCATGAGCTTCTCTAACAAATAATTCTCACATCGAACAGTTAGACACACATAATCAGTTATCATAAAATAGAAAGTAGTCTTGCCTAACATAACGACCTGAGGCAAACTTTTCACTTGTTTTGTATACTTCTCCAAACTCCAAGTCAGATGCATATAATTCTTTAAGTTGCTCAAATCCTAGCAGCTTAGCATCTAAAGTGTTCAACAATGCGTACCTTCGAGATAGTGCATCCGCTATGACATTTTCTTTACCTTGCTTGTACTTGATGATGTAAGAAAATGTTTCGATGAATTCGACCTACCTCGCATGTCGCTTGCTGAGTTTGTTCTGACCCTTTAAGTACTTGAGCGATTCGTGGTCGGTGTGTATCAAAAACTCTTTCGACCAGATAATGTTGCCAAGTTTGTAACGCTCTCACAAGTGCATATAATTCCTTGTCGTAGGTGGCATAGTTGAGGGTTGCATCTCCGAGTTTCTCATTGAAATAGGAAATTGGTTTCCATTCTTGCATTAAAACTGCACCAATTCCTACACCGCACGCGTCACATTCGATTTAAAAAGTTTTAAGGACATCCGGTAAAATCAGTAAAGGGGCATGAGTAAGCTTCTCTTTCAGCGTTTGAAACGCTGCCTCTTGCGCTTCTCCCAACTTGAATCCAACAATTTTCTTGATGACTTTGGTGAGAGGGGCGGCCAAGGTGCTAAAGTCCTTTACAAAGCGTTGATAGAATCCCGCGAGTCCATGGAAGCTTCGGACTTCCCCGACGGTCTTTGGGCTCGGCCACTCCCGAATGACTTTAACCTTTTCTTCATCCACCTTTACACCATCTGCACTTACAAAAAAACCTAGAAACACGACGTTATCCGTACAAAAGGTACACTTCTTAAAGTTTGCATAGAGTTCTTCCTTCCTAAGTCCTTTAGGACCGATTCTAGGTGACCAACGTGTTCTTCTAAGTTTTTACTGTAAACCAATATATCATCAAAGTAGACCACTACGAATCTATCTATATACTCTCGAAGAACATGATTCGTTAGGCGCATGAAAGTACTAGGTGCATTTGAAAATCCAAAAGAATTACTAACCACTCATACAATCCATGTTTAGTTTTAAATGTCGTTTTCCATTCATCACCTTCTTTCATCCTAATTTGATGATAACCGCTTTTAAGATTGATTTTAGAAAATATCCTACTTCCATGTAATTCATCAAGCATATCATCTAGCCTAGGAATAGGATGTCGATACTTCACCGTGATGTTGTTGATTGTGTGGCAATCAACACACATGCGCCAGCTGCCATCTTTCTTTGGCACGAGTAGAACGGGCACACGCATGGGCTCATGCTTTCTCGGATGTGTCCCTTGGCCATGAGTTCCTCCACTTGCCTTTGCAGCTCCTTAGTCTCCACCGGATTGGTTCGCTAAGCTGGCCAATTTGGTAGCGCGGCTCCGAGAATAAAATCTATTTGATGTTAAATGCCACGTATCGGGGGCAATGCCGTGGGGTTGTCTTCTGGAAAGACATCTTTATAATCCTGCAATAACGATGTAATATCACTCGGCAACACCAGTGCAAGGTTAGTCACGCTCGAGAGAGCTTCCTTAAACACGAATAATAATACAAATTGATTAGAGTAAAGAGATTTCTTGATCTCACCCGATCTTACGTAGAAGTTCGAAGACTTAAATACGCGATCTCCTTGTTGTTTTAAGTGCATTTGTTCTTGCTGCACGTTCTTTGGTGTCAACGGAATAAGAACGGTTTTCCTACCATTAAACTTAAAAGAATGTTTGTTAGTGAAACCGTCATATTTTACCTTGCGATCTGATTGCCACGGTCTACCGTGAAGGATATGGCTCGCCTCCATTGGAAGGATATCACACACGATTTTGTCCTCGTATTTGCCAATGGAAATAGGCACAATCACTTGGCTGGTCACATTCATCTCACCATTTTCGTTAAGCCACTGGAGCTTATACGGGCTCGGGTGCTTTTGGACCTTCAACTCGAGTTTCCGGAACATGGTATAGCTTGCAACGTTCGTGCAACTTTCTCCGTCTATAATCACGCTACACACCTTTCTGTGTACAAGGCAACGGGTGTGGAATAAGTTTTCTCGCTGTTCTTGTTCGTCTGATTTAGGCTTCACGCTCAAGGATCGTCATGCTACCAACAACTCTCCTTTGTCCGGTCCTCCTCATATGTTTCGTCCGAGCTTTCAGCCGCTTCGTCCTTGGATTCGAACTCGCCATCATCACAAATAATCATGACTCTCTTGTTTGTTCATTAACTTGCATAGTGTCCCCTTCTGTGGCACTTGAAACATTTCACGTCCCGAGCCCTCGAGGTAGTGGCCTCGGTCTTTCCTTTGTCTCGTGGGGCCATTGGAACCACTTTGGTCGCGTCTCGGGTTGCTGGAACATATTTGTCTCTCCTTGGATAGCTCGGGTTTTCCTCTCGTTGATGGCTGTATTTTCCAGTCCTAAAGTTAGAATGGGAGCTCCTTCTCTGCTGGAGTTGTTGTTCAATTAAAATCGCCTTATGGAGCATCTCTTCTATTTCCACGTAGTGTTGCATCTCCAAGCTGTCCTGAATTTCCAGATTCAAGCCTCCGAAGAAACGAGACATTAACGCCTCTCTATCCTCCGAGATATCAGCCCTCAACATCAGCAACTCCATCTCTTGGTAATATTCCTCCACCGTTCGGTTTACTTGGGTAAGTTTCCTTAGTCTTCTATCTATCTCTCGGTGATGATGACTTGGAACAAATCGCTTGCACATGATGGCCTTCATTTCCAGCCACATCGCTACTAGTTCCTCACAATTATGCCGCCTAGAAGTCATGAATTGATTCCACCAACTCAAGGCATAATTGTAGATCCGTTGCAGAAATCCTAACCTTCTTTGCCTCGGTGTAGTGTTGACAACCAAACATAAGTTTGATCTTCTTCTCCCATTCTAGGTAGGCGTTCGGGTCGGTGTTGCTATGAAACAGAGGGATTTTAAGCTTAAGACCAGCAAGGTCATGCCTCGGGTCGTCTCGGCGATCCCTCATCACTCGCTGTCTCCTTTGACTACTTCGAGACGAGGATGAACTGCCTTGTTCGTAATAGTTGATGTCTTCCTCATGCTGATTCCTTTCTCGTTGTTTGAAAGTATGATTGTCTCTTGGTCGGGTCTGATTTTCATGACAAAAATCCTGCCGAAACTCCTCCATTTTGTTGCTAAGGCTTTGCTCCAATCGAGCCGCAAGAGCCTCAATCAACCTCTCGTTTACTCGGCTGGTTTTCGTTCCTTTATCTCCCATTGCTTTGATGATTATAAACACAGCAAACTCACGGACAACCTGCTCACTAGCACACCGAAGCAGCCCACAAGCAAAACAAATAGCATACGAGATGCCAAGACTCGTAACATAAAATATACGTAGCAAAGAATAGAAACTACGCACGGTTCAATCCTAGCTACGGTCTAAGAACAACCAAATAGCCAAAAGTGAACCAACCTTTTCTAGAGCGAGCTCTGATACCACTTGACGTGATCTTCGCTGGAACGACACTCTAGACGAAGGTATGAAGGATTGCCCTTGCTACAGTCGAATCAGAATACTCCTTGCACAAGGTGTGTGGGGCGAATGGTCACACGAGAGTTGCGGAAAGCTCTCGATTTACCGGCTCGTCTTCGAGGATATTACACACCTACGAAAAACGAACGATTCGTTGGATATTACTTACCAACGGTTGCTGGATATAACACACCAACAAGAAGAATTCTCAAAAAAAAAAAAAAAATTCAAGATTAAAATTCAAAATTAAAACTTTTTGTTCTACACCCCCATGGCCGGCCATATGTAGTCAAAGAAAGCCATGCAAGGCTTTAATGAACAATAAATGCTAGAAGCCATGCAAGGCTTGAATTAAATGACCTAAAATATCCAAAATCAAAAATAAAAAATATAATAGTAAGATAGGATTCTTCGATACAATGAATCATATGAAGTCTCGGATAAAAAATTAGGATGCGGAAGTCAGTCACGGCCTCGTTAAAAATCCATCATTGGAAAACCCCGTGGGACAAAACTAACAGAGGGAAAAGAATACACGCGAAACACTTACCCTAATTGTCGATCGTTGCGAGTTGTGCTTTGGCTTGAAGTATGATACGGATGTTGGAACTCTCTTGAGGACTCGAGTAGTCATCTTGAACTTAAACGGCTGTGAAAATCCCTTTGATCACCTCCTTGAGCTTATTAGCTTTAGCTCGGGTCATGAGACCTACTGGTAGGGTCAAGGCTTCCTCCTCACTAGCCCTAGCATGGGTCACGGGGCCAACGTCCTTCTTTCGGGTCGCGTCCAATTTCCATCCCTTCGTGTCCCTTGCAGCGCGGGTCATGTCCTCATCAACACAGGTTGCGTCCTCCTCAGCAATGCAGGTCACGTCCTCCTAAGCAATACAGGTCGCGTCCTCCTCAGCAATACAAATCGCATTCTCTTCATTGGCCACGACTCGGGTTGCATCCTTGACATTGTCCAGAATCATATCAAGGTCAGAATCAGATCGCATGAGAAGACCCTGTCCAAGATTTCCTTTGAGGAACCAAACAACCCGAAGAGATGCATCCCAATGTTTAACTTGCGGGGCATGCATGAATTACGTCAAAGCCTGAACGAAATAAGAGATTTTTCGGCCAGGTAACAACCAAGTATTGAAGACGACCAACCAAACGTCGATAGGAGGCGGGATCATGGAAGAAAGCACCATCAACATACAACAACCAGTGATTTTGATCCATAGGAAGAGAGACCGGTTTGGTTCCGAGAAGGCCAGTTTCAATAATGATGTCTAATGCATATTTTTGTTGGCAAAGATATATTCCAGATGAGTTTTGCGAGACCTCGATACCCAAGAAATATTTGAGCAAACTAAGATCCTTCATATGAAAACACGAGTGTAAGTACTAGTTGAAAGCATGTATAGCCGTGGAGGAGTTACCCGTTATGATCAAATCGTCGACGTACACCAACACATGAAGGCAAAATCCCGCTAATGCTGAAGTTGAACAAAGAGTGATCGGAGGGGGACCAACGGAAATCATATGATGTTAATGAAGAAGCAAGTTTGGCAAGCCAACATCGTGGAGCCATTTTGAACCCGTATAAGGACTTCCGAAGACGACAGACTTGTGTTGAATCCCGAGGGTCAAAACTGGGAGGGGGCTTCATGTAGAACTCCTTGTGGAGATCTCCATACAAAAATTCATTATGCACATCCATCTGATGAACCTCCCAATTACGAGCAGAGGTAACAACAAGGAAAAGGCATAATGTTACCATTTTTTCCACTGTAGCAAACATTTCCTCATAATCGATGCCTTCAATTCTATTGTTCCCGAGAATGACCAATCATGCCTAATATCTTTCAATTGTTCTGTCTGAAAAATAGTTGATCTTAAATACCCACTTACTGCAAATCACTTTCTTGCCCCGTGGTGAAGAAACAAGTGTCCGTGTCTTGTTAGCTTCGAAAGCTTGAATTTCAGGATGCATGGCATTTTTCCAATTTTCATCAGCCAATGTAGCACGATAAGAGCGGGGTTCACAGCCGGCGGTAATAGCTGCAAGAAACGCTCGATATTCCAGCATGAACTTAGCACTGTCGGTGTATTGATGAATGGGATAAGCGAAAGACGATGCATGAAAGGAATTATAGGAAACTCGGACAATGTTCATGACAAAATCATGTAGTCGTGTTGATGGAATTTTTAGCCATTGTCCTTTTCCAGTTTCAGACTGATGTTGGTCAGTAATATCCATCTCAGCTGCAAATTAGAACGACGGAAGTTGAGGCGACGATGAAGGAGCAGAGGTAGATTCAGAGATTTCGGGTGAGACAGACAGCTCAGAAGAACCCTCCTTGACGTTGGAATTCGGATCAATAGACAATACACTTGGCACATAGAAGGAGCTCGAGACCGACAGAGATGAAAAACAAGGCTCCTAATCATCCGGGTCTGGCCAAGTCCAACCCTGGATAGAAGACAAATACGGTTCTACAGGGGAGACTGCAGAGGACGAGTGAAATGTAAACAGAGCTTCACGAAAAATGATATCATGAGACATGAAAAATAATTGACGATCGAGATCATAAAGCGACCAACCCTTCTTGCCGAATGGATATCCCTTGAAGATGCATCGGTGACTGCGACTCGCAAACTTGTCACCTTTGGTATCTTGGTTATGCACATAACAAAGAGAGCTAAAAACCCATAGATGTGGTTAAACCAGCTTGGATCCATGAAGGATTTCAAATAGGTTTGAGTTTCAATTGACCCGAGGAAGGAGTACAGTTGAGTAGATGTGCAGCAGTAAGAACATTGTCGCCCAAAACTCGATAGGTAAGTTTGCTTCAAAACGCAAGTATCGAGCAACATCGTAAAGGTGCTGATGTTTGCGTTCAACTTTTTCGTTCTTTTGACGTGTCCCTACATGACACAATCGTCACTGGAACGACACTCTAGAATGAAAGTAGGAAAGATAATCCTTGCTGCAGCCGAGTCGGAAGAGTCCTTACACAAGGCATGTGGGGTGAATGGTCACAGGAGAGTTGCGGAAAGGCTCTCGATTTACCGGCTCATCTTCGAGGATATGACGCACCTACTAAGAACGAAAAATTTGTTTGATATTACACACCAACAAAGAGGAATTCTCAAAGATAAATTCAAAGATTAAAATCAAAATTCAACTTGTCCTTCATACATGCATGGCTGGCCATAAGTAGGCAAAATGAAGTCATGCAGGACTTCAATGTACATTAAATGCTTGGAAGCCATGCAAGGCTTGAATTAAATGAACGAAAAATATCCTAAATTCAAAATAATATATAAACGTAAGATATTTTACTTCGATACGATTAACGTATGAAGTTTCGGATCAACAATTAGGAAACGAAAGTGAGTCGCGGCCTCGTTAAAAACCCACCGTTGGAAAACTACGTGGGACAAAACCAACGGTGGGAATAGAGCACACACGAAACACTTACCCTAATTTTTTATCGTAGCAAGTTGTGCTATTGCTTGAAGTATGATGCGCATGTTGGAACTTTATTAAGGACTCGAGTACTCGTCTTGAACTTGAACGACTGTGAGAATCCAGACGATAGCCTCTTTGAGCTTCCTAGCTTTAACGCGGGTCACGCGACATGCTGATAGGGTTAACGCTTCCTCCTCTCTAGCCCTAACACGGGTCACGGGACCAACATCCTTCTTTCGGGTCGTGTTCACCTTCCGTCCCTTTGGTTCAGCTCGGATCATTTCTTCTGCGGCATGGGTCGCATCCTTTATGGCGCGGGTCACGTCCTCGGCAACACAGGTCGCGTCTTCCTCAGCACGGGTCGCGTCCTCCTCAGCACGGGTCGTGTCCTCCTCAGCACGTGTCACGTCCTCAACGTTGTCCATGATCATATCACTACCGATGATGTCTGATGAATAATATCATGATCCAAAAACAACTGTGTGATGAATTGTCTATCAACCATGGCGAGGAATTTTCGAATGTGATTTATAACTTTGATCTTATTTTGCATCAAATAAACCCATACTCCACGAGAGAAGTCATCAACGATTGGCAAGAAATATTTATAACTCGAAAAAGATGGAGTGCGATATGGTCCCCATACATCACAATGAATAAGCTAAAAAGTGGAGGAAGTTTTATTCGAACTCTTGGGAAAACAATCTCTTGTGCATTTAGCGGGGATACAAACTTCACATGCTTTATTCAAATGCTCAGAATTGGAAGAACTCAAAACAAAAATCAAATCTGAAGTCTTCAAAGCATGATGACCAAGCCGCTGGTGCCATGTATCCTTTGAACAAAGAACACGAGTCTGAACAACCACTACAGTCTCCAAACTCTGAAAATAATAATGCCCCTCTCGTTGTTCACCCGATCAAATCAGCATCTTGGTAATGTAGTCCTTAATGCAGAACATATTAGCAAATTGAACCAAATAATCACGCTAAGCCAACAATTGAGAAACTGAGATAAGATTGAAACTGAGCCCCTCGACAAAGAACACATCTTTCAAAATCAGATTCATCCCAAGTCATACATTCCCTTGCTTTGTTGCCAAACTTTCTCAGCCATCAGGTAAATAGATCGAACATGGAGTTATGTCGGAGACGTCGAGTAAACATGAGTAATTCCCTGTCATATGATGAGAAGAACCAGAGTCCAAAATCCAAGAGAGATGTGAGAGCCTACTGACAACGTCTATTTTGTTATAGTATTTTAGTCTCTTTTTATAGTTTGTTTCATTATTCATTTGAACTTTACCAAGCATTAAAGGATCATTTAGTCCTCTTTCATCGTTTTCTCGTGTTTTGTAGTGAATGGAGATATCGGGATACAAACACGAGTAAATGAAGCAAAACTAAGCAAAACCACTCTCCTATCAGCTATACACGATCAGCATCCAAAGAATCATAAACCGGAGAAGAGAATTGGAAGCAATGGCCGCATACAAAAAAATGAAAACAATGGCCGCTTACAAAAATGGAAACTTTCGGTGGTTGGAGCAAAAATGGAAAATTTTGGTTGCTAGAACAAAAGTAAGAAGATCATGGTTGTAACATGAAGAGTAAACATGGTTTGTATAAAATAGGAGCAAGTTGCAAGATTAAAATGTAAACTTCCAACCGCCTACACAAAAATGGAAAGATTGCCGCCTACACTAGAATTGGAAACAACAACCGTCAAAGATAGAAAATGGAAATGGCTGATAGAAAAATTAATGGAAATGCAAGAACAAGAAACAAGGCAGCAAGTAAAAAGGAAAAGAAGGAAAAAGGAAAAGGAAATCGTTGCTGCACAAGAGGAAAAGGAAATACAAGCTCATGAAGAAAATAGAAACCGAAAAAATGGAAACTAGTGAAAAAGGAAATTTAGCAAGACAAGAAAAGGAATGTGTTGGCTACTTAACCCAAAGGGAAATATGGTTATAGAAGAGGAAGATCAGCTACATGGCTGGAAAATAAAGAGGAAACGTTGAAAATTACACAAGAATGGAAAAACGAGATATGGAAAAACTCGGAAAAGAAAAACTGCAGTTGCTGTGAGAAATAGAAAATTCCAGCCACTAGAGAGGAAAGAAAGGGGACAGCCAAAGAGGAAAGATTAGAGGAAAGGAAAGAGGAGAAAGAGGGCCAAAAGGGGAGAGCTTCAACAGCCCAATTCGTATAGAAAATTAGAGAAAAAACAAAGCACACAAAGAGAGGGTAGAGAGAGAGAGAGCAGAACGCGTACAAGGGCAAGGACGGGGCGACGAAGCCGGAGCGCGGAGGAGCTATTGAAGACGTCGGTAATAGAATAGGGAGGGATCTCATTCTTTATCCATGTTGAACATAGTTATCTTTTGTGTTTCGATTTCTAAGTTCATGTCCGAGTAGGTCCATAGCCATGGGTTAGAGAGCTTTGCCGATGTGTAATGAAATTTTTTTCTTAATGCTTGGTTATAATATTTGATCATTTCGGATTGATTGGTTGTTCGTAATGCTTTTGTTCTTGTTGGCCACTTGAATGGATGTTTATAAAAATCTAGTTCATTGAGTTTAGTCCGTTAGTTAGTTAGATAGTTTATCTTCATTTGCATTCCAATCACCTATTGATTTTACACGTTCTATTCATTAGTTACTAGCTTTAGAGTTGCATCATCGTGCATCTCTGGAAACCTGTGGTGTTTAGTTCATTGAGTTTAATCCGTTAGTTAGTTAGATAGTTTATCTTCATTTGCATTCCAATCACCTATTGATTTTATTAGTTACTAGCTTTAGAGTTGCATCGATTCCTCGTGTTCAACCCTGGTACTATACAATCCGTATTCTTGCGGAAGCATTAGTCGAGGTAATTATTACTTGAGATTAACCACATCAAGTTTTTGGCACCGTTGCCGGGGAATTGATTACGGCTTTAGAGTTAGGATACTTTTGAATTAGGATATAGTCCTTTCCGGAGTCTTGTTCGTTTTTCGTATTTTGTTTTATTTTATTATTATTTTTTCTTTCTTTTTGAGTCAAAGTTTTTTTAACCTCTCGGAGCTTAATCGAATTTTGTGTTCTTTATTTTGCGAGGTAACATGAACAAGGTCCACTCGTAGTATGCCGATATAGCTGAAGTAAAAGATCAACTTTCTGAAATTTATCATATGCTGTCTAAGTCATACCATCCGCATTACTCGGAGCAATCATGGGAACAAGAAGTTTTGGGGTATGAAGAAGTGAACTACGAGAGTTACAATCAGCCTTTTGGGAATACATACAATCACGGATGGAGCGATCACCCAAACTTCCCGTATAGGAACTCCGATGGTATGCTGAATGCACAACAACTATTGGGGAACTTTCATCCATGGATGCAGCCCCAAAATCAGAACTATTAGTCATATGCGCCTCAGCCACAACCAAACCAACCCGAAGCAGCCCCCGATGTTACCGCCATGTTCGCCCGCTTCCTTGAAGTACTAGAAAATCAAAACAACTTGTTGATGGGTGTGAAAGCGGAACAAGAAACTGCCAATAAGCAGATGGATGGCTTCTTTAAACTATTGGACACGCAAGTTGCACAACCTGCATAAGAGGCATCACGATCACAAGAGGTTCCATCGGGAAGTTAAGAAACAAATCATCGTGAGCATGTCAATGAAATTTGCCTAAGGAATTCCAAGACGGTGGATCAGCCTACTTCAATGTCTGAAAGGGGTGAAGCATCTATCACAGTAGCGGAAACGGCTGTCAACAAGCTTAAGGAGAAGCTCGAGGAGGAAGAGGAGCCAAAGTACGTAAAACCAGATCCGAGGCCACCTCCATTGCCATTCCCACAACGTCAATGCATGAAGACGGTGGATCAGCCAAATCCCTCGATATTTGAAAAAGGAGAAGAATCTAACATGTCAGCGGATAAGGCTACGGGCATTGATAAGCATAAGAAGAAACCCGAGATGGAAGTAGAGTTCAGCTTAATTGACACACTTGAGCAGCCATGCATTATCGATTTCGTATTCCCCGACGGCGTCTTTGAGAATTTAGCCGAGGAAGTTTGTGAGGAATTTCGGAATACGGATTCCCTAGATATGAATCTCATAGCAGTTGGAGAAGGATTATACAAGGTACCAAACAAGCTGCTTGACAACAAAAAGAAGAAGGAACCCCCCCGACCAAGTTTTTTTGGAGACGGCAAAATGTCATGCATAATCAGAAGAATGGCAGTGAAAAAGCACGTCAACTACCTCCTCTTCCGGGATACAACGTCGGAATAAGCCATCGGTCCTTCTCTTGAATAGATAGGGCTCCTCCCAAAAGTAGGCCTTGACGTCGTGTTAGGCCTTGACTTCGTGTAGGAACTTCTTCCTAGCATTGTAGCTTATCCCTTGTAGTAGAACCTCACAAACGAGGTAGTTCATGAAATCTACGTACAATGGTGTGCCGCTCCGTCTATGGCCATGAAAACATCATCTCTGAAAGGGTCATTGATAGGGATACTACCTGGAACCTTAAGGTGGGACAAATGGTCGGCAACCCATTTTTTTGTCCCTTTCTTATCTTGTATCTCCAAATCGAATTTTTGAAGGACTAAGATCCATTGTATATGCCTTGGTTTCGCATCTTTCTTGGTGAGCAAATATCTCAGCGCTGCATGATCGGAGTAAACAATTACCTTGGACCTGAAAAGGTAAGAGCGAAACTTCTCAAAAGCGAAGATGATGGCCAGTAGCTCTTTCTCCATCGTGGAGTAATTCACTGAGCATCGTCTAAGGTTCGGCTGGCATAATAGATAGCATGCATCATCTTATCGTTTCATTGTCCTAATACAGCCTCCACTGCGTAGTAACTAACATCGCACATGAGCTCAAAGCAGAGCTTCTATTACAGAGGCTGAATGATGGGAGGTGAAATCAACGCTTTATTGAGTTTTTCAAAGGCAATATGGCAGTCTTGATTGAATTCGAGCGATGCATCCTTGCTCAAAAGGTCGGTGAGCAGCTTGGCGATCTTGATAAACCGTTGATAAAATCCCAGTGTCCCAGGAAATTGCGGATTGCTTTGATATTCCTACGAGGGGGTAGCTTCTTGATCACCTCAATCTTAGACTTGTCGACTTCGATCCCTTTTTCTGAAATCCTGTGGCCTAAAACATTTCCTTCCCGGACCATGAAGTGACATTTCTCCCAATTGAGCACGAGATTTGCTTGTAAGCATCTGTCTAACACTCTACAAAGATTGGTCAGACACAAATCAAAGAGGACCCATGGATAGAGAATTCGTTCATAAATACCTCCATAATATCACCATTAACATCAGAAAATATGGAAGTCATGCATCGCTGAAATGTGGCGGGTGCATTAATAAAAAGAATGGCATTCGGTGTTAGGCGAATATCCTGAATGGACATGTGAATGTTGTCTTTTCTTGATCGTTTAGGTGGATTGGGATCTGAAAGAATCCTGAATAGCCATCAAAAAAACAAAAATAAGAGTGAAGCGCTAACCTTTCAAGTATTTGGTCGATAAAAGGCAAAGGGAAATTATCTTTCCTAGTGTTTGTGTTGAGCTTGCGGTAGTCTATGCACATTTGCCACCCCATCACTATCCGTGCAGGAATAAGCTCATTGTTCTGGTTTAGGAAGACGGTGATGCCTCCTTTCTTTAGTACCACTTGTACTAGACTAACCCAAGCGTTGTCAGAGATGGGGTATATGATACTCGCATCTAGAAGCTTCAGTACTTGTTTCTTGACTACCTCCATCATGTTCGGATTAAGTCAATGTTAGTATTCTATGGGTGAATTTGACTCATCTTCCAAGTGGATACGGTGCATGGAAAGCTCAGGCTAATACCCTTTATGTCCTTTAGTGTATGCCTATGACGGGGTTCCACCTCGCACGCTTGGGCTCGAGTTCAGATAAGCAGCTCGTGCGGGATCTTCCTCCACCCTGTGTGGGCTTTTTAAAGCCTCAATTATCCCCGAGAGTTTTACTCGGTACAGGTCATCTATCTACATGTGGTGGGTGGTTAATGATGGATGACCTCTTGCGGATTCTTTGAGTAGCCCGCTCGGGCTTCACAGCTCTAATAATTGGCTTCATAGCACCGATAGATCCGCCCGTGGTGAGCCACGATCCACCCCATGCGGGCCTTGCAATCAGAGCTCAACTCGCTCAGGTTGCAGGATAGGCACGTGTGGGTCAATGCTTATTTCAGGGCACTTCTAGTCTACTCAGAATCGACCCAAAGATCGAGCGAACTTGCAGACTACTGAGAAAGGGTAAGGAAGAAGACAACACAGAGCCGTCAGAACAACATAATATGGATAATCAGAACGGCTGCGAACATGCCCAGTTACCTCTAAGTAATTTGAGGCAAATGCAGCAACAGCCACTCGTGCCTCAACCACGAGAACCGCAGGCTCCTCCACCACGACGTCTAAGGGATTACGTGGTGCCAAACATGAACAACGTGCAAAGGGCCATAAGGATGCTTGCTGTTGCAAGAGAACAATTCGAGATTAAGCCAACAATGATCAACATGCTTTATCAGAAGCAATTCATGGGTGGAAACCATGAAGATCCTCATCAGCACCTCAGAGACTTCCTCGAACTTTCAGGTACGTTCAAAATTCATGGAGTCTCTGAGGATGCAATCTTGCTGCGTCTTTTCCCTTTTTCAATTGGGGGAAAAGCGAAAGCTTGGCTGCAATCACTCCCCGCCGGATCTATCACCACTTGGGATCAGCTCTGCACACTGTTCCTATCACGCTTCTTTCCTCCGAGCAAGACAATTCAGATGAGGGGGGAAATCACGACATTCAGGTGCAGAGATGGAGAAACGCTATTTGAGGCGTGGGGTAGATTCAAGGATCTTCTACAGATGTGTCCACACCATGGACTTGAGCAATGGTACGTTATCCAAACTTTTTATAACGGAATTTCAGATGAGCACCGCATAAGGTTGGATAACGCTGCCAGAGGATCATTCATGGATCTGAGCGTCGACGAGGCATTCGAGCTGATTTATAACCTCGCCATGAACCACACCATGTGGTCCACTCCAAGAGGTATGCCTAATAGCACTCGTCGTTTATATGAGCCTAACCAGAATAGAGCCATGGGTAATGCAGCGAATGCTATGTACTGTGCGAATTGCGGAGATACGGACCATGTAGCGTATCAATGCACAGTACATGAGGATTACGAACAGATGAAATATGCCCAGCAGCAAGGCAACACGCAATTCGGGAACACCTACAACCCGAATTGGAGGAATCACCCGAACTTGTCATATCGAACGACTCAACCGGTAAGATATTCGGAGTTTCCACAAAGGCAGAATAATTTCCAGCAAAACAACCAGCAATCCCAGCAAGCTCAGCAAGCCCCGCAAGCTCCTCAACCTCCTCAAGCCTCTTCATCAAACCTTGAGGCGGTATTGCTCGAATTCATGAAGGAGCAGAAGCAGCAACAATCGATTCGAACCAAATTCGACGCGGATGTTGGGACAGCGATTAGTGAGCTTAAAACTCAAATGGAGTCTCTGAACACTCATGTGAAGATGTTGGAAAACTCCATAGCACAACAGGCCGCCTCATCCTCTCGGAATCCCGGACAGCTTCCCGGTAAGCCCGATCTTAACCCGAAAGAATATGTGAATGCTATTTCGGTATGCAGCGATGATGAGGCTGAGAATTCGCCCTCAAATGAGCGAGGAGATGCTGCTGGTACGTCCATGGATAGAGGAAGAGGTAAGGTAGCAATTATGGAAGGAGTCGAACCAGATTTAGATAAGCCATACGTTGCTCCTCCGGCGTACATACCTCAAATACCGTATCCTCAACGATTGGTAAGCAGTAAGAACCAAGAGAGAGGGGGCAGATCTACAGAAGGTCTCAAGAAGCTAGACATCAACATGCCATACGTCGAAGCACTCCTAAAGATGTCTAATCGTGCCAAATTCATCAGAGAGGTAATATCCAAAGAGAAGCACACCGAAGAGAACGAGACAGTAGCACTCACCGAGGAATGCAGTGCAATTCTTCAGAACAAGCTGCCACCTAAGCTAAAGGACCCCGGAAGCTTCTCCATCCCATGCAAAATAGGTAATCTCGATATTGAAAATGCTTTGTGTGATTTAGGAGCAAGCGTGAGTATCATGCCACACTCAGTTTTCAAGCGGATGGAGTTCGAGAACCTTAAACCGACGAAGATGTCTCTACGCCTCGCGGATCGTACGGTAAGACATCCGGTGGGAATCATTGAAAACGTTCCCACCATGGTAGGTAAGCTTAGCATTCCCACTGATTTTGTTGCACTTGAGATAACGGAAGACGCTAGAACACCTATTATTCTTGGTAGGCCGTTCTTAGCTACTGCAGGTGCGATGATAGATGTACAACAAGGAAAGCTGTCCTTACATGTCAAAGACGAAACAATCGAATTCATCCTGCCCAGCCTCATGGACGAATCACAACTCAAGGAATCTTGCTTTACAGTAGATTCGTTGGACGAGTTAGAGAAAGACACGCACGATCAAGTAAGTGTTTCTGATTGTCTTGTACGGTATTTGACACAAGTTTGCGACAATGCAGGATTTGCGGACGAAGGAGCTGAGGTATATACGAAATTCATGAGTGCAATTACAGCACTAGGAGACGCCCCACATGAGGAGATACCACGTGATATGCATGCTGATTTCACAGCGAGAAAGCATTCGAGCTTGAGCCCGACCCACCGCCTTATTCTCGGTATGATGTCCTTACGTGTCGAAGACGAAACGATCGAATTCATCCTGCCCAGCCCCATGGACGAATCACAAATCAAGGAGTCTTGCTTTACAGTAGATTCATTGGACGAGTTAAAGAAAGACACGCATGATCAAGTAAGTGCTTCCGATTCTTTTTTACGGTATTTGACACGAGTTGGCGACAATGCAGGATTTGCGGACGAAGGAGCTGAGATGTACACGAAATTCATGAGTGCAATTGCAGCACTAGGAGACGTCCCATGGGAGGAGGTACAACACGGAATACATGCTGGTTTCACAGTAGAGAAGACGTCCGAACTTGAGCCCAACCCTCCACCATCTTCTTTTTGGTATGAGTACGTTGATTCCGATAAAACATATCTTGCTGTTTTGAATGCTAACATGAGCGCAGATGAGATGAGAAAACAGCCCACATGCGTGAAGAAGCGTAAGAGGCTTAGCTCTTCAATGTGTATGTACGGAAATTATAGGGAGGACAGCCACGAACCTTCACCCGAAATTCAAAAGAGGCTGCACCCGCACTTGCACGAGGTAATGGAAAAAGATGTCATTAAACTTTTCAACGCAGATACCCCTTATCCAACCTTGGACAGCGAGCAAGTGAACCCCGTGCATGATATGCCCAAGGGATGGCACGACAAGAAGACCCTACCTCATGACTTCCAATCAGGTGATTTCGTTCCACTTTCTAATTCTCGACCTAAGTCTTTCTCGGGCAACCTACT
>CM071867.1:11008230-11029757 GCA_036759665.1 Gynandropsis gynandra | reverse complement strand
AATAACACCCCAAACGTGCTTCACTTCCTTCATCCTCCATTGGAGCTTCACGTCGAGGACGCCGTTCAATTCAAGTCTGGGGGAGCAGCTCACGTTTTTCAGGTGATTTCGTTTCATTTTCCTTTGATTTTTAGTTTTTAGGTTATTTTTGCGATTTTTAGTTCGTTTTTGTTTTCATTGAGTCAGAGTCGTCCCAAGGCACTTGTCCGGTGCCACGTTTTGAGATGAACCCTGAACTTAGGAATGCTTAAGAGGTTGACCTTTTCCGTTAGACTTTGCATTATTGAGCTAGGTTTTCCTATGCGTTAGAGCTTATTAGTCGGCTGAAAAACAATAGGTCGTAGTTCTTGGGAATCCTAGTGTTACTTGTGGGGATGTTTAGACGAGGTTGCTAGGCTGGTCTGTCGTTTATTTTCTCTACCCAGATGGTCATACTTCGTTTAGACGACACTTTACTTTGGTTACATTGAGGATCATTGGATCATATAAAATCGAGCTTGTTTTGCAGATTAAAAAGCACACACTAACACTCCGCTGTCGATAGAAATAGTGCCTAATAAGCATGATCAAAAATCGATATGAGTGCATCGACCTTGTTACTCCTTCGGTGGCTCGGGTCTAAGTGGTGGGTTGGCGATCATCTTTCTACGTCCTAAGGGCAAGGCACAAAAAGCCACCTACTCCGCTGCACTCTTACACGAGATGCATGAGTATACCGTCATCGGTAGTCTGGGTCTAAGTAGAGGCTGGATCCCTTCAAATCCGACGTCCTAGAAGCCTAGTGTGTATGCAAAGAAAAAGAAGAAAAGAAAAGAGAAAAAAAATGGAAAAGAAAAATAAAAAGGAAACAAAGGAAGAAAAGAAAAAAACAAAAGAAGAAAAAGAAAAAGAAAAAAAAAGAAGAAAGGAAGAAGCTCGGAAAGAAAGAAACAAGTATCCTCGGTTGACCTAGGTTTAGCATAGTCTGAAGTCTTGTCTGGTGGAGGGAGTTACGGTAGCGTGTCTAGTCTCCTTTGATTTACTTTCTTATGGGTAACCGTGGTGGACCTAGGATTAAGGCTGAAAACTCGATTAGGCCGAATTTGCTCTCGACATGTTAGTTGATCGGTTAGGTTCACTTTAGCGGTATTTCTAGGAGAAGGGGAATTCTCGTATTTTCATGCCCCATGTATTCCACGTTTACGTTTGCTTAGGGACAAGCAAACATTCAAGTCTGGGGGATTTTGATCATCTCGTTTTCATACGTATTTCTTGCACGATTTAGGAGACGTTTTTTATACATATGTGATGTTTTACGTATGATTCCGTATCCGTTTTACTTGCTTTCGTGCTTTTCATGTTCTTACAGGTTTTTACGCGTATTTGGACTATTTTGGAGCTAAAGGAACATGCACGGAGCTACGGAGCAACTTTGGGGATCATCACGGGACAAACGGGACGATATTGAGCATGGAAAAGCCTCACCCGGTCGGGCACAACCCTTGCCCGATCGGGCAAAACCTACGGCCAATTGTGTGGACACTTTTGCACGACTCGGGCATGTCTTGCCCGACCATTTGCCTTGTGCCCGAGCAGGCACACACACCATGCCCGATCGGGCATCATTCCAGCAACACAGCACGCACGACTTGCCCTAGCCGCACCCGAGCGGGCACACTCACTACGCGAGCGGGTCGCGGCCCATATCTGCATATTAAGTTAATTAAACTTAACTTAAAACAAAGGGAAATCGGTGGGGCAATTAAGGAACAATTGGACCGACTTAGGAGGCTTAAAAGGAGGCAAAAAGACGTCATTACAGGAAGCATACAGAGGAGAAGAATTCAGCGAAGTTAGAGCAGATTCTTGCGAGGAGATACGCGAGGAGCATTGGAGATCAAGCACCGCCACTTCGGTTTTGTTTGGTTTTTATGTTCCTTAGACTTTTTACTATGTTTATGTTTCTTTAGAGACGCATGAACGAGTAGTTTGTTTGTTCTAGGAGAAGGGAATAGCCCTTGGCTATCCCGAGACCGCTTTTGATCTATTTTGAATGCATCTTCCCGTTTTAGTTTATCTATTCTCTATCTGAGTGCTTTAATTTACTTGTGTTTGCACTGATCACATAGATGCATGTGTTAGGGGTTAGGAGAAAGACCGAAAAGAGAATTCTAGTCCTAGAAAGTCAGGTTTAGAACAACCGAGGTTAGGCCACGAAAGTAGGGTAGCAACGGTTGAGGGTGAACGGGCGAATCACAGAGTTTATGGGTTTAGTTCAAGGTGTCAGCCACGAAAGTAGGGGGCAGCTTGTCTAGATCACGTGTCTATGCCTTGAGAGAGGGTAGATATCATGTTAGGATCGTCCGCCTTAGATAGCTTTAACTGGGATTGCATGAGAGATAGGTTCATCGTCGGTTTCGGTAGTCTTGTGGTGAAACTGGATTCCTAGGACGTTTGTCTTATCGTTAGAACCCAAGTAGTTTATTTACATTTAGTATTTCATTCCTCATCACCATTCTTTCGTTAGCAAGTTTGATTCGTAGTTCGAGTTCAGGTAGTGTTGCATAGTCTCTGTGGGATCGACACCTAAAATACTACACACGTGCCGTGCACTTGCGGGTAGATTAGGTTATTTAACTCTGATACGCATCAGGAATCTTCATGAGCACAACGTAGAATGGGATGGTGACTTGCATCTTCCTTAGGAGTTCCACGAATTTGGTGAATTTAATGTCATCGTTCTGCTTCCTTGGCGTCGCGGGAAGGGTAGGGACAGTGGCCTCGAGGCTGGTTTCATGTAGGCCAGCTCCTTCTCCTCTTTTTTTCGTTCTTCTCCTCTTCCACGCCTTGAGCAATGGGATGTTCATTTGTATTGCTCGGAGGCTCTTCTCTCGTGGCTTTGGAAGGCAAGGGTATCTCCAGCATCTTGCCACTCCTCAAATGGATGGCATTAATCTGCTCCTAGGATATTCCTCACATTTCCCGGGGAGTTGTTGATAACATGCAATCCGTAGTAGTTTTTATGTCATTCTTAGGTCTAGTTTTAGGTAGATTTATTAGATTTCATTCATTTATCGAGACTATTCGAGGATTTTATCTACATTTCGTGTTTGGTGTAGGAAACGAAGACATTACGAGAAACACGAGAGAAATCGGCAATTAACCCCAAAATGACAAGATTCAGCTTATACAAGACCGTGGATTGAAGTGAGCGTGCAAACACCGAGCGAAAGGAGCAAAAACGCCATTTTAGGACATGCCCGCTCGGGTAATGAAAGATGCCCGCTCGGGTAATTTGTGCCTTGACAACCCCGTAGCCTTACACGACTCAGGTGCCAAAGGGACATGATCGGGTATGAGTGCCCGATCGGGTGGAAATATTGCGCCCGCTCGGGTTGATGGTCATCAAAACATGCCGTAACTTTGCACGACTCGGGCTGAAGAAGAACACGATCGGGCAAAGGTGCCCGCTCGGGCGAAAATGGATGCACACGGTCGGGTACATAGCTTGCACGATCGGGTACAAGATGTGCCCGATCGGGTCCCTAGATCTCAACAACTTTCCTAAGTTTTGGTTCGGCCAAATCAAGGGAAATCAGATCTATTTAAAGGGGAATCGAGCAGAATTGAAAAAGGGGGGGACTCAAGGACGATTCAGTGCCATAGAAGACACACTTTGAAGGGTCGAGAAGGACGGATCTACGGATCCGAGGCATGGAGGATCTAATGAAGACATAGGGAGTCATCTCTTTCTCTATCTATGTTGAATTTAGATTTCTTTTGTGTTTCGTTTCCTTAGTTCATGTTCGAGTAGATCTATTGCCATAGGTTAGAGAGTATTGCCAATATGTAGAGAAGTCTTGTGCTTAACGAATGGTGGATCTTAATGCTTTCATTACCTGTACGCCACTTGAATGAATGAAATCGGTATTTATCATGTTTTCAGATCTCATGGTTGTACTTAATGCTTTCTCTACCTGTACGCCACTTGATTGAATGATCTTAGAAGCCTAATAAACCAACGCCAGGGCATTAGACTTCGGAACTTAGCCATGATTTAGGGTTTAGCCGGTTTAGAATCTACGCCAGGTCAAACGGTTAAATCTAGGGATTAGGATAGCAGACGTAATGCGTCTATGCATGTAAGATGCGCAATGGATACATTGGCATATGCATGCTAGATAGTGGACAAGTCTACGCCAGTCATGGTTGTTCTTAAAACTTTTCCCGAACTCCCTATAGGAGAGCTTGAATTCCCTGAACTCATGATAGTACCTTAGACCAATTATCTTGTTAGAACTTCGATACATTGTTGTGCAACTCTTGATACCTATGGTGATTTGTCGCTGAGTTATTCCCATCTTTAGGTTTAGTTTGCATTTAGATTAGTTTGCATTCCCCTACGATTTGATTCATCACGTCTTATTCAATTGGTCTAATAGCTTTAGAATTGCATCAATTCCTTGTGTTCGACCCTAGTTGCTACACGATCCGTATCCTTGCGGAAGCGTTAGTCTAGGTAATTTATTACTTGATTAAACGCACATCAAGTTTTTGGCGCCGTTGCCGGGGAGTTGATTACGATTTTAGGGTTATTACTACTTCTGATTAAGACATAGTCCTTTCCGGAGTCTTCATTTATTTTTCGTTTTGTTTTGTTTAGAGTCATAAAAAAAAAATAAAAAAAAAGAGAATTATTACCTCTCAAAGCTTAATTGAATTTTATTCTTTATTTTGCGAGGTAATATGAACAACAACAACTTTTGGAGTGCCGATATAGCTGAAACGAACTATCAATTTTCAGAACCTCGTCATATGCCATATAATTCATACCGTCCATCGAAACAATCATGGGAACAAGACGTTTGGGGAAATACCGATGGTGTGCTGAATAGTCAATATGGATTTGGGAATTTTCAGCCATGGATGCAACCCCAAATTCAGAATTATCCATCATATACACCCCCATGTCCGCAACAAGAGGCCAACTCCGATATTATGTCCATGCTTGCCCAAATCTTACAAGTGCAAAAAGATCAATCCAATGAAATTAGAGCGTTGAAAACGCAACAAGAAGAGATGCGAGCAAGTTGTAGAGACATGAATAATGAGTTTAAGGAGATAATAAGGCACGTAAAGATCTTGGACGATCAAGTTGCACAACTCGCTGCAAGTTCCTTTGAACCACAAGAGGTTCTAACGGAAAATTTAGAAACGGATCTTCATGAGCACGACAATGAAATTTTCCTAAGGGATTATTTGACGATGTATCGACCCATTGCAATATTTGAAAGGAATGATACATCTATCACAGTAGCGGAATTAGATAAGCTTAAGGAGAAGCTTAAGGAAGAGGAGGAACCCAAATATGTAAAACCGGAACCTAGACCACCTCCCTTACCGTTCCCAAAACGTAGACGCACAAAGACGGTAGATAAGCCAAATCCCTCAATGAGTGACAAAGGAGATGAACCTAATATAGGAGTGGATAAGGCTATGGGCATTGATAAGGCTATGACGAAACCCGAGATGGAAGAAGAGTTCAGCTTGGTGAACACACATGAGCAACCATGCGTTATCGATTTTGTGTTCCCCAATGGCATCTTTGAGAGTTTAGCCGTGGAAGTTTGTGACGAATTTGAGAACACGAATTCCCTAGATATGAATCTCTTAGCAGCTGGAGAAGATTCATACAAGGTACAAAATGAGCTATTTGATAATGAGAAGAAAAGGGAATCCACAGAACGAGACTTCCACGCGACACTAGCCAAACGCGGCTCAAATCAGTACACGAACGATCCCGTAATGCCGCGAAGCTACATCCAACGTCCAGCACACAATTGGGACGTTGACAAGAAGCCCAAGGTGAAGATGAAGCCTTCACCACAAAGGAGCTCCACTAATCCGCGTGCCGCGCCCTATCGAACATACTATGCACGCAAGAAGCTACGAACGCGACGACGTCGAGGACGTCCATCTAATGGGTAGCATTTGGTCAGGCTCGAGACCTTAAACAAGCGCTTATCGGGAGGCAACCCGACTTTTCCACTTTTGCATTTTTCATTTCATTTTTCTTTTGGACTATTTCTTTTTCTTTTCATATTGATGTACTTGGTGGAATCGTATTCCTTCCTCTGGATTGTGTGATTCTTTTCACAGGCTTTTCAACGTTGATATCATCCTTGAGGAGGAGACGCATACAACGTCCGGACACAAACACGGGATTGCAAGATACACAAGGTGCACACGTTCTAACCCTTATTCTTCCCGTTGTTTGGTATGCGAGTTTCTTCTAGGTTTTGAACACCGGGACGGTGTCTCATTTAAGTCTGGGGGGAGTACTCGTCGAGTATTGTCATGTGATTAGGATTGGATTATTAAGGTTAGATTTTGAGTTTTGTTTTTAGGAATATACGGATGGATACCTAGCATGAATTGTCGAGCTTTAGTCATTATTGTGCGACTTTGTCGAATCATGAACTAAAAAGTCTAGGTGTGTTTAGAAGTCTTCTTGATTTCCGATTAGTTGAAGTAATTGTGCTTGAAACCATGACTTATAGTTACATTCACCTCCTAGGTTTCAGTACCAAGTATCATATCTCCGTGTATACCGATTATTTATTGCTTGTTTGATAGATTTTTATCGTTCATTAGATTCCACACGCTTATACTCCGCTGTCAATTTTCGCCTTGGATAAGTCTTGACTATTTTAGGTTTTCATTGACATGAGTACATCGAGATCGATGGTTCGGGTCTAAGTGGTGGGTTGAGGCGCTATTCTACGTCCTAAGGGTTAGAGTTATGCGTATTCTTCATAAAAAAATAAAAAATCAGAAAATAAGTTTCAATGACGCATCTCTTCACTCCTCTAAGGCCGCGCGACCTTATGAGTGTGCCATAGGCAGCCTGGGTCTAAGTAGAAAGCCACCCTCTTCGACTTCGACGTCCTAGGAACAAAGCGTGGATCTATAAAAAAAAAGAGGATCTTTACGTCCAGATTCCTATCTTCCGAGGCGATGAATGCTCTCGGCATCTTTGAGCACATGAGCACCATTTTTCGCACATTGGGATGGACGGGTTTGTGGAGTGCTAAGGAATACACTTACCGCAAACTCACAGCGGAGTTTTTCGCGTCTTACACTGCTTTCTTTGCTGAATCCGGAGACCGAGAGAAGACATTCATGGAGTTCCGCCTGCTGGGGCAGAACTATAGGATCACCGCACGGCAATTCGCAGACATTCTTGACGTTCCGCATAGCGTTTATGCGAAGCTTCCAGAGATCAACCGGAACCGTCAAGCCGAGTTTTGGTCGCAGATTGCCTTTGGCGAGTTCTCGACGAGAGCGAAAGCGAGTCACATACGCCACCCCGCCCTCAGGTATTTTCACTACTTCCTAGTCTCTTCGATACTAGGGAAGGGAGCACAAGGCGGTGTTAACCACACCGAACTAGGCATCCTGAGGCGGGTTGTGCAGACGAACATTCCTGATGATGAGTGGGACGTCGACTTAGCATCGTTGATCATCGGACACTTCCTAGACATTTCCACCTCGAGGCAGCGCAGCCGACGTGCGACTCACTCACACGCGCGTCCGGAGTACCCCCATAGCCGCTCTGATTTTCCATCGATGGATGGAGTCTCCGACACCCTCAGGTATGTAGCAGAGGAGACTAGGTATCAGTCCTTTCTAGCAGAGCAGCGGTACGACTTAGAGGCTGCGAGGGATGCGGGGCAGCAGCAGTTCCAGGAGCAATCTATTCAGCATACCTACTACCTCACCGAGTCCGTCCGACGGTTCCAGCAGCTGAGCATGACACATTACCAGGAGCCGTATATCCCGATCCCGCAGGACTACCATTCCGGAGCTATACCCTACCGTCCTCATATCCCATACGAGCTGGAGGCGTTCTATTTCCCACCTGGGGAAGGAGCATCAGCGGATCCAGCGGACATGCCGACTACCCGCGATGGAGCGGATGAGGATTAGACGATCTCTTTCCTTTGTCCTATTTCTTTTCTTTTCTTTTTATTTTATTTTCATGGACTATTTTTATCGTTTTCTTGTTTTTAGATAGATATCTTGTACGCTCTTCAGACTTATTTAGTGCTCTTTGTTCTACTCTCTTGCATTGTATGGTCTTGTCACAGGTATTTCACATTAGCATATGCATTAGAGCGCAGGAGTCACTACATCCAGACATATCATCGAGAAAGTCACACGCATGTCACACGCACACATCAGGTGTATTCGCATCTTTTTCATGCTTTCTCGCATTTTTATGTTTTGGAGGTCCCTTATAGGTTTAGAACACAGGGACTGTGTTTCATTTAAGTCTGGGGGAGGGTACTCGTTGAGTATTTTTTGTTTTTGTTTTAGATTAGATGTAGATTTTTGTTTTTAGGAATAAACGGATGGGTATCTAGCATGAATTTTCAAGTTTTAGTCATTATTGTGTGACTTTGTCGAATCGTGAATAAAAGTGTAGGTGTGTTTAGAAGTCTTCTTGATTTCCGATTAGTTGAAGTAATTGTGCTTGAAACCATGACTTATAGTTACATTCACCTCCTAGGTTTCAGTACCAAGTATTATATCTCCGTGTATACCGATTAATCGATGCTTGTTTGATAGATTTTTTAGCGTTCATTAAACTCTACACGCTTATACTCCGCTGTCAATTTTTTCGCCTTGGATAAGTCTTGACTATTTTAGGTTTTCATTGACATGAGTACATCGAGATCGATGGTTCGGGTCTAAGTGGTGGGTTGAGGCGCTATTCTACGTCCTAAGGGTTAGAGTTATGCGTATTCTTCATAAAAAATAAAAAATCAGAAAATAAGTTTCAATGACGCATCTCTTCACTCCTCTAAGGCCGTGCGACCTTATGAGTGTGCCATAGGCAGCCTGGGTCTAAGTAGAAAGCCACCCTCTTCGACTTCGACGTCCTAGGAACAAAGCGTGGATCTATAAAAAAGAATAAAGAAAGAAATAAAAAAAAAAGAAGAATAAGAACGAGAATTTGAGCTTAATGATATCTCAAGCTTAGAAGAGTTTGGTATGGAGATCGCTTGGACGTTGTTAGGAGTACGGATTAGACTTAGGTCATTGGTAGGATTGCATGGTTCGAGACTTTTCGGATTGATAGAAGTCTGAACTTGGTACGCTTAGGCTTGCGTTCATGTGACGCGTTGTTTTGCATGATGGCTATTCCTTTGATGTATTTGTGCTAGTATCCGATGTTGTTTAGCTTTTCTAGTACTCGACTCTAGGTTTGCTCGAGGACGAGCAAAAGGTTAAGTCTGGGGGAGTTTGATAACACGCAATCCGTAGTAGTTTTTATGTCATTCTTAGGTCTAGTTTTAGGTAGATTTATTAGATTTCATTCATTTATCGAGACTATTCGAGGATTTTATCTACATTTCGTGTTTGGTGTAGGAAACGAAGACATTACGAGAAACACGAGAGAAATCGGCAATTAACCCCAAAATGACAAGATTCAGCTTATACAAGACCGTGGATTGAAGTGAGCGTGCAAACACCGAGCGAAAGGAGCGAAAACGCCATTTTAGGACATGCCCGCTCGGGTAATGGAAGATGCCCGCTCGGGTAATTTGTGCCTTGACAACCCCGTAGCCTTACACGACTCGGGTGCCAAAGGGACATGATCGGGTATGAGTGCCCGATCGGGTGGAAATATTGCGCCCGCTCGGGTTGATGGTCATCAAAACATGCCGTAACTTTGCACGACTCGGGCTGAAGAAGAACACGATCGGGCAAAGGTGCCCGCTCGGGCGAATATGGATGCACACGGTCGGGTAAATGGCCTGCACGATCGGGTACACTATGTGCCCGATCGGGTCCCTAGATCTCAACAACTTTCCTAAGTTTTGGTTCGGCCAAATCAAGGGAAATCAGATCTATTTAAAGGGGAATCGAGCAGAATTGAAAGGGGGGGGACTCAAGGACGATTCAGTGCCATAGAAGACACACTTTGAAGGGTCGAGAAGGACGGATCTACGGATCCGAGGCATGGAGGATCTAATGAAGACATAGGGAGTCATCTCTTTCTCTATCTATGTTGAATTTAGATTTCTTTTGTGTTTCGTTTCCTTAGTTCATGTTCGAGTAGATCTATTGCCATAGGTTAGAGAGTATTGCCAATATGTAGAGAAGTCTTGTGCTTAACGAATGGTGGATCTTAATGCTTTCATTACCTGTACGCCACTTGAATGAATGAAATCGGTATTTATCATGTTTTCAGATCTCATGGTTGTACTTAATGCTTTCTCTACCTGTACGCCACTTGATTGAATGATCTTAGAAGCCTAATAAACCAACGCCAGGGCATTAGACTTCGGAACTTAGCCATGATTTAGGGTTTAGCCGGTTTAGAATCTACGCCAGGTCAATCGGTTAAATCTAGGGATTAGGATAGCGGTCGTAATGCGTCTATGCATGTAAGATGCACAATGGATACATTGGTATATGCATGCTAGATAGCGGACAAGTCTATGCCAGTCATGGTTGTTCTTAAAACTTTTTCCCTGAACTCCCTATAGGAGAGCTTGAATTCCCTGAACTCATGATAGTACTTTAGACCAATTATCTTGTTAGAACTTCGATACATTGTTGTGCAACTCTTGATACCTATGGTGATTTGTCGCCGAGTTATTCCCATCTTTAGGTTTAGTTTGCATTTAGATTAGTTTGCATTCCCCTACGATTTGATTCATCACGTCTTATTCATTGGTCTAATAGCTTTAGAATCGCATCAATTCCTTGTGTTCGACCCTAGTTGCTACACGATCCGTATTCTTGCGGAAGCGTTAGTCTAGGTAATTTATTACTTGATTAAACGCACATCAGTTGTCTAGGCTGTCAGCTAGACCCTTGGGCAAGGTGTGCCACTTGTGTTTCAGGTCTAATTGTAAGCTATCCATCTGCTTCCTCATGTCATCTTGCTCAGCCTTGATTTGTCCAAGCACATAGCTATGATTTTCTGTTCCTACAACAACAATTGTAACGTAGAACGAACGTCAGAGCCGCCTGAGAGTTGTGCACAGTGCTGATGGCCTTGATTCTGGCCACTCCCCCTCTACTGGAAACCTTAGTTCTGGTTTCTTGGCATCATCCGCGGTTGAAAGTCCTGCGGGTTTGCTACGTTACTTGTATTGCCATAAGAGAGGTTGGGATGACTCTTGATGTAGTTGTGTTGGTAAGGCCGATTGTTGACGTAGTTGACTTCTTATGTTCCTTGGCCTATAGATTCATCTTATTAATTTACGTGTAGACTTGCCATCATCTTGTAGATCTCAACAATTTGTTACTTTATGTCAGTTAAATCCGGGTCAGCAATACCTACCTACTTTACATCAGCTTTGGATGGGAGATCACAGTTGTAATCTCCAACATTCTTGCCTCCCTCCCTTTCCATGTTCTCGATTAGGTTTTCGAGATGTTGAAAAGTGAGGTTGCAGAGGGAGCCACCACCCGCTGCTACAATCATGAAGCGAGTGGTCTCTTGGAGTCCTTGCATGAAGTTGGTGATGAGGTAATTCTTTTTCATCCCATGATGTTGACAAACGCACTGATATCTCTTGAATCGTTCCCACACATCAGGTAGAATCTCGACTCTTTCTTGAAGGAATGAGTTGATTCAACTCTTGGCTAGCAACATCCTATAATCTGGAAAGAACTACTTCATAAACTATTGCTCTAGCCCCTTCCATGAGGTGATAGAAGCAGCGCGCAAGTTGAACAACCAATTTTGTGTTGCATCCTTGAGTGAGAATGGGAATGCTGACAGGTACAAGTCTTCGTGTGTGATTCCGGTGCCAACTTTGGTGGTGGCGTAGAGTATCTTGAAGTCGATAAGGTGTGCATTTGGGTCCTCGTTCTCCATTCCTCTGAAAGAAAAATTGCTCAGCATCTGGATGAAAGCCGGTTGCAGCTCAACTTGGTTTGGTTGGACAAGCTATACATGATAGCAACTGGGTATGCTTTGGAGCTGTGTAAGCTCCATAGGTTTCTTCGGCAACATCCATTTCAGGCTCAGTAGTGTTGGTTTCTCTGTTCCTTGTGTTGGAGCTTGCGCTCTCACCTTCTACCTCCTCAAGACGCAATTAACAAATTCTTAATCTAGGTCATAATTAGTCCCTGACAACTGTACCAAAACTTGAAACATGAATTATGAGCAAATAAAATGCCTAATATTCACTTACGACAAGAATATAGATCGCTGAAATACCAAGGTCGAACTCTAGGGATTAATGCAACCTAAGCAAATAACATAACCAAACTAATACGAGTTAAAGTGATGGTGATGTGAGTTGAAATCTTAGAATGCTAAAATGGATTATGATAGCAACAAGGACACACAAAAGAAAATATATTTAAGAAGACTACGGGCTTCGGGTTACCGGAATTGCAAGGGTGCAGCCGACAAAGGATCATAAACCAATCAAATTTTCTTGATAACGGAAAATTCATGCTCATAATTAGAGAATGGTTCTCTCAACACCTAAAGTCCTTAACCACAATAACGTGCAATCCTACCTCCCGACAACGATTAACACGTAATTACGGTTGCATTAAACATGCAATTCTTTAGTCGATTAGCCGACCGATCAGATTTTATTCAATCTAGCTCAATAAAAAATAAATGATTTCGGGTTCATAATCTAACCTCCCGATTAAACATGAAATCCTAAATTACGGAGCGGACAACACAAGTATAGAACATTCACCATATTGTTTGTAGAACTAAAATACATGAAAAATTTAAAAGGTCTAAGCATTAACGCATAACTACAAACATCCCTTACAAAACCGGTCTCGCTAACCCATACCGAAAGGCTTACTCACTCATGGATTCTACTGTAACAGAAGAGAAAACAACAGTAGACATGATAAAGAGTAAGGAATACATGCTCGGGCTTCCCTATCTCGTTACCGGAGTTCGATTGTTGTCTCCTTTCTTCTCCACCTTCTCCTGATCTTTCCTATCTTATTTTCGTCATCCTCTCTGTTCTGAGCCGCTACTTCTATTTATTGGCGGCCTCTATTCCATGTTTTCCCTCGTTTTAACCCTTTTTAGGGTTTCTGTCCCGACAAGCGACCTGCACGGGCGAAGTGGTCACCCCGTGCGGGTTTTTCATTCTCATGAGAATCTGGTCTAAGTGGTCCCAACAAACAAGGAAGAAATGTTTCCGTATTTAGTAACTAGGGAACATGATTTGTATTGTGGCCCTTGAGTTTGTTTTATCAAGTTTTTGTGTTGCCTTTAGGCATATATGAATGTATTTAGACTAATAGAAGGATATTGCACAAGCTCTTCAAATGGGTTTTACCCCCGGATGGAGGTAACAACTTCTATTCTTGAGCTCAACATTGGGAGGTAATGAGTCTAGCCGCTATTCTCAACCTTTGTTACGCGGTTTATAAGGGTTGTAGGTTTTTCTTGTAACTTCTAACAGAGTTTAACTCTCTCACTAGAGATTTTATGGATTATCATGTTGCTACATGATGTCATTTTGGTGCAACTCATTTAGGTCTATACCAACAAAAAATAACATGTGAATGAAAGCAATAGATAAAGAAATTAAGACAAGACTCAGACAGATCATCAAGAAGAGATAAAGGGAAATGGTAGTTTGTGGGACTCTAAAAGACGACTTATTGGGCGTTATGTTGGAGTCTAATCCCAAAGAAGATGGCTTGAGCATCGAAAATGTTATAGAGGAGTCCAGGCTAATTTACTTTGCTGGCCAGGAAACCATATCTTCCCTACTTGTTTGGACAATGATTATGTTAAGTCGACACCAGGATTGGAAAGCTCGTGCTAGACAAGAGGTCCTACAAATCCTCGGCCAAAACAAGCCCAATTTTGAGAAAATCTCTCACTTCAAAATAGTAAGCCTGTCAAGCTATTAAGTGTTCATATGAACATAGTTTGGTATCAGAGAACTCGTAGGTTTATGTATATTCAAGTTACCAAGATCTTGCTAAATGAATCAAGACCAAATTCTTTTTATATATTTTTAGCTAACCATGCGAGGTCTTGAGGCTATACCCACCACTTTTCAGTCTGCAACGATTCATAGACAAAGAAACAAGAGTAGAAGACATGATTCTTCCAGCTGGTGTCCAAATTACAGTCCCCCTGCTCCTGGTTCCTCACGATCCCGAACTCTTGGGCAAAGACGTTCTCGAATTCAAACCCAAAAGATTTGTAAATGGGATCGCAATGCCACGAAGAACCAAGTATCTTTCATACAAGTTGGATAGGGGGAAAGGCTATGTCAATGCATGAACATCGCCTTTACTGAAGCAAAGATGGTTTTCTGTATGATTCTTCAACGGGACTCATTTGAGTTGTCACCTTCATATACTCACACACCTCGTAAAATTCTTACGCTTCAACCGTAGTTTTCTGCTCCTCTGTGTTACGGAAAGTTAGCATAATGATAGCAAGGGAATATGTTGTACGTGATTCTGGGTAACCAGATTTGTTATTTTCCTATTTTAGCTCATTATGTTAAGATGTCATCTTCCTATATGTTCTTTGTAATGTGTTCTTACGTAAATTAACACAAAAAACCTTTCACGGATCGATTATTACATGGTATCAGAGTCGGGGTTTATTCTTTGAAAAAACAAACGACGAACACTATTCATCGTCTTCAACTTTGGAACCCTACTATCGGCGCATCGACAGGACATCAGCCGACCACCGAAACTCTGACCTTCCTGTCTAGCCGCCCACCGAAACCAGATAAACCCAAAAGCAAGACTCCGACCCTCCTGCCCAATCGACCACCGAAAATGAGATCTATCTGAAAGCCCAAACTCCGACCTTCCTGTCAAACCGACCACCGAAAATCAGATCTACCCAAAAGACCAAACTCCTTCACTATCCAAAATCAAACGAATCTGTTTTTTGAACCCAGATCTGCCTACCAAAACCAAATCGACCGAAATTAGACTTCTTGAACTGATCTATCTCCATGTCTCACCCAATAACGAACTCTAATCCTTCCATGAATGCGACTCCTGACGTGAACTCGACCAGACCACAGATCTCTTCCTCTGAATCTGAATAACCATGGCGAACAATCAATCCCTACAACATCACATCAAGCAACAATCACAACCTCGTCTTCTCACAGCCTCTCCTCAATGGAGACAACTACGATGAATGGGAATCTCCGAACTGCTCTCAAATCTCGGAAGAATTTCTTCTTCCTTGATGGGACCATAACCAAACCGGCATTGGAGTTGCTAGAATTTGGTGATTAGAACACTATCAACACACTTCTGGTATCTTGGATCAAAAACACCTTCGATCCAGTTTTGCATTCTCAAATGACCCATCGTGATAAAGCTCGTAAATTGTGGGACCAATTGAGACCCGATTTGCTGTCAAGAACAGACCTTATGTCCAGCGTCTCCGATTTGAATTGGTGCATTGCATGCAACAAGAACGAGCATTGACACATACTACGGAAAATTGGATAGGATTTGGTGTGATTTGCTTCATGTCGGACCGTTCCGAGTGTGCACGTGTGGGAAGTGTACCTGTGATCTCACTACCCAGCTCGAAAAGGATAGAAACAACGACAAATTTCATTATTTTCTCATGGGACTCGACAAATCAGCCTATGTATTCATTCGGTCCAACATACTTTCTCGCGACCCTTTGTCTAATCTTGATACGGTTTACAATGTTGTGTTACAGGATGAAACCTCTCGTGGCTCGGTGATGATGTTTATATTGCATAACAATCATATAGGTTTTTTTATCACATTGTTTAGGACAATTCGATGTTTGTATGTGATTGTGTGCATATTTCTGCAAAATATTCCTTGCAAAAGCCTTTTGTAATTTTGACGCAGAAATGAAGAGCATATGAGCAAAAAGGCCACATATATCGATCGCGGGGAAAATGAGGCTAAACGGGACAAGATACGACGAAGAAATGACTCGTTCAAAGCAATAGAACATGCAAGATTGGAGGAGAAGAAGTGACTCAGTAAAAACAATAGAATGAGCAAGTTTGGAAGAGAAGAAATGACTCGGTTAAAACAACAGAACGACGAGATTGGAGGAGAAGAATGACTCGGTCAAAATAATATTAGCCATAGGAGAATTGTTAAGCAATCCGTCAAATAATAGATCTAAATCTTTCACACACGCAGAGATAGAAGACGAAGCGACAGAAATCCGAGGACGGCGGAGAGACACGAAGGCACACGGAGACATCATTGAGCTTATTCTTTCTCTATCCTTCTATTTCTTTCATGTTGTCATTTGAACTTGTGATTGAGTAGTAGGATTGTTCAAGGAGAAGGGAATAGCCGTAGGCTATCCCAGAACCCTTGTATTGATTTCTATCTATGATTGCAATTTCCATCCCCGCTTGATCCTTTGTTTGTGCGCTTAAAGTTTATGTGATTGTGAAGGCCACATAGTTGCATGATATTAGGGATCTGAGTGAAGTACCAAAAGGCGAAACTCGAAACCGGATATACAGGTTTAGGATAGTTTAGGTTAAGCCACGAAAGTAGGAAAACCTAGATTGAGAACTCACAAATGAATTCCGAAGCTTAATGGATGTAGACTAGCGTATCAGCCACGAAATGAGGAGGTTTGATTGTTCGTGAATATCTCTAGGCCTTGAAAGAGGATAGTTCATAGATTAGGAGCGTTTTCCTTCAAATCGGATGAGAAAAGCATGAGTAATCGATTGATATGCATGGTTCTAGGTGATTAGTTGTGAAATCGTATTCTAGGACGTTTGTTTGATTGGTTAAAGCATCATTTTATTATTGGTCATTAGTTTAGCTTAATTTCATCACTCTCTATTCGATTTTCATGCATTGATTTGATTGTTTTAGTCGCATTGTCCTGTGGGATTGATACTTAGATTCTACACTACACTCGTCATGTGCACTTGCAGAGTAGGTTTAGGTTTTATTTAACTTGAAGTTTCTTGATGAACGCCCTCCTGCAATGGCATTTTTTGCGAAAACAGGGCAAACTTCTTGAGTTTCTACCGAGGACAAGGCCAAGTTGTTATGTTCAAATTGCAACCGATCGGGCCATACTACAGACGGATGTTTTCAACTGTTGGGATTCCTGAAATGGTGGGTTGATCGACCGTGCAATCACTTTGGCAGGGGATTAGCTCATCTTCCCTTGTTTCTATCTCTGACAGAGGTCATGACACTTCATTCCCGGCACGAGTGAACATGGCGCAAGCTCCTGCAACAGTTAAAGTTTCGCTCTCTCAGACCGGTCTCACTAATGTTGTTTGTCAGGCTATTTCCGGCATCAGTGATGATCAGTGGAAGACCCTCGTTGCTATGCTCCGTGCACCACAGATTGGAGCTATCGAAACTTAATTCAGTAGATGAGTGGTTAATCTCAAGTAATAATTACCTAGACTAACGCTTCCGCAAGAATAGGATTGTATAGTACCAGGGTCTAACATGAGGAATCGATGCAACTCTAAAGCTAGTAACTAATGAATAGAACATGTAAAATCAATAGGTGATTGAAATGTGAATAAAGATAAACTATCTAACTAACTAATGGATTAAACTCAATGAACTAAACACCATAGGTTTCGAGAGATGCACGATGATGCAACGAAGTTCTAACAAGGTCATGGTTATAGATATCATTACGTATTCGTGGAATTCAAGCTCTTTCCTAGGGAATGACTCTCCCCATGCCTAAACCCACTATCTAGCATGCGTACTACCAATCTCCAATTGTGTAATCTCACCTACTAGATGCATTAAGATCGCTATCCTAAGTTCAATCAACCGACCGGCCAAGGTTCCAAATCAATTGAAACTTCATATCATGGCTACGTTCCAAAATCCAATTCATCTCCCAATGCAATTAGATTTTTATAAACATTCATTCAAGTGGCCAACAAGAACAAAAGCATTACGAACAACCAATCAATCCGAAATGATCAAATATTATAACCAAGCATTAAGAAAAAAATCTCATTACACATCGGCAAAGCTCTCTAACCCATGGCCATTGACCTACTCGGACATGAACTTAGAAAACGAAACACGAAAGATAACTATATTCTTCAATAGCTCCTCCGCGCTCCGGCTTCGTCGCCCCGTCCTTGCCCTTGTACGCGTTCTGCTCTCTCTCTCTCTACCCTCTCTTTGTGTGCTTTGTTTTTTCTCTAATTTTCTATACGAATTGGGCTGTTGAAGCTCTCCCCTTTTGGCCCTCTTTCTCCTCTTTCCTTTCCTCTAATCTTTCCTCTTTGGCTGTCCCCTTTCTTTCCTCTCTAGTGGCTGGAATTTTCTATTTCTCACAGCAACTGCAGTTTTTCTTTTCCGAGTTTTTCCATATCTCGTTTTTCCATTCTTGTGTAATTTTCAACGTTTTCTCTTTATTTTCCAGCCATTTAGCTGATCTTCCTCTTCTATAACCATATTTCCCTTTGGTTTAAGTATCCAACACATTCCTTTTCTTGTCTTGCTAAATTTCCTTTTTCACTGGTTTCCATTTTTTCGGTTTCTATTTTCTTCATCAGCTTGTATTTCCTTTTCCTCTTGTGCAGCAACGATTTCCTTTTCCTTTTTCCTTCTTTTCCTTTTTACTTTGCTGCCTTGTTTCTTGTTCTTGCATTTCCATTAATTTTTCTATCAGCCATTTCCATTTTCTATCTTTGGTGGTTGTTGTTTCCAATTCTAGTGTAGGCGGCAATCTTTCCATTTTTGTGTAGACGGTTGGAAGTTTACATTTTAATCTTGCAACTTGCTCCTATTTTATACAAACCATGTTTACTCTTCATGTTCCAACCATGATCTTCTTACTTTTGTTCTAGCAACCAAAATTTTCCATTTTGCTCCAACCACCGAAAGTTTCCATTTTTGTAAGCGGCCATTGTTTCCATTTTTTTGTATGCGGCCATTGCTTCCAATTCTCTTCTCCGGTTTATGATTCTTTGGATGCTGACCGTGTATAGCTGATAGGAGAGTGGTTTTGCTTAGTTTTGCTTCATTTACTCGTGTTTGTATCCCGATATCTCCATTCACTACAAAACACGAGAAAACGATGAAAGAGGACTAAATGATCCTTTAATGCTTGGTAAAGTTCAAATGAATAATGAAACAAACTATAAAAAGAGACTAAAATACTATAACAAAATAGATGTTATCAAATTCCCCCAGACTTGAACATTTGCTCGTCCTCGAGCAAGACTAGAACTAAGCACGAGAAGAGTTAGACAACAACCGGAAACTAGAACAATCAACTCGAAAAGCCAGCCACCCTACGCAACAACGCGTCACACGAACATAGATCTAAGCGCACCGAATTTAGACTCCTATCTATCGAAAGCCACTAACCGTGCAATCCTACACATATCCTGAGTTCATTTCACTAACCCCTAGACAACATCCAAGTAATCTCCATACCTATTTTAATGCACAAACAGTTCGATACCATTCTTAAGTCAATTATTTTTTCTTCTTTTTCAGTTCTCTTTTTCTTCTTCTTTTTTTTTCGGTTTCCACATATTCTTTTTTATTTGAAAATTTTGCACTCGTTTCTAGGACATCGGAGTTGAAGAGAATACCCTTCTACTTAGAATCAGGTTACCAATTGGCACACTCATATGGTCTCGTAACCTTAGCAGAGTGAAGAGGTTGCGTTTTTTGCTGATTGATTTTTTTTCTTTTTTTTTAACTAGTGTGAATACACATCGACTCTAACCCTTAGGACGTAGAAAAACCGCCTCGACCCACCACTTAGACCCGAACCATCAAAATTGATGCACTCATGTCAATGTAGGGCTGAAAAAGTTAAAGAATTTAGTCTATTTGCATCGGAGTGTAAGTGCGTGGAAATATAATGATCGAAACAAAACAAGGAATGAAATGTACACTCGGAGATATAAGTGCTTGGGATTGAAGCCTAAGGGAAGGAATACAACTATAGGCTATGGAGATATGCACGAACACTAATTAATTGATATCTTAAGGTATGTTTAAACAAACCTAGATTTTTGTTCCCGATTCGACAAAGTTGCACAAGGTGACTATAGTTCGAAATTTTTTCGTACTAGATATCCGTCCCTCTAATCCTAAAAAAACAAAACGAAGAACTCAACATCTAAATCCTAATCCCCCCCAGACGGAACACCGTCCCGGTGTTCAATACCTAAGAGAAGGACTAACACGCAAAAACTCGGGGAAAAATGTAAAGGATATACATGTACATGGGTATAAACGTAATTTTTGTAATTAGGTCTAATCTTGTAATTAGGTCTAATGTTCTCTTTTGTACATATAGTCGTTTAGGCTCATTCTAATGAGATTATATAGAATTCAAATTATCATGGTATCAGAGCCGATTAGGTCTAACGACAACCCTAACCCTAATTTTTGAATTTCTCGGCCGGCCCCTCCTTCTCCTCAAACCGCCGCCGCTCCTCCTCCTCCTTCGCGGCCGCCGTTCATCTTTCCTCTTCTCCTCCGCCCGTTCACCCTCTTTTTCTCCGCCGTCGTCCCACCCCTCACAAAAAAGCCTCCAACCCAGAATCCCTAGTCGTCAACCTCGCCTTGTGCCTCCCTGGCCGTTGTTCTTCCGTCGCGGCTCGCGTCTCATCTAGCCTCTCGCCGCTCGTCTTGCGCCGCGTCGCTTAACGTGTGCCTTGCCCCGTGACTTGCGTCTCCGCATCACCTAACCCTAGATCTTGCATTCCTTGCTCAACCGCCTCTGTCCCCTCCTCCATGGCCGGCCAAACCAGTAACCCTACCACCCGTCTCTCGGATGCGGCTCCAACTTTCGATCCACAACATCCGCTCAGCACCCTTCTCACGGTCAACATGACCAACATTACCAAGCTGACGCCGACCGATTTCCTCACATGGAACGTTCAGATTCGAGCCCTCCTTGAAGGACATAATGTCCAATGCTTCATCGAGGACAATTCCATTGTTCCTCCGGCCAATATCCATCGCGATGGTGTGTCCATTGACAACCCTAATTTCCAGCCATGGAAGCAACAAGATCGTCTCATCTTCTCAGCCCTCTTTGGAGCCATATCGGCCTCCCTTCAGCCTCTTATTGCACGCGCCCCTTCCACCTACGAGGCATGGAAGACACTCGCCAACACTTATGGCAAAGCGTCTCGCAGCCATCTTCTTCAACTTCGTGACAAAATCAAACGAAGCTCCAAGGGATCTCAATCGATTGATGAATACTTGCGTGCAATCACGACCACCGCTGATGAACTTTCCCTATTAGGGAAACCGCTGGATCATGAAGATCTCTTCGATGCAATCCTCGATGGCCTTCCCGAGGAGTACAAGCCGATTGCGGATGTAATGCGAGCGAAGGATACGGCTGCATCCGTTGAAGAAGTTAATGAAAAGCTTCTAAATCATGAGGCCAAATTGGCTACTACCGAACCGCATCCTCTCATGGCTGTGGCTCCCATCACAGCCAACCCCACGGCCGCACGCTCCCAGAATTGGTCCCGCCCGAATTCTCGCTCGTCCGGTCA
>CM071867.1:10979174-10996095 GCA_036759665.1 Gynandropsis gynandra | reverse complement strand
GTAGTTCATTGATACCCTAGCCGCATGTTTTTCCATCAAAGACTTGGGCCACCTATCATTCTTTCTCGGGGTAGAAGCAACACGGACATCTGATGGTCTACTTTTGACTCAACGAAAGTACATCAATGATCTTCTCCACCGCTTTCTCATGCATGAATGAAAGCCAGTTCCTACACCCATGCCATCAACATCACGTATGACACTTGACACCGGTACTTCCCTCTCCAATCCAACGGAATACCGGTCCATTGTTGGAGGACTACAATACGGACGTCAGCTTCGTCGTCAACAAGTTGTCCCAATTCATGCATGCTCCCACGGATGTTCATTGGCAAGCCGTTAAAAGAGTCTTACGCTATCTTGCTGGCACGAAGGATCGATGTATCTTCTTATCCGCGCACAACACCCTCTCCTTACATGCCTTTACCGATGCAGACTAGGCTGGAGACTCTCATGATCTCAAGTCCACCGGCGCATATCTTCTCTTCCTTGGTGCGCATCCTATTTCCCGGTCGTCTAAGAAGCAAACCGGACTCTCCTGTTCGTCTACTGAGGCTGAATACCGATCTATTGCGTCCACAGCCGCAGAGGTCCTCTGGGTCATCGCCTTATTATCTGAGCTTGGAATCACGTCATCATCACCACCCACCATCTACTGCGACAACATTGGAGCTACATATCTAAGTGCTAAGCCGGTTTTCCACTCTCGAATGAAACACTTGGCTCTCGACTATCTCTTCGTTCGTGGCCTAGTTGAGTCGAACACTCTTCGGGTCACTCATGTTCGAGCCGCTGATCAGCTTGCAGACATTCTCATGAAGCCTCTCCCGAGACTACCATTCGAGGTCTTATGCTCCAAGATTGGACTCACCACAGGTGCTCCATCTTGAGGGGGCGTGTAATGGATATACATGTAAAAAGGGTATAAACGTAATTTTTGTAATTAGGTCTAATCTTCTCTTTTATACCTATACGTTGGGTGGATGAGTACCCGAGGAAGACACATGGATCAGATTTGGGTTCCAATTTGTTGGCTGTATAAGGATGTAACCATGGGTAACATAGACATCCAAAGACGCGAAGCTTAGTGTAGTTTGGTGGTTGTTGGAAGAGACACTCGTAAGGGGAGGACATACTAAGAGTAGGTGTCGGGAGGCGGTTAATGAGATAAACCGCTGCACAAAATGCATAAGACCAATAGGATAAGGGCATGGAGGAATGCGTGAGAAGGGAAAGACCGGTTTCTACGATGTGCCTATGTCGTCTTTCAGAGATGCCATTGTGTTCGGGAGTATGTGGTGGAGATGTGAAATGAGAAATGCCATTAGAGGATAGAAAAGAATGTAAGGCAATGAATTCACCTCCATTATCGGAATAAAGTGTTGAAATCATTAGACCTCGTAATTAGGTCTAATGTTCTCTTTTGTACATATAGCCATTTAGGCTCATTCTAATGAGATTATTCAGAATTCAAATTATCAAAAAATACTATAAATAGGAACGTGTGCACCTGATGCGTGCGTGCTATCCCGAGTTGATGCAGCTGGGCGTACGTGTCTTTCCTTATGTTGTGATGATTTTGAAGTGGAAAACCTGTAACAAAAGTCACACAATCCAAAGGAGACAGTACGATACATCAGGGTTGTTGGTAAGGAGCATGCTTGGGAAAAGAATAAGAGTCGAATTCTAAAAAAAACTAAAACGAAATAATTAAAGGATATGGGGATCGGGTTGCCTCCCGAGAAGCGCTTGTTTAAGGTCACGAGCCTGACCACGATGTTACTCATCAGGTGGACGTCCTCGACGTCGTCGTGTGCGTAGCATCTCGCGTGCATAATGTGCTCGATAGGGCGTAGTATGCGGATCAGTTGAGTTCCTTGCACGATCAGTCATGTCTTCCCTAAGATTGGTCATGATGTTCTCTAAGTTGGGGGCTAGATCGTGCTTTCCAAAAATTCTGGTCGAGCTATCCATAAGTCTGGTTGTGTACTCCATGAAACCGGTTAGGCGTTCATCGCTTATTTTCTTCAGCCTCTCCAGAGATTTTTGGTGTGTGAGCCTTTGTGGTGAAGGCTTAATCTTCACCTTGGGTGCCTTGTCAATGCTCCAATTGTGTGCTGGACGTTCGGTATAGCTTCTCGGCATCTCGGGGTTGTTTATGTACTGATTTGCACCGCATTTAGCTCGGGTTGTGCGGAAGTTCCGGTTGGGGGTTCCTTCTTCTTTTTGTTGTCAAGCAGCTCGTTTGGTACCTTGTATAATCCTTCTCCAGCTGCTATGAGATTCATATCTAGGGAATCCGTATTCCGAAATTCCTCAGAAACTTCCTCGGCTAAATTCTCAAAGACGCGGTCGGGGAACACGAAATCGATAACGCACGACTGCTCAAGCGTGTCAATTAAGCTGAACTCTACTTCCATCTCGGGTTTCTTCTTATGCTTATCAATATCCATAGCCTTATCCGCTGCCGTGTTAGATTCATATCCTTTTTCAAATACCGACGGATTTGGCTGATCCACCGTCTTCATGCGTTGACATTGTGGGAATGACAATGGAGGTGGCCTCGGATCTGGTTTTACGTACTTTGGCTCCTCTTTCTCCTTGAGCTTCTCCTTAAGCTTGTTGACAGTCGTTTCCGCTACTGTGATAGATGTTTCATCTCTTTCAGACATTGAAGTAGGTTGATCCACCGTCTTACAATTCCTTAGGCAAATTTTGTTGACATGCTCACGAGGATTTGTTTCTGAACTTCCCGATAGAACCTCTTGTGGTCGTGATGCCCCTTGTGCAAGTTGTGCAGCTTGCGTGTCCAATTGTCTAAGGAAGCCATCCATCTGCTTATTGGCGCTTTCTTGTTCCGCTTTCACTCCCATCAACAAGTTGTTTTGATTTTCTAGTACTTCAAGGTAGCGGGCGAACATGGCTGTAACGTCGGGGGCTGCATCGGGTTGGTTTGGTTGTGGCTGAGGCGCATATGACTGCTAGTTTTGAGTTTGGGGCTGCGTCCATGGCTGAAAGTTCCCCAATAGATGTTATGCATTCAGCATACCATCGGAGTTCCTATACGGGAAGTTTGGGTGATCGCTCCATTCGTGATTGTATGTATTCCCGAAAGGCTGATTGTAACTCTCGTAGTTCACTTCTTCATACCCCCAAACTTCTTGTTCCCATGATTGCTCCGAGTAATGCGGATGGTATGACTTAGACAACATATGATATTTCGGAAAGTTATCTTTTACTTCAGCTATATCGGCATACAAACAGTGGACCTCGTTCATGTTACCTCGCAAAATAAAGAACACAAAATTCGATTAAGCTCCGAGAGGTAAAAATAACTTTGACTCAAAAAGAAAGAAAAAATTAATAAAATAAAACAAAATACGAAAAACGAATAAGATTCCGGAAAGGATTATATCCTAATTCAAAAGTATCCTAACTCTAAAGCCGTAATCAATTCCCCGGCAACGGCGCCAAAAACTTGATGTGGTTAATCTCAAGTAATAATTTACCTAGATTAACGCTTCCGCAAGAATACGGATCGTATAGTACCATGGTCGAATACAAGGAATTGATGCAACTCTAAAGCTAGTAAATTAATGAATAAGACGTGTAAAATCATAAGTGATGAGAATGCGAACAAAGATAAACTAACTAACTATCGTATTAAACTCAATAAACTAGACACCACAGGTTTCGAGAGATGCACGATGATGCAACGAAATTCCAACAAGATCATGGTCTTAGATATTATCATATAGCATGTTTTGGTTTCCTCTATTCCATTGACCAGGTTTTCAAGGTCTAGGTGAACAACCTTATCAACACCTTCAAAGATCTCTTTAATTTGGTCAGGTTTCATTATGATCACCGTCGGGGTTGGGCCAGTCCACATGAAAGACTACTTGTTTGCACCAAAGCTTTTTGTCATTGAATGAAAACACAAATTTTCATCATCGTACCTCCTATACTCTATGATACTAAGGAGATTTGGTACGATTGTTAGACCATTCGAGTAGATTATAATTAAAATCTTGATAAAAATCATTTATAACTTCATGATACTAACTTGGATCAAATTGGTGCTTGATAGGGTGAACATACCATGATCCTTCACAATCTCAATGAGAAATGGCTCAACACGTGGGGTGATATTGTTGGTTTGGCTGATGGGTTTTGAGGTTGATTCCTTAATAATACGCACTTCTATTCTGACAAGAAACTTGTAAGGAGTTCTAGTGAGACCTTGTCTTCTAAGATAAGTCTTGTGAGACCTTGTCTTCTAAGATAAGTCTCAATCCGTTTAGGCTTCACCCAAACCCAGTTCAGATTCTCCATACACAAAATGTTGTCGCCGCCACCGGAAGTGCAATCGCAATTGCAGTATATGATTTCTCCATTATGCAAGAAGGGAAGAGCTCCGAGAAGTGTTTAAATTAGTTTCTATTAGATGATTGCAGAAATGCTCACGAGATAAAGAGAGTTGGTGGTTTACAGTTATATGCATGGGATTCAACGAGGAAAGAAATTTGGGCTCAATGTAATAAGACTCAACACAAAATCATGCAACATTATTCTATATGAAACAAGAAAGAAAATTTTTTCTCTTGATTTGTATTTGTTTTGTTATAAATATTATTTGTATTTGTGTTCGAAGTAGGAAACTGTCAAAAATGGGTTGGGCCTAACTAATCCCAAAAGCTAGTTCAAGAGTTTAGAATTGTCCAGTACCATATATACGAGTCCAAAGTTCATGTCCTAGTCAATATGAGACAACTTATCAAAAAATCGCAATCGGGGGCCCAAAATCGGTTTATTCAAACCGGGACGAACCATGCTCTAATACCACGACTAATTATGCGACTACATCTTGAAAGAAGTCGAATCAATTCTAATTTTTTTGTTGATAGAAATACTTTCTTATGTAGATATACAATATCACAAAGAAAATGAAATATAATCTCACAGAATATTCGTACAATCTTCGGAAATATTTTCGGTATTCAATAAGATATCATGTAATATCTAGAGGATCTCGTAGAATATCATCAGAATATTAAATAAGATCTCAAAGAATATTTTTGTATCAATCACATAGATTATATCCGTTAATATAAATATTATTATGGTATATAGGTAGATAAATACAACTTTTCAATGCAAAACAAATACAATACAATGATGAGAATCAAAATGAACAAATTAATAAACACTCAAAACAAAGAAGAGCACGATAAAGTCATTTGTACCCCTATCAATATATTGTCATTTTTATCTTCCCATTTCAGCCTTCTGATGACCGCAGTTCGTGCTCCAAATAGGCTTTGATTCACCGATGTACTTTTCACATGCATGAATCAGATTGTGTCAATATGCGTGGAAAATAAAAAACTCACAAGAAGCAACCCAAAACGTATGGTTTATATCGAGATAACCCAGACTTCGATATCATTTCAAATATTGATTTGCACCTAACTAATTCCAAAAATTAGCTCAAAGGTTTAAAATTGTCCAGTGTCACATATATATAAGTTGATAGTTCATGTTCTAGCCGATGTGGGATAAAAAACATAAAATTTAAATCAAATATGGGTTTAGGTCTAACTAATCTCTAAAAATACCTAAAAGATTTAGGGTTGTCACATTAATATATCGGAGTAAATAGCTCATTTTCTAGCAGATAGGACAACACAACATAACAACCTTTCCATAATTTGAACACGACATCACTAAAGGTCGGATGAATGACTTTCTTATCAATGGAGAAAGTACCTTTCGGGAGTTATGATCACTTATATGGTATCACCTCTCATGCTTACACTACTAGAAAATTTCAATTTCCAAACAGATTTTTCGGACGTCAATGGTTGTTCAAAAATTTTTTGACCGAGTACAAACGGATTTTGGACGAAATGGGCATCCAGAAATTTACAGACAGAAATATCGTCCATAAAACGTCCCTAATTACGGAAAGAATCTGGATGAACAAGCTAACCGTCCAGAACTATTGTCGGATGAACGAGATAGCTATCCAGAATTTTGCATACAGTTTTGTCGTCTGTCCACAGTTCCAAACAGCTATCTCGTCCATCCGGAATCCATTCGCAAGGTCTAGACCAATGTTGCATCGAACTGGAATTTCAGATGGACGAGTTGGTCGTCCAGAAATTTTTAGGAAATTAGAAATTACAATTGCGGACGGATAAAATAGTCATTTGTATTCCTGCTTCTGGTTTCAAAGTCTAACCATACAATGAATAAAAGCTCCAATGACACTGCAAACATAAGGCTAATAAAGAAATAAAATCCTACATTTTTTCACTTGTTATAGGAATAAAAGGCACAACATTCACGTAGGATGATGGCTGAACAATAGGATTTTAAGCGGACAATAGGATAATAAATTTAGGGAATCCACGCATCTTAGGATTTTCAACACCTTATCTCTACTGTCTTGTTCAACAGTTCAAAACTATCCTGGAATGGTTTGTGAGAGGATGAAATTTGTGAGTTTTTATTGGAAATCTTAAAATCCTCAAGATGATGATTGAATAGATTGTTGAAATGTTGAATTAGTTTTCACTTTTTTCTTGATTTCCAAATTCCAGGCAAGGTTTGAGGTATTAATTAAAACCTCATTCAGTTCATTCCACAACAACTGAGAACAACTCATTTTTTCCGTTGGACCTTAGGATGTGAGGAGATAGAGAGCTTTGCAATACCACAAAAGTTCCCCAGACCTCACATTTAGAAGCATCACAGTCCTCGTGTTTTCCATATTTCCATGATCCTCGACTTTTGAGGTTGGACTTTGTAAGTTGCAACCACACGAGGATATTATTGCCATTGAACATGATTGGAATGTTGTATTGAACGAGGTTAGAAATGATTTTGAAGAGATGGTCAATAGATTTAGAGATTGGAAGCTTATTAGGAACATAATTTTATTCAAACTAGACTCTTAATAGGATAAAGAAACATATGATCGAATATAATTGATGAACATTACAGTAAAAATCAATTCCAAAATGGAAAGGTTAATATGAAGAATAATGGTTCCTCGAGAGTTTTGGTTAATTGAACAATTCGGAAAAAGCAAGTACCCTTACATTGATCTACCTTTATAGTAGCTTCTTACTTGTTCTAGTATATACTCGGAAAGCTTTAACAATATCCACTATGACGTAGCTTGTCCTGAAGATAGAACTCGATAGATTATTTAGCAAAGTTATGCACATCCTCCCCCGTTGCTTCATGAGATGACATCCTTTTGCAATGAATTTAGACTTCCAAAATGCCTTGGTAAAATAACGCGAATCTACCAACGTTTCCAGTCTATTTGTTACTTTTGATAGAATGATCATTTTTACCATCGACTTTCTTCAATTGCGAGACATAAAAACCAACTGAATCTTACATTCCAACGGAAAAATTGTAACATGTTAACCAATTGTACCACATGATTTAAAATCGTATAAACGGTCTATAAAAGCAAATAAAATTTTTTGAAATCTTCCCTGAGCCAAAGATTGCTTTATTTTATGGTTGAGCTTGGTATAAACTCAATCATCAACATTGAATTCCAAATAACATGAGACTTATCAACATACATTTCATTTGTTGTTGAGCTTGTAAGAGACTTTGTCTGATCTCTTCTAACATTACATTTCCTGTAACATATGTTGTTGAGCTCATCAGATACTTTGTCATATCAAGCAAAAAATTTGAAGTGGAGCCTTTTCTGACATGAACCAACGACGGTGATTCACTACCATAAACTACATTAAATGGGATTGATTGAAGTGCGGAACATAAAGAAGTGTTATGATAACGTCTATTTTGTTATAGTATTTTCGTCTATTTTCATAGTTAGTTTCATCATTCATTTAGATTTTACCAAGCATTAAATATCACTTAGTCCTCTTTCATCGTTTTCTCATGTTTTGAAGTGAATGGAGATACCGGGATACAAACACGAGCAAATGACCCAAAACATGACTGTTCCACGTCAAAGAAGAAGCAACCCCCACGGGTGGATACCTTAGCCCGTGCGGGCTCCATGTCCAGCACTCTCAGCATGCCTCGGACTCATGCTCAACCCGAGTGGATAACCATTCTCCAATCACCCTGCGCGAGGTGTCCACTTTCGCCTGCACGGGCTCATTCCTCCAGCAAACATAGCCCGACTCGGGCTCTTGTCCAGCCCACACAGATTCCTTTCTACAAGCCAGCTCGTGCGGGGCACTCACCAGCCCGCGCGGGTCATGTTCGTCACCTATATAAACCAGAAAAGGAAAATCAGCAAAACAAAAAAATGAAACTGCTGGCTGCATAAACCAAAAGTAAATATGGTTAGAGTAGAGGAAGGGGAGCTACATGGCTGGAAAATAAAGAAGAAACGTTGACAATTAAAAAGAATGGAAAAATAAGAGATGGAAACACTCGGAAAAGGAAAACTGCAGTTGTTGTAAGAAACAAGAAATTCCAGTCGCTGGAGAAAAGGAAAGGGTACGGCCAAAGAGGAAAGAAGAGAGGAAAGGAAAGAGGAGAAAGAAGGAAAAAAGGAGAGAGCTTCAGCAGTACAATTCATACAGAAAACTAGAGAAAAAAACAGAGCACACGTAGAGTGAGTGCAGAGAGAGCAGAATGCACACGAAGACAAGGACTGAGCATCGAAGCCGGAGTGCGGGAGAGCTGTTGAAGATGTCGGTAAAAGAATAGGGAGAGATCTCATTCGTTATCCATGTTGAATATAGTTATCTTTTGTGTTTCGTTTTCTAAGTTCATGTCCGAGTAGGTCCATAGCCATAGGTTAGAGAGCTTTGACGATATGTAACGAAGTCTTGTTCTTAATGCTTGGTTATTCTTAATGCTTTCGTTCTTGTACGCCACTTGAATGAATGATTTTGGTATTTGATCATTATCAGATTGATTGGTTCTTTTTAATGCTTTCGTTCTTGTACGCCACTCGAATGAATCATGTTCATCGATACAATTTTGAAAAAAAAAATTGCCTAATAATAATATATCAATCATAGAGATTGAAAACTTCTAGAATAGTCGCTTTATTAAGAGTATTGTAATCCACACAATAATTCCAACTACCATCTTTCTCTTTTACCAATAAAACCTAGCTAAAACATTTATAAGATTCTAGATCGTCGTTCTATTGTCAGAAGTATGGATTTGGAATGAAACCCAATAGCAATCTGATAGTTGAATCTAGAACTTGTCTTTCCAAAGAAAAGACGTCATAAAGCTAGACTACAACCCAACTAGAGAACCTCAAACGCCAAGAATGATGCCACAACTCTTGAGGTACAGTGTTGATAAGTCGAGGAACAACTCGAAGTTTTTCCATGAGTTCAGTAGCTAAGTCTCTAGAATTAGCCAAGGAAACAACCTCTCAAATAATCATAATCTTGTTGTTAATGTCATATAATGGGTCCTCTATTTATAGAGACCAAACAATAATGTAAAAAGTAGAACTAAATAAACTAACTTAAAAAACTCGGTAAAATAGCTCAGTCGAGTAATCGGATCGTTCGGTCAAACACCGCATTAGTTTTAACCATGAGAAACATTAAAACGAGAAAAAACTAGACCATAAATAAATGCTCAATTCGAACGTTTCTTACTCTTGTCTTGCATCTTGGCCAAGCAAAAATCTACACTAGTCGAACATTGACTGATGCTCATGTTTCTTGCTCCTTTCAGCCTCCTCTCCTTGTAGGCACTTCTTGTAGTCTTTCTTAAGTGTCTTTCATGGTGATTTGATCCTAGATAACATCGAGGACGCAACCCGAGCCGTGGTCAATGAAGAGGATGCAACCTGTATTGCTGAGGAGGACACGACCTGCATGGTTGAGGAGGACGCGACCTGCATGGCTAAGGAAGACGCGACCCGCGCTGCAAGGGATGCGACCCACGCTGCAGAAGAAGCGACCTGAGCTGAACCAAAGGGGCGGAAGGTGGACGCGACCCGAAAGAAGAACGTTGGTCCCGTGACCTGTGCTAGGGCTAGAGAGGAGGAAGCCTTGACCTTACCAGTAGGTCCCGTGACCCGAGCTAAAGCTAAGAAGCTCAAGGAAGCGATCATCAGGATTCTCACGACCGTCCAAGTTCAAGACGAGTACTCGAGCCATCATGAGATTTCCAATATCTGTGTCATACTTCAAGCCGAAGTACAACTCGCAACGATCGACAATTTCGCGTGTACTCTTTTCCTTCCGTTGGTTTTGTCCCACAGGGTTTTCCAATGACGGGTTTTTAACGAGACCGCGACTCACTTCCGCGACCTAATTGTTGATCCGAGGCTTAAAGATGAGTACACATATCGAAGACCTATTATACGATTATGTTTTGTTTTTGAATTTTGGATATTTTTAAGTCATTTAATTAGGAGCCTTGCATGGCTACTTAGCATTTATTATCCATTAAAGCCTTGCATGGCTATCATTGACTACATATGGTCGACCATGTGCATGGTGTAGAACAACTTTGAACTTTGATTTTTAATCTTGAATTTCTCTTCGAAGAATTCATCTTGTTGGTGTGTAATATCCAGTAAACTGTTGGTGAGTAATATCCAACGAATCGTTCGTTCTTCGTAGGTGTGTAATATCCTCGAAGATGAGCCGGTGAATCGAGAGTTTTTCCGCAACTCTCGTGTGACCATTCGTCCCACACTCCTTGTGCGAGGAGTATTCCGAAATGATGGTGACGATATAGGCGTTAATAACATTTGTTAATTTGAAGGCAATACCCCACTTTCCTGGATAATGAGGATTCAGATTACTCTTGATGTGGCAAGAGGCTTGGAATACATCCATGAACATACTAAAACTCATTATGTTCACCGTGATATTAAGACCAGCAATATTTTTCTTGATGAAGCCGTCAGGGTAAAGGTGGCATTGTGATACTCCATCCATTTCGTGTTATGATTTCAAAATTTATTGAGCTGATTCTATTAAATACTAATCCTTTTCTGCATTTAGATATCAGACTTTGGCTTGGAAAAACTTGTGGGAAAAACTGGTGAGGGAGAAACTACAGTTACTGAAGTTGTTGGCACATACGGTTACCTTGCTCCAGAGTAAGTATTCGAACATGGAGCTTGGTTGAATGATTATTACTAGAACCCTTTGTTATTCTGGTGTTGATCTGTCTTTTCTTCTTTCGTCTACAGATATCTAAGTGACGGTCGCCACCACCAAAAGTGATGTATATGCCTTTGGTGGTGTCCTTTTTGAAATGATTTCTGGGAAAGAAGCTGTTATAAGAACTGATGCAGAAGGAACTAAGAATCCAGAACGACGTCCGTTGGTGACTATTGTAAGTCCGTCTGTTATTCAGGCACACTGTATGCAAAATGCATACTTCATGCGGTGGTTCTTTAAATTTTAGTCACAAAACAGGTAGGTGATTTTTGCAAATTATAGTCTGATGCTTCATATGCGAGTTTTTGCAGATGCTAGCAGCTCTTAGGAGCTCATCAGACTTCGCAAGCATGTCAAGTTTGAAGGCATTCATTGATCCTAATCTGGTGGACCTGTACCCGCCTGACTGTTTTTTCAAGGTAAACGTTTTAGTTTTTTTTTGCTTTACGAATAGCTCTCGTTCGTAAGCAAGTAGGATCTTTGCACTTTTACTCAGGAACCTTCAAAGGGCTTCTGTATGTGAGTTCTGAAATCGTATTAAATTCATGGATTTTTATCGACAAACTTTGTTACAGGTGGCTACGTTGGTGAAGCAGTGCGTTGACGATGATCCAATCCTATGTCCAGACATGAAGGAAGTGGTTATATCACTGTCTCAGATACTCTTGTCTTCAGTGGTCTGGTCCAAGGAAGATGAAATAAACATGAGGATACAACTCAAGTCCTGAGAAATTTTGAAAGCCTTGCCACTGTTTTGTGCCACTCATCCTTCATGGAGTGGTGGTTGTCAGCTGAAGATGAATGGTAGTAATCTTTTTCCACATTATACATACTCACGTACGGTATCTAAATATTGCTGTTGTTGTTTCTGCCTCTATATGTTAATTCTTTTGCGCAGTTGTATTTGTACGGCAAACTTCTGGTTACTACTTTCCAATATGTCCATAGCTAATAGATTTATATAATGCTTCTTTTGTTACCGATCAGATTCACAATTATATGATTGAATATCACTGTAATACATAACTAGCTACATCTATAAGTTTCACAAAGTAGCTGCCACATGTACAGGAATCCGATCTTTTGTAGCCTTTAGACCTGAACTCGGAGCTTCCATTGTCAGGGAGACACTGAAACTACTTGCAGAGTGATGCAAGAACACGACGTGGTGGATCAAACGGTCTACGAGAGTGAAGAACAGCCCAATTGTCGATGAGCAGAACATCGCCTTTTTGCCAAGGAAGAGCAACACATTCCTCTTCAAGGATTCTGAGGCAGTCATGAATTATATCCTCTGGTAAAGGCGTACCGTCTCCGAAAGTTACCGCTTTTTTGGGGTTGTTGCGTGCATCTTCCCAGCCTGTATAAGCAGCCACCATGCTGTTGAACCACACTTTGCGGTTTCTTGACTTGTCATGTTTGATAGCCGGTATTGGACCCATAATTGTTTTCACTCCATCTTTGGTCCATTCCAGCTTCATTCCCAGCTTGGCTGCCCTGTTAATCAAGGTCCCAGGGATTTGTGAAAGTTTAATCAAGAAATATTGCACAAGATTCATAACATGGAAAGATTAAATGAAAACCAAGCGGAGCTCATCGATTATCCATCAGAAACGTTTTGACAGCCTAGCTATACATGCCAGATGGGTTTATCTATACATGTTAGGGGTCCAGGGAGCTTCTAAACTTACATGTTTATGAAAGAACATGAAGAAACAGAGAAAGTTTTAGACATAATGCAATGAATTTGGTCAAGACGGTCCTCAGAAAACAAACCTTTCCTCAGCTACTTTCTTGTTCTGTGTCAAGAACGTAGATTTCCATCCACGGCCAATTGGCGATGATGGATCATCTTCTTCCCCTAAAACCCGAATATAGATCAGGCCGTGTTCCTCCAATCTCCGAACAAAGTCTGGATGCTTCTCTTTCATTCTTTTATAGACAATATGGCTCAGAACGATTGGAGTCTCTCCTCCACTACCAGGCTCTACTTCACAGAAAAAGAACAACTTCGATGGAAACTCAGGAACCTGACATCGTTTGTTCAATTACTCCATCAACAACACATTGACATGAACCACCAGAAAGTTGCTTTACAAAGCCGTTTGTAGCTCGACTCTAAACTTCAGAGACCTTAAAATTTTCATGTTAATCTGTTTCACATTTACATGTTCATTTAGTGTTCACTGTCATTCAATGGCTCCCGCCTTGGTTCAGGTAAAACTTTTCATAATAAACAAGTCAACTTGAAACATTGTCACATTGAGAGATAAGTTCCGTGCGTTGAGTCAACAGATTGAAGCTGAGTATACTTCGATCGATCATCTACACCCTTAAGACTTATAGTACTGCTTCTGCCATTGCATATACATCCTAAGCTAAACTAGCTGCTTCTATCATGTAGCTTAAACCCCCTCCTCCCCTCTACATGTATACACACACGTACATAAACACATACATGTATATACACACACCTGGGCCATCTCGTGGTGAAAGGGGATCTTCTGATCAGGCGGAGATTCGTTGGCCGTGAAGACCCGTCCCACAACGTTTGTCCGAGGGGCGGCACCGCCAACGTACGGAAGCTCGTCAAACCCGAAAGCCTCAACGACGTCGTTGAAATCCTCGGCGGAGTTCACCGGAAAACCCCTGAAAAGCACAGCCCCCGATTCGTGCAAGAGTGAATCCAAATAGGGTTTCTGCGTCCCGATCTTTTGGGTGAATAGAGGCAAAGAGGGAGCTGGACTCGCCGAGCACAGTGACAGAACCGCCGGAAAAAGCTTTGAATCATATTGCTGTTGCTGTGGGATTCTAGTTTCCGAGAAGAGCAAATCTACCATGTTTTTGTTCTATCTTTTTTGTTTTTGACTCCTTTTGTTCCAAAGGAGAATACGATAACAACCCATCCAATAGTAGTACCAAACCAATGTCTAAGGCCATGATCTCATTATTGTCGAACTCTTGACAATATTTATCCGTTAACTTTAATCATTAACATCAATGGCAATAATCCACTTTAGACGGTCACAATTATGGTGAACAAAATCTAATACCCATTCTGGTATTAATATATTTATAAAAGAAAAGGTTTGATGGGTTGAAACGGCGGAATATCAGATATACCTTCGTAGGGCTAAAATGCTTCAAAAATATCTTCTCTAAAATAATTATTTAATCGGAAAAAAAACTGGAGAAAAGACAAATTTATCCTTAATTTTCGAACGTGAGAAAAACCCGCATTCTGGGAGAGTAAAAGCCAAACCCGCATTCTGGGAGAGTAAAAGCCAAACCCGCATTCTGGGAGAGTAAAAGCCAAACCCGCATTCTGGGAGAGTAAAAGCCAAGAAAGAACAAGTGATTTCGAACTTGAGAGGGATCGATTCGAAGTTGGCAAGAAGGAAATGGCTAGAATCAGCAGCGGTGGAGAAGAGAGCACGAGTCAATCTTCAATGGCGTCAATAAGTGTAAGTAGATCGATTTCTAGGGTTTTGGAGGATGTCGAGTCCCAAAATGGTTTATTGATTTGAAATGGGTGTGAGTGTCAATGAGTCGGTTGAGTCTCAGTGAGTCGGTTGAGTCGCAAGAGTCGGTTGTCTCAGTGAGTCGGTTCGGTTGAGTCGCATGGGTCGCATAGGTTGCATGGGTCGCATGGGTCGGTAGAAGTATAATGTATTCTTTAATTAATTGGTCATTTTGCAGGTGGCCCCAAAGCCGAAGTTTGTGTATCAATTCAAACACATGGACAGAATGCCAAGATCACCACCAAGTGTTATCCTCACGAGACAATAACGAAGCTGAGAGGAATCTTAGATGAATACGATTTGCATTACTTCGAGAAGGAATCGCAATTTGAGCATTTATTCCATTTCCAATGTGACTCCACATTGACTAAGGTTCAAATGTCTAATCTCCTAAATCACTCCGTGATTGTAAGGGACAAGAAGGAGTTGTGGTTCGTCTTAAACGGTGTTTCCATCCGGTACTCTATAGTGGAGCACGCACTAATTTCCGGATTGAACTACAGACCATATCCAAAAGGATGGGAGTCCAAAAGGGGTGATACATTCAGGCAGAAGAATTTCGGCCGTGGAAAGGTTACCCCCGCACAAATCATTGGAAAGCTTGTGAAGGCGAAGAATGACGAGGACCGAAAGAGGTTGGCAACTTTGTTGTTGTTGGCGCAAGTTATTGCTCACAAGCCTTCATCAGACAACTCTATCAGCCATGATCTCGTTGACATGGTTGATGATTTGGAATTTTGTGAAGGCTTTCCATGGGGGCGTTACACATTCGAGAAGATTGTGGATACTTGCCGCAAGCACGTTAGCGGGGAATCACCGAAACCAAAATGGTATTGTGACGGTTTCATGATCCCACTAATGGTAAGTTGTATATATTATTCGAATAACTTGAATTTTTTCATACTTTTTGCATTCTTATTTTTTTTAATGTTGCAGTTACTTCCTTTCGAAACCATCCCTAGTTTAGGCGGAAAGGGATGGTATGTTGATGTAGAGAATGCGGATCCATCATGCCCAAGAATGTGCAAGAAGATAGTTAAATCCAGTATTAACCTAAAGTACGTAGAAGTCATAAGGATGATCGGAGATTCTAAGGTAACAATTATACAAGGGTCACAAGGAAAACAAGGGTCACAGAGGGTAATAATGACTATTTTTTGTTTTTCAGGATATTCGAAGTATTATTTGTGCTGATCGCGATGAACGCCATGAAAGTTATGATCTGGACGACTATGAGGGATGCCACGATCCCGATGTTCAGATATGGATAGAACATATTCGTAGAAATCCGAAGGGACTTTGTTGGGAGAAAATCAGTGAGCAAGAACTGCTGACGCGAAAAGTGGAACATATTCGTAGAAATTCGAAGGGACTTTGTTGGGAGGACATTCATGAGCAAGAACTGCTGACGCGGAAAGTAGTTCTTGGAGATGAAAAGAAGGGGAAAGGGAAGCGGAAAGGGAAGGGGAAGAGGACTTAGAGGAAAAAGAGCATGGGGAAAAAATGATAGAGCTTGAAGATGATGAAGCTGATGTTGAAGCTGATGCTGAAGGTGATGAAGAAAGAGATGGTGATGCTGAAGTTGATGCTGAAAGAGATGGCAAGGATGAAGATGAAGCTGAAGGAAAAGAAGCTGTAGTCCGGCTGACACTGGAGCAGAAATTAGTGAAGGAAAAAAAGAAGTCGGAGAAAAGAATCATCAACGCTGTCAGAGATCTTTTAAGGGATACCGGGTTTCATTTGCCTAATACAAAAGCAGAGGCGGTAAATCCCAAAGGTGCTGAAAAGGCAAAATCAAAATCTGCCGAGATATCCACCGCAAAACAAGATATCCACCGCAAACCAATCTTCCGGCAGTGTTAGAGACAATGAATTCCTTCAACGTTCATATCCAGGTCCTTACGAAGAGCCGGTTGAGTCAGACCCTGAAAATGTCTCTGGAGATGGCTCAGAAAAGGCTTTGGCAAACATTTCGAGATTAATTGAAAATATCGCATCTGCCGCCACCATTCCTCTAACTGAATACATTTCCAGAGAGGTTACTGCAGTCGTTGCTCCTGATGAAGTTCCACCAAGTAAGTAATAAATAGCTTAAAAGTTCATTTGAGTCAATTTCCATCGAGAGTCGGCAAGGGTCGCAAGGGTCGCATGGGTTGCAAAAGACGCATCTAATGAATGAAGTAATTTTATGCAGATGCTCCAGTGGTTACTGTCGATGAAGTCGCTGACGAGGAACCTACA
>CM071867.1:10958549-10976202 GCA_036759665.1 Gynandropsis gynandra | reverse complement strand
GCGCGGCTAGGGCAACTCGTGCAGATTGTGCTGCTGGAATGATGCCCGATCGGGCATGGCATGTGTGCCCGCTCGGGCACAAGGCAAAATGGTCGGGATTGCTTGCCCGAGTCGTGCTATATGGTCCACACAATTGGCCGTAGGTTTTGTCCGATCGTGCAAGGGTTGTGCCCGACCGGGTGAGGCTTTTCCATGCTCAATCTCGTCCCGTTTGTCCCATGATGATCCCCAAAGTTGCTCCTTAGCTCCGTGCATGTTCCTTTAGCTCCAAAATGGTCCAAATACGCGTAAAAACCTGTAAGAACATGAAAAGCACGAAAGCAAGTAAAACAGATACGGAATCATACGTAAAACATCGCATATGTATCAAACACGTCTCCTAAATCATGTAAGAAATACGTATGAAAACGAGATTATCAGCATAACTCATCAATCAGTTGCTGGTATGTCAAACTAATCGGAGGACATAAGAAAAGTACTCTCTGGTTTTCCAGAACTCTACCAACCCATTCAGATTCTCCATTTGGGTTTTTTTCCCATTTACCATCATAGAAATATAAATCAGTGTGATTTTCTCATCCACCGTATCCATTACACCTGTAACAAAAACATAAAAAGAGGGGTAAATTACGTGACCCACAGCGACCGTGCGACCCTTGGACCCCTGCGACCCTTGGACCCCTGCGACCCTTGGACCACTTGACCCTTTTCGACCCATTTACCCTTGGACCCCTGCGACCCTTTGACCCTTTTCGACCCATTTACCCTTGGACCCCTGCGACCCTTTGACCCTTTTCGACCCATTTACCCTTGGACCCCTGCGGCGACCTTTGATCCCTTTGACCCCTCGATGAGACTGTGACCCAGTGCGACCGTACGACTCTGTGACCCATTCTGTCACCTTTGATATTGCAATAAATACAAGAGAAACACGAAAAACTCACTATACATACCTGGTTTTTCTGCGGAATGTGCTTAATTGCAAGCTTCTTTGTTGACAACAAAGGATTTCAACCTATTGGCAACGAATCCGATGCCGATTGCAAGCTACTCTCGCCGAATCTGTTGTGGTGTGGGGGAACAGTAATTTTCGCGCGAGAATTAGAGGTGCTCTAGAGGAGAGAGAAAAATTGTCGTCAAGGGTAATATGGGATTATCAATATTTTAAGGGTAGATTTGAAGTTGAAACTTTTTTTTTCAGCCAAGGGTATTTTTGAAGCACTTTAGCCCTACAGGGGTATTTTTTATAATCCCCCGGTGGAAACGCTGGATCTATTAAGAATTTTTGTCCACATCACTATTCCTCAAATCCTCGGTTTCTCACTCATAAGATATCGCATATAAGCCTCCTTGCACTTATTAATAACTTTTGTTTAAGCAACACTATAAGCCAAAATTGTTCCATGTGCCTAAAAAGTATTACAATTCACTAAAAAAAAATGTTGTCTTGTATAATCTTCACTGGTACCATAAAGTCGTACCACCTTCTTTTGTGAACACTTTAGCAAGTTCTAGTGTTGTAAAAGGATTTAGGATCGATCATGAGGTCAAGATAGACAAAGCTTCAGGTACTCAACCTAAGCAAATTTTGCTTAGCCAAAGCAAACCTATTGTTTTCATTAAAAAAGACCAAATGGGCGCCATGAATGAACCGAGAACATCACATAATGCGTCCAACTGTCTATTCGGAAAACTACAGCAATCAACTCTTTCTCATAAACTAATTTCGCCTTTTCAGTATTTGAAATCCTTGGCTCATCTATGCTATATGTCTTCCATGCTTTGATATTATAGCCCTGACACCTTACCCTGATGCATATGTCTCGATCACGACAATACTTGAACTAATGTCATTTCTACTTTCAATGCTTCAAATGCTTATTTGTTTGTCCTTGTAACCGTGTCCTTCTTAAGTAATGATGTCAAAGGTGTAAAAATTTCTGAGAGTCTCTAACAAACTTCCGATACTATTATAGAAATTCTTTGAATGTTGTAGTAAATCTCAGAACAAACCAATTTAACATTTCCTCTGCCTTGGAAGAATCAACTACAACTCCTTCTACTGATATAATATTCACTAAATAAGCAACTCAACCTTTTTTTCCAAAGGAACGCTTCTTTTTATTCACAAAACAACAGTTTCTTTTCTCAGGCGCCACCAACTTCAAGTGTTCCACATGCTCTTCCATTTTTTAATTACGAATGAGTATATAGTAGAGAAATACCAATACAAATTTCCTTAGAAACTCTCTGCAATTTTCACTCATCATGGACTGAAATGTTGTAGGAGCGTTTATTAAACCAAATGGCATCACATGAAATTCATAATGCCTTTCATGAGTCCTAACAGTAATCTTATGATACCCTATGGTTTAACTATGATCCGATGATATCCTACTCTTAAATCAAGCATAGAGGATATTGTTGATCCATGGAGCGCATCCAATAATTCATCAGTTATAGGTATTGGATACCCATCAAGAACTATGAGCTTGATTAACATGTTGTAATCGACACAATGATTACAGACACAAAATCTCCACTCTCTGTCTTTTTTCCCCTAAATAAGCAACATTAGATATGAGTATCGATTGATGCAAGGATGAACGATTTAAGCTATGAACATCTCCTTAACCAACCTTTCAACCTCATTCTTCCATGTAAATGTGTGATGGTAAGGTCTTAAATTGACAGGGAAGCATCTTTAGACAATGTAATATCATGTTCTCTTGTCTTGTGGGAGCTAATCCCATATTCTTCTCATACACATCATTAAATTGTTCAAGGATAAGTTGAATTATATAATAAACACCAATGTGACCCTTCTCCTCTAGTCCTTGCGAATCGGCTGCAGCGAGGACTATCCTTCAAGAGGAATCCTATTGGTGTGCATCCAGTAGGAATTAATAAAGGAAAGGAAAGAGGAGAAAGAGGGAAAAAAGGAGAGAGCTTTAGCAGCACAAGACGTACAAAAAATTAGAGAAAAAACAGAGTACACATAGAGAGAGGGAGAGCAGAACGCACACGATGACAAGGATTGAGCGATGGAGTCGGAGCGCGGAGGAGCTATTGAAGAAGTCGGTAATAGAATAGGGAGGGATCTCATTCGTTATCCATGTTGAATATAATTATCTTTCCTGTTTTTTTTTTCTAAGTTCATGTCCGAGTAGGTCCATAGCCATGGGTTAAAGAGCTTTGTCGATATGTAATGAAGTTTTGTTCTTAATGTTTGGTTATAATATTTGTTCGTTTCAGATTAATTGGTTGTTCATAATACTTTTATTCTTGTTGGTAACTTGAATAAATGTTTATAAAAATCTAATTGCATTGGGAGATGAATTGGATTTTGGAACGTAGCCATGATATGAAGTCTCAATTGATTTAGAACCTTCGCCGGTCGGTTAATTAAACTTAGGAATTAGGATAGCGATCTTAATGCATCTAGTAGGTGAGATTACACAATTTGAAGATTGGTAGTACACATGCTAGATGGTGGGTTTAGGCATCAGGAGAGTCATTCCCTAGGAAAGAGCTTGAATTCCTCGAATACGTAACGATATCTATAACCATGATCTTGTTAGAACCTCGTTGCATCATCGTGCATCTCTCGAAACCTATGGTGTTTAGTTCATTGAGTTTAATCCCATAGTTAGTTAGTTAGTTTATCTTTATTTGTATTCCAATCACTTAATAATTTTACACGTTCTATTCATAGTTACTAGCTTTAGAGTTGCATCGATTCCTCGTGTTCGACCCTAGTACTACACGATCCGTATTCTTACGGAAACGTTAGTCTAGGTAATTGATTACTTGAGATTAACCACATCACGACCCGAAAGAAGGATGTTGGCCCCGTGACTCGTGCTAGGGCTAGAGAGGAGGAAGCCTTGACCCTACTGATGTGCGGAAATTCAAGCTAAAATATTTCCTAGACCATTTCACCGCAAGTATACGGTTCGTGTAGTACCAGGGTCGAACTCTAGGGACTAATGCAACCAATTCTAGGAATATCACTAAACTAAGACGGTGTGAAAATAGATGATGGTGTGGTGCGAATATCTAAAAGACTAAACTAAATGAGGACAGCGATGAAAGGATGTGGAAGACTTGACGATGAATAACACTACGGGTTTCGGGATACCGGGAATCGTATGGATGTAACAACCTATCGAACTATCTTGATAACGGGAAATTCATGCTCTAAGATAGGAGTGATTCTACCGAGCCTAAACCTCCTAACCATAAGTACGTGCAATCCTACCTTCCAACAGTGATTAACTCGTACGATGGCAGCGTTACGCGCGCAATCCTAATTCCTAAGTCAATTAACCGACCGGTCAGATTCTCATTAATCGAACTTAACCTACAATTCAACAGTTCCGGATTCATACTTTAACCTTCCAGCAAAATACGAATTCCTATTTTACTGAGCGGGCAACACCAGTATAAGCGTTTACGATGTTGATTGTAGAACCGAATATCAAGACAAATACGATAGATCTAAGCATTAACGCAAAACTTGTACATCCATTATAAAACCGATAACCCTAGCCCATAGTTGGGAATCTACTCACTCATGGAGTTTACTGTCAATGGAAATAACATAACCCTAAACATGATAAAACCTAGGAAATCCGATGTCTCGATCTTCGCTATTGTGTTACCGATGTACGGATTGATGCTTCTCTCCTTCTCCAACGTCTCCCGAGCCTTTCCTGATGATTTCTAAGCCTTTCCTTGCCCTAGTCGTCGCCCCCTTGTGTCTGGATCTGATCTTCCCATTTAATTTTCTCCTTAAAACTCTAAATCAAGGTTGTTGCGAGAAAGACGGCCCGCTCGGGTACACGTTTTACCCGGTCGTGCAGAGGCGAGTCTGATCGTGTAAAGTGTTGAGCCCGATCGGGCAATGCTTCCCGATCGCGTAGTTGAACAGCCCGAGTCATGTAAACTCTCGGGGATTTTCAGGACTAATTGCCGCCCGAGCGGGTATCATGTTGTCGCCCGATCGGGTACCATCACCCGATCATGTTGTCTTCGTGCCCGGGTCATGTAGAGTGTTGTAATTAACCCCGTAGCTTTTGCCCGAGCGGGTAGACCTCAGTGCCCGAGGGGGCATTCTTGATTTCATGCTTTTACTTCATCCGCTCGATGCTCGGGTGTTCCATTGGTTCCGTGGCTTGAATTTGGCTCTGAGTGAATTGTGTCTTCAATTTGTGTGGTTTGATTAAGGAATTTGCCTTTTAACGCTCGTTTAGGCCTTGTCGCCTTAAAACCTGAAAACCAATAAAAAGGGCGTATGTAAAGAACAATCCTATCGGAATTGTAACTCGTGCTAAGAAATATATGCGAAAATGATACGAATACCTAGCCTAAAACTAATACACTTTACGTGTTATCACCTACCAGCAGGTCCCGTGACCCGAACTAAAGCTAAGAAGATCAAGGAAGTGTTCATCGGGTTTGTCACGGCCATCCCAGTTCAAGACGAGTACTCGAGTCTTCATGCGATTTCAATTATCCGTGTCATACTTCAAGCCGAAGCAAAACTCGCAACGATCAACAATTAGAGTAAGTGTTTTACGTGTACTCTTTTCTTTCCGTTGGTTTTGTCCCACGGGGTTTTCCAACGACGGGGTTTTAAAGAGACCGCGACTTACTTCCGCGACGTAATTGTTGATTCGAGGCTTGAAAATGAGTACACGTATTGAAGACCTATTTTACGATTAAAAACGATGGATACTAGCACGAAAATATTCGAAGAGTTAGTCATTCTGCAAAACAACGTGTCACATGAACGAAAGCCTAAGCGTACCGAGTATAGACTTATATCAATCGAAAGTTCCGAGCCATGCAATCCTACAAAAAATCTAAGTCTATTTCACAACCCTAGTTATCAGCCAAGCGATCTCCATACCAATTCCCCTAAGCTTAAGATATCATTAAACTCATTTTTCTCATTCTTATTCATTTTTTTTCGATACTTAGATCCACGCTTGGTTTCTAGGATGTCGAAGTCGAAGAGGGAAGGCTTTCTACTTTGACCCAGACTGTCTATGGCACAATCATAAGGTCGTGTGACCTTAGCGGAATGAAGAGGTGCGTTATTGAAGATTATTTTTTTCGCTTTTTATTTTTTTTTCTAGATTACGCATCACTCTAACCCTTAGGACGTAGAACAGCGCCTCAACCCACCACTTAAACCCCGAACCATCGCTCTCGATGTAATCATGTCAACGCTAATCTGGAATAGTCGAAAACTTATCCAAGATGACAGCGGAGTATAAGCATGTGGAATCTAATGACTATGAACGGTAAAGATATATCAAACAAGCAAGGGATAGACGGTATACATGGAGATATGGCTACTTGGTACTGAAACCTAAGAGGTGAATTCAACTATAGATCATGGCTTCAAACACAACTACTCGACTAATCGGTATCCAAAAGACTTCTAAGCAAACCTAGACTATTGTTCACGATTCGACAAGGTTCCAAAGTAATGACTAAACTTGAAAGTTCGTACTATGTATCCATCTATTATTCCTAATCCTAATCCAAATCGCAAATATGTCACTCATAATGAAAAATAAAATCGTATCACTCAAAATAGTACCCCCAGACCTGAACGGAACACAGTTCCGGTGTTCGAGATCTAGGAAGGATACCCGCATGCCAAAATTCGAGAAAATATAAGGTTTAAGAACGAATACACCTGGTGTGTTTTGCTTTCTCGAATTTGTGACACATCCGAATTTGTGACACTCTCTTGCTCTAATGCGGGTGTTATCGTGAAGGACCTGTGATGTGAATCATGCAACGCAAAAGATAAAGAAGAGAAAACTAAATCAATAAGTCCGAAAGAGCGTACATAAGCGCGAAGACGAAAAAGAAAGAAAATAAGAAAAAATATGTTCATAAAATAAAAAAATAGAAAAAGAAAGAAAAGGAAAAAGGAAGAATGGTCTAATCCTTTTCCTCTCCACCGCGGGTGGTTGGAGGGTCTGCTGGCTCCGCGGGTGCCCCTTCCCCAGGTGGAAAATAAAATGACTGCAGCTCGTATGGAATGTGCGGGCGATATGGAATGGAGCCAGTGTGGTAGTCCTGCGGGATCGGCACGTACGGCTCCTGATAGTGCTGCATGCTGAGCTGCTGGAATCTACGAACGGACTTCGTGAGATAGTACGTGTGCTGAATGGACTGCTCCTGAAACTGCTGCTGCTCCGCATATCTCGCAGCCTCAATGTCGTGCCTCGCCGCCTCGAGGTCGTACCTCTGCTCTACCATATAAGACTGATATCTACTCTCCTCCGCAACATAACTGAGAACGTCGGAGACACCTTCCATGGAAGGGAAGTCGGAGCGGTGATGAGGGCAGTCTGGGCGAGCGCGCGAATGAGTGGCGCGTCGGCTGCGCTGTCGAGACATCGACGGCCCTGGTGCAACGGCTGAAGGTGGATCTACCTCACCTAGTCCCGGGCCGATGTATCCGATTGCTGAGTCAATCCTGAAACGTACGCCTTCCTCGTCTAGACCCGGAAATCTGAATCTCATGTAGGTCAACTTCCAAGTTTCGACCGTGTTCATCCTTGTATCTCCATATGACTCTATACCTCTTGATCGATATCGCCCTTCGGTTGCACAAATTCTGAAGGTTCAGCTCGGGCTCCTCATTAATCTTGTCCTCTGTCAGGATACCAAGATTGATCCCGACTCTACGTGCTATCATTGTGGCAATCCCACCACACATAATCTTCGTGTCCGTGCTGCATTTCTCGGTGGCGATGTCGTGGAAGTGCCTCATGACTAGCGATGCCAAGTCAACGTCTACTATGTCCCACTCGTCCATAGCTAATCCTGTGTGTACCACCCGCCTAAGGTATGTCAACTCCGTGTGGTTGACTCCACCTTGTGCTCTTTTTCCTAGGATAGAGGAGACTAGGAAATAATGGAAATACCTTAGAGCAGGGTGGCGTATATGGCTGGCTTTAGTCCTCGTTGAGTAATCACCATATGCTATCTGGGCCCAGAATTGCGCTTGACGGCTCCTGTTGTGCTCGGGCATTTTTGTAAAGTTGTAGTGCGGGAGTCAAGCACGATCGCAAACTGTCGCGCGCTAAGCCGCTAGTTCTGCCCCAGCAGACGGAACTCCATGAATGCTCTCTCCCGATCTCCTGACTCGGGGAAGAATGTCGTGTACGATACGAAGAATTCCGCTATAAGGTTGCGGTACGTATACTCCTGTATGTCCCGCAATCCCGTCCATCCCAGCGTGTTGAAGATGGCATCAATGTGCTCCTCGATGTAGAGGGCACTCATAGCTTCCGAGGATAGGAAGCGGGATGGGAATATACGCGGCTGCAGCTCGGTGAATCTCGACTTCTGACCAGACAAAAAGGTTGTGTCCTGTAGTTGTATTGTTGATGGGACGTTGTGATCGGCATGTACGGCGTTAGTTCCCTGATGGCATTCGACTTTGCTGGCCATCCGTGTTCTGGATCGTAGCCATCAGATCGTCGTTTTTTCGAGCTTTGGAAGAGCTTCGGGGCCATCCGCAAAACAATCGAAGAAGATAAATCGAATGTTAGTCACTGTTTGCAATATGCCCGCTCAGCTAGGTAGTCTTGCCCGCTCGGGCTCAATTTCGGCAAAATACCCCGTAAGTATCGCTCGACTCGGGTGAATTCACTGCCCGAGCGGGTTCAAATTCACACTGCCCGATCGGGTTCTAACCCTAGCCTGATCGGGCTGGTTCACGAAATCGCGACATCCAGTTCGCGTTCGTGTTTCAATCCGCAAATTTGCCCTAAATCTTTTCTAACCAGGCCTAAATTTACTCCATAGCAATCCAAATCACAGAATATTGCATAAATATACCTAGAATTCGAGAGGAATTGAGAGATTTTTGGGTTATTTCGCGAGATAGGAGGGAGAGGGTATTTCGAGTAACCGAGGGTGGTCGACCGGTGACGATGGTGAACGGCGGCGGCGTTTGAGCGACTCCGGCAGATGATGCAGCATGAAGGGTTTCAAGTGTGGGAGCACGGTCGGGTCGAATTTTGGTTGTAAGAATGGCCGCTCGGGTTACTCGGAATAAAGACTTACCCTGTGCAGAAGATTCACAATGCTCGCGCGGGTCCTCTGAGTCGCCCGATCGGGCGTCTTTGAGTTTTGACCTACCCGCTCGGGTGGAGGATGTATGCGCGATCGGGCATTGCTGCAGAAACCGAAAAATTTACGAGGAAAACCAGGCAGTAAAAATCAATGAGACCACTAAAATTCCTAAATCCTAAAAATTTGTCCAAGTCTTAAAAAGAGTTAAAAAGTAGAAATAAAATGAAAATGACGAAAAGGATACGGGGTTCGGGTTGCCTCCCAAGAAGCGCTTGTTTAAGGTCGCGAGCCTGACCAAAGCGTGCTACTCGTCAGGTGCACGTCCTCGACGTCGTCATGTCCGTAGTGTTTCGCGTGCAATATATGCTCGATAAGGTGTGGCACGCGGATCAGTTGAGTCCCTTTCACGATCGGTAATGTCTACCCTAAGATTGGTCATGGTGCTCTCTAAGTTGGATGCTAGATCATGCTGTCCAAACATTCTGGTTGAGCTGTTCTTAAGTCCGGTTGTGTACTCCATGAAACTGGTTAGGCGTTCGTCGCTTGTTTCCTTCAGCGTCTCCAGAGATGTTTTGTGTATGAGCCTTTGTGATGAAGGCTTCATCTTTACCATGGGTGCTTTATCAATGTCCCAATTGTGAGCTGGACGTTTGGTGTAGCTTCTCGGCATCTCAGGGTCATTTATGTATAGACTTGCACCGCATTTAGCTAGGGTTTTGTGGAAGTCTCGGTCGGGGGATTCCTCCTTCTTTTCGTTGTTAAGCAGCTCGTTTGGTATCTTGTAATTTCCTTCCGCAGCTGCTATGAGATTCATATCTACGGAATCCATATTCTGAAATTCTTCACAAACTTCTTCGGCTAAATCCTCAAAGATGCCGTCGGGGAACACGAAATCGATAGCGCACGGTTGCTCAATTGTGTTCACTAAGCTGAATTCTACTTCTACCTCGGGTTTCTTCATGTGCTCATCAATGTCCGTAGCCTTATCCACAGCCGTATTAGATTCATCTTCTTTTTCAATTAACGAGGGATTTGGCTGATCTACCGTCTTACAATCCCATAGGCAGATTTCACTGACATGTTCACGAGGATTTATTTCTGAACTTCCCGATAGAACCTCTTGTGGTTGTGATGCCCCTTGTGCAAGTTCTGAAGCTTGCGTGTCTAATTGTCTAAGGAAGTCGTCCATCTGCTCATTTGCGCTTCCTTGTTCCGCTTCCACTCCCATAAACAAGTTGGTTCGACTCTCATATACTCCAAGGAGGTGGGTGTACATTGCGGCACAATCGGGGGCTACTTCATATTGGTTTGGGTGTGGCTGAGGCACATATGACTGATAGCTCTGGGTTTGGGGCTCCGTCCATGGCTGAAGGTTCCCAAACGATGACTGTGCATTCAGCATACCCTCGATGTTCCTATACGGGAAGTATGCGTGATCGCTCCATTCGTGATTGTACGTATTCCCGAAAGGCTGATTGTAGCTATCGTAGATCTCTTCTTCATACCCCCAAGCGTTTTGTTCCCATGATTGCTCTGAGTATTGCAGATGGTATAAGTCAGAGAGCATACGACGAATTTCGGAAAGTTGATATCTGAATTCAGCTATGTCGGCACCCGAAGAGTTGAAGTTGTCCATGTTTCCTCGCAAGATAAAGAACACCAAATTCGATTAAGCTCCGAGAGGTAAAGAAAAATTTGACTCCATAAGAAAGAAAAACAAAAACAAAAAAATACGAAAAACAAAAGAAGACTCCGGAAAGGACTACATCTTAATCTAGCCAATTCCTAGTCTAGGCCGTAATTAGTCCCCAGCAACGGCGCCAAAAACTTGATGTGCGGAAATTCAAGCTAAAATATTTCCTAGACCACTTCACCGCAAGTATACGGTTCGTGTAATACCAGGATCGAACTCTAGGGACTAATACAACCAATTCTAGGAATATCACTAAACTAAGACGGTGTGAAAATAGATGATGGTGTGGTGCGAATATCTAAAAGACTAAACTAAATGAGGACAACGATGAAAGGATGTGGAAGACTTGACAATGAAGAACACTACGGGTTTCGGGATACCGGGAATCGTATGGATGTAACAACGAAAGATCATAAACCTATCGAACTATCTTGATAACGAGAAAATCATGCTCTAAGATGAAGAGTGATTCTGCCGAGCCTAAACTTCCTAACCATAAATACGTGCAATCCTACCTTCCAGCAGCGATTAACTCGTACGATGGTAGCGTTACGCGCGCAATCCTAATTCATGATCAAGCACTGGTGGCATATAGCGACTCAGCGGGACAGCCTATGGGTGAGGTGGATACATCATAGGTATTTGACACGGGTAGGCCCTTGGGAATTGAATGTGAATCGGCGGGACTCCCCTCTGATCAAGACGATTCTACATGTTCGAGATATGGTGCGTGCATTGGCAGGCAACGAGGCTAACAGCATGGAAAGAATAGAGGGATGGTGTGAGATGGGAAGATTCTGGATATCCAAGGCGTACGACGATATACGGCCTAGGAAACTGGTGGTAAACTGGGCAAAGGAGCCGACACACAATACGCCAAAGCATTCATTCATCCTGTGGCTGGCTCTACTAGGTAAGCTTCCAACCCTTGATCGCCTCACTTATCTAGATATCGACAAAACATGCAGGTTATGTAATCAGCATATGGAGAGCCACAACCACTTGTTCTTCGAGTGTGGATATGCCCAGCAAATATGGTACCAAGTGTGTGACCGCCTGCACATCCCGCGGTCCACCACAACGATCCAAGATGCACTCACATGGCTGAGGAGAAATGCTGCTCGGGATGATTGCTTAGCGCGAGCACAGGTGTATGCCATTGCGGCCTCGATCTACCATCTTTGGCGTGTCAGAAATGGAAGCATATTTGACAACAAGCGACTTCCAATTGTGGTAGCCGTTCGACTGATTATGGACCACATATCTCTAGTACTACATGATAAATTTCCCTCGACCACAGTGGAGACTTTGCAACTCGGGAGGTAGATTGGGTGGGTTATCCGTAGGAAGCTGGCTTGATGCTGACTATATATCGTATATCTTGTATCTTGATTATGTCGAATATTTGGTGTTTATTTTTGCGATGTTTCGTATCCATCGCAGGGGTGCTCTTTTTCCTCAATGTCGGGTTTTTCCCTAAGGGTTTTACTGCTTTGAGGTTTTAATGAGGCCCGGGGTGACCTGTACCCTGCTCTCATAGCTGCGATGTGAGATAGTACTTTTGTGTGTATTGTTGTAGCACAGTATGGGTGGCCTGCGTGTTACCCCATGTGTGCTAATGACAACCAGTCTGTATGTGTAACCGTTATCTTCTCCCTTAATGGGACACACGAAATAAATTTACTTCCAACCAAAAAACATTCCTAAGTCGATTAACCGACCGGTCAGATTCTCATTAATCAAACTTAACCTACAATTCAACAGTTCCGGATTCATACTTTAACCTGCCAGCAAAATACGAATTCCTATGTTACTGAGCGGGCAGCACTAGTATAAGCGTTTACGATGTTGATTGTAGAACCGAATATCAAGACAAATACGATAGATCTAAGCATTAAAGCAAAACATGTACATCTATTACAAAACCAATAACCCTAGCCCATAGTTAGGAATCTACTCACTCATGGAGTTTACTGTCACTGGAAATAACATAACCCTAAACATGATAAAACCTAGGAAATATGATGCCTCGATCTTCCCTATTGTGTTACCGATGTACGGATTGATGCTTCTCTCCTTCTCCAGCGTCTCCGGAGCCTTTCCTGATGATTTCCAAGGCTTTCCTTGCCCTAGCCGTCGCCCCCTTGTGTCTGGATCTGATCTTCCCACTTAATTTGCTCGTTCAAACTCTAAATCAAGGTTGTTGCGAGAAAGGCGGCCCGCTCGGGTACACGTTTTACCCGGTCGTGCAGAGGCGAGCCCGATCGTGTAAAGTGTTGAGCCCGATCGGGCAATGCTTCCCGATCGCGTGGTTGAACAGCCCGAGTCGTGTAAACTCTCGGCGATTTTCAGGACTAATTGTCGCTCGAGCGGGTATCATGTTGTCGCCCAATCGGGTACGATTACCCGATCATGTTGTCTTCGTGCCCGGGTCGTGTAGAATGTTGTAATTAACCCCGTAGCTTTTGCCCGAGCGGGTAGACCTCAGTGCCCGAGCGGGCACTCTTGATTTCATGCTTTTACTTCATCTGCTCGATGCTCGGGTGTTCCATTGGGTTTCGTGGCTCGAATTTGGCTCTGAGTGAATTGTATCTTCAATTTGTGTGGTTTGATTCAGGAATTTGCCTTTTAACGCTCGTTTAGGCCTTGTCGCCTTAAAACCTGAAAACCAATAAAAAGGGCGTATGTAAAGAACAATCGTATCGGAATTGGAACTCGTGCTAAGAAATATATGCGAAAATGATACGAATACCTAGCCTAAAATTGATATACTTTACGTGTTATCACCTACCAGCAGGTCCCGTGACCCGTTCTAAAGCTAAGAAGCTCAAGGAAGCATTCATCGGGTTTGTCAAGGCCATCCAAGTTCAAGACGAGTACTCGAGTCTTCATGCGATTTCAAATATCCGTGTCATACTTCAAGCCGAAGCACAACTCGCAACGATCAACAATTAGAGTAAATATTTTACGTGTACTCTTTTCCTTCCGTTGGTTTTGTCCCACGGGGTTTCCAACGATGGGGTTTTAACGAGACAGCGACTTACTCCCGCGACCTAATTGTTGATTCGAGGATGGAAAATGAGTACACGTATTGAAGACCTATTTTACGATTATGTTTTGTTTTTGAATTTTTGATATTTTTAGGTCATTTAATTAGGAGCCTTGCATGGCTACTTAGCATTTATTACCCATTAAATCCTCGCATGAATATCCTTGACTACATGTGGCCACTCATATGCATGGTGTAGAACAACTTCGAACTTTGATTTTTAAACTTGAATTTTTCTATGAAGAATTCATCTTGTTGGTGTGTAATATCCAACAAACCGTTGGTGAGTAATATCCAACGAATCGTTCATTCTTCATAGGTGTGTAATATCCTCAAAGATGAGCCGGTGAATCGAGAGCTTTTCCGTAACTCTCGTGCGATCATTCGCCCCATCCACCTTTTGCGAGGAGTTTTGCGACTCGGCTGCAGCAATGACTATCCTTCAAACCTTCGTCTAAAGTGTGTTCCAGTGAGGATTGCGTCACATGCATAATTGTGAGAACAAATCTCGAAACTCCATTGCCTTACTCCTCATTGTGTGTTTTCGAGCGAACACACCTTGAAGATCCTTTGCAATGTCCCTCGTTGTTTGTTCTCGAGCAACTTGTGGTGGATCTAAGATCTTTTTCACATCATTCTTTTTTTGTAGTAACTTCTTGTAGTCTTTATTAAGTGTTATTGGTGTCCACGTGGGGTCTTTAGCTATCTTTTCATACCAAAATGTATGTGTATGTCTCATAATTCCATTTCCTTACTCCTCATTGTTTTTTCTCGAGCTAACACATCTTGAAACTCCCTTGTCCCTCATTTTTTATCCTAGTGAAACTTATGGCGGATCCAAGATCTTGTTCACATCATCCCCTTACTTCTTTAAAAGGATTTTTTCAAAGAACAATTCAAAATATCTCTAATAATCCGGTAGTCTATAGGATTAGTAAAGAAAAGACACTCTCAAATTATCACAACTTAGTATTTAATGTCATACAATGGGTCCTTTATTTATAGGGACCAAACAATAATGAAAAACGAAATAGAATAACCTAACTTAAAAACACTCGGTAAATCGCTCAGTCAAACGATCTGATTGCTCGGTCGAGCGCCGCATAAGTCTTAAACCGAAAATCAGAAAAAATCAAGAAAAGTGGACGAGATAAAATGCTCGAGTTGAGTATTTCTTGTTCTGGCCGATCATCTTAGCCGAGCAAAACTCTGCAGTGGTCGAACACAATGCATGATGCTTCTATTTCTTGCTCCTTTTGGACTCATCTCCTTGTAAGGACTTCTCTTAGTTTTTCCTAAATTTTATTGGCTATCCTCGTGGGGTCTTTAGCCATTCTTTCATATCCAGTTGTGCTCTTTTGTCTTGTCCCTTATTGTTCATCCTCGTAAAACTTGTGGCATATCCCAAGATCTTGTTCACATAAAAAATTGACTTTGAATAGGATGAATAATCCCGCTTTTGGCATATCTTTTATAAATTTTTTAATCTCATCCTTCTATGCATAAGGGTAAAGAAATGATCTCACACTCACATATCCTGCATAAGGGTAACTAGTATACGACATTTTCAATCACATTATCCATACCACATCTCTCGAAACAAAGTTATGAATTGTACCATTATTAATTAAGACGAAATCATATTGTTGACCAATATTACCTTTCACCTTTAGTGTATTTAGAGAAGTAATTTAAACAGCTAAATTCATGGATAACTTGGAAAACTGACCCATATGTACATTCTAGTTATCCTCATGCCCCAATTGATCCTCCTAATCCCCTATCAGCTTTTATCAAAATTATTTTCACCTCCTTTCATTTACAATGATGGCCAACAAAATATTTCTCATCACAACGAAAACTTTTATCAAAATTATTTTCACCTCCTTTCATTTACAATGATGGCCAACAAAATATTTCTCATCACCACGAAAACATAAACATTTGTTTCGCCTTTCATCCACAATATGTTAATTTTCACTTGTTATCATGGTGTTCAACCTTTTCCATTCTCCCAACATTACTTTGTCCATTGTCATTATATGTTATCTAATTGTATGTATAGCCTCGATTTGGAGTTAAAGAAAGCCCCATATACATACTTTCAGTTCAACATTGAACTGTTTGTGGAAGAATGATCCTTGAACTCGCCACTTCCACTAATATTCTCATTCACTCTTATGGCTATTTCAATCAATTTTTCCAATCCTTGAGGTTGCATGATGTTAATTGTTTCTTTCACTTTAATCCATTCTCAAATGCTGCTTCCAACATATCATCTCGAGTGTGATGAAGTTGTGCTACAAATTCCCAAAGCTCTTGATATACGATGAAAGTGTACAAGATTTTTTTTAAGTAAACAATCGAGCTTTTGCTTTACCATTTAAACCAGCTCCAAATCATGTTTCAATTGAGATCTAAAATCGCTTAAATCCATAGAATCTTTTCTAGATTGATGCCAATTATACCAATTGAGAGCTTTTGTATCAATACTTATAGAAGCTAACCTCAATTTCTCACTATCTAATGTATTCCCAAGAACAAAAAATCTTTATGCCCCAGATAACTATGTTGAAGTATTATATCCTTCAAACATAGTCATCTGATTTTTTTTAATGAGTATGAGATGTACAAAAAATTTATCAACGCCTTCCTCCTAAATCATGTGCCCATTGTCTCCACCTTGACTATATCTTCTTCCACTCCATGACTGTCGCAATGACCTCTTGTGAGTTAGATGTTATCACTAATGCTTAGCCATAATTGTAATCCTCACCTGCACAAACTGATTCGCTAGTGAAACTGTCAATGAAAAAGGATATAATTAAAAATCGTATGCCTATTATGTAATATTAAGTAGTTGAGGTCAAAACGTAATTACTGAAATGTTTAGTAATATAAATACAAAAAGAAAACAGGTTTTCTCAAAAAAATTCATAACTCACACGAATCAAAACCCTAGCCACCCAAAGAGAAAAAAAGAACGAAAAACAGTTTTTTCGTTCTCGACCAAAAATCCGCACCAACGGTTGATTACAGATCCCAATCTCAGTGTGGATACAAGTACAGGGTTTGTACGTTCAAATCTTACATCCATTTATCGTCAGATTCAGCCAAACAGGTTCGAAATCGTTTCTAATTCTGTTTTTCGTTGAAACCAATCGAACCTAGTCTCGAATATGAATAGATCTCTAAACGGGTTGTTAAAACACGTTTCCGCACCCTAAGTAGCAACCCCATAGTGGTATCAGAGCGTTTGGTCGTCTGTTCTAGATTAAGATTTGATTTTTTTTTACGAAAAAATTGCGAGAAAAATCCCTAGGTGGCACGCTCGGCTCCTGAAAAACCCGTGCGACCGAATTACCGTGTCGAGCACAAAGCTACCCTGGCTGGTGGCGGCCGAAACGCTACCCGACCGAACGAGGGACACTGGACGACCCAACAAGCGTCGTGGGTGATCATCTCGTTTTTATACGTATTTCTTGCACGATTTAGGAGACGTTTTTGATACATATGTGATGTTCTACGTATGATTCCGTATCCGTTTTACTTGCTTTCATGCTTTTCATGTTCTTACAGGTTTTTACGCGTATTTGGACCATTTTGGAGCTAAAGGAACATGCACGGAGCTAAGGAGCAACTTCGGGGATCATCACGGGACAAACGGGACGAGATTGAGCATGGAAAAGCCTCACCCGGTCGGGCACAACCCTTGCACGATCGGGAAAAACCTACGGCCAATTGTGTGGACCATTTAGCACGACTCGGGCAAGCATGCCCGACCATTTTGCCTTGTGCCC
>CM071867.1:10935251-10948327 GCA_036759665.1 Gynandropsis gynandra | reverse complement strand
ACGGGACAAACGGGACGAGATTGAGCATGGAAAAGCCTCACCCGGTCGGGCACAACCCTTGCACAATCGGGCAAAACCTACGGCCAATTGTGTGGACCATTTAGCACGACTCGGGCAAGCATTGTGACCATTTTTCCTTGTGCCCGAGCGGGCACACATGCCATGCCCGATCGGGCACCATTCCAGCACCACAGGACGCGCACGTACTGCCCTACCCGCGCCCGAGCGGGCACACTCACTACCCGAGCGGGTCGCGGAACGAAACTGCTCAAAACTTAAGTTAAATTAACTTAAGACATAAGGGAACTCGTTGGGCATTTTAGGCAACAATTGGACCGACTTAGGAGGCTTAAAAGGAGGCAAAAAGACGTCATTACAGAAAGCTTACAGAGGAGAACAATTGAGCGAAAGATTGAGCAGATTCTTGCGAGGAGATAAGCGAGGAGCATTGGAGATCAAGCGCCACCACTTCGGTTTTGTTTGGTTTTTATGTTCCTTAGACTTTCTACTATGTTTATGTGTCTTTACAGACGCATGAGCGAGTAGTTTGTTTGTTCTAGGAGAAGGGATTAGCCCTTGGCTATCCCGAGACCGCTTTTGATCTATTTTGAGTGCATCTTCCCGTTTTAGTTTATCTATTCTCTATCTGAGTGCTTAAATTTACTTGTGTTTGCACTGATCACGTAGATACATGTGTTAGGGGTTAGGAGAAGGAACGAAAGGAGAATTCTAGTCCTAGAAAATCAGGTTTAGAACAACCGAGGTTAGGCAACGAAAGTAGGGTAGCAACGGTTGAGGATGAACGGGCGAATCACAGAGTTTATGGGTTTAGTTCATGGTGTCAGCCACGAAAGTAGGGGGAAGCTTGTCTAGATCACGTGTCTATGCCTTGACAGAGGGTAGATATCATGTTAGGATCATCCGCCTTAGATAGCTTTAACAGAGATTGCATGAAGATAAGCGAGGAGCGTTGGAGATCAAGCAGCACCACTTCGGTTTTGTTTGGTTTTTATGTTCCTTAGACTTTCTACTATGTTTATGTTTCTTTACAGACGCATGAGCGAGTAGTTTGTTTGTTCTAGGAGAAGGGATTAGCCCTTGGCTATCCCGAGACCGCTTTTGATCTATTTTGATTGCATCTTCCCGTTTTAGTTTATCTATTCTCTGTCTGAGTGCTTAAATCTAGTTTTGTTTGCGCTGATCACGTAGATGCATGTGTTAGGGGTTAGGAGAAGGACCGAAAGGAGAATTCTAGTCCTAGAAAGTCAGGTTTAGAACAATCGAGGTTAGGCCACGAAAGTAGGGTAGCAACGGTTGAGGGTGAACGGGCGAATCACAGAGTTTATGGGTTTAGTTCATGGTGTCAGCCACGAAAGTAGGGGGCAGCTTGTCTAGATCACGTGTCTATGCCTTGAGAGAGGGTAGATATCATGTTAGGATCGTCCGCCTTAGATATCTTTAATTGGGATTGCATGATAGATAGGTTGATCGTTGGTTTCGGTAGTCTTGTGGTGAAACCGGATTCCTAGGACGTTTGTCTTATCGTTAGAACCCAAGTAGTTTATTTACATTTAGTATTTCATTCCTCATCACCATTCTTTCTTTAGCAAGTTTGATTCGTAGTTCGAGTTTAGGTAGTGTTGCGTAGTCTCTGTGGGATCGACACCTAAAATACTACACACGTGCCGTGCACTTGCGGGTAGATTAGGTTATTTATATTTAACTCTGATAACGCATCAGTGGGGTGATGGGGCGAGCGCAGTGTGCGAGCGGGCAAGCATTTGGGTGGTGACGGTGCATAGGGTTTCAAACCCTAGCCCGACCATACGCCCGAGCGGGCGTTCCAAGTGACCCCGAGCGGGCAAGCAGCTAGTCAATGGTGCTGTAGAAAAAAGATGGAACCCTAGCCCGAGAGCCCAAGCTCGAGCAGCGTGCACATCTTGGGGCGGGTGAACGCCCAATCCCGAGCGGGCATGCGTACCAAGCTCGAGCGGGCAAATGCTGCCAGGCTGACCGGGCAAGCGCAGCGCCTCGAGTGGGGGACGTGCACGGTCTGTGCGGGCTCACCTTCTGCCAAATCCAAGCGGGTTCGTTGCTAGCCCGAGTCGTGGGAGAAAATCTGGAAACACATCCGTACAGGCTTATGTGACAGCAAGCACGGGTCATGTAGTTTTGAGAAAAATTAAAATAATTAAGTTTTTCTATGATAAATTGTTTATCATTCGGCTTTTCTTTCGTCGTGGACGTATGATTAGACTCTTGTTCACATGGTACGACCTGACTACCGGGAGGCATGTAGTTCAAGGATTTGATTTATATTTCTATGATATTAGATGTCTAGTGGGAGGAACAATTAGTTCTTGTACACGCCTGGCCAACCTGGGGGACATAAACCTAATTGTTATCTGACCATGAGTTGAAGTATGAACTCAACTATATCAATAGAGACGACCTGACTACCATGTGACTATGTGATATAGAGCCACACTGAATTCACTACGAATTTTATGGGGATAAAATTTGTAAAGAATCTACTTTATATGGTTAGAAAATATCTTGACTACCAAGGGGCTCAGGCATATAGTTATAGATTAATGCTAATGAGAAATAAGATTTTTGATGTTATTGTAGCATTGATTAGCGAGCATATCATTTAGATAAAGTCCATGTCCTGATGATATTTACGATGTCTAACTCTCTGTTGTTTATTTTCTTTTGTTTTAACAGATCTCTTGAGAATGTCTCAATTCAGCCTACGTCCTATTCTCAAGACCAACAAGCTAGTTGGGGAAAACTTTAATGAATGGCAACACAACTTGTGTCTGATGCTGACAAATGAGAAGTTGATCGATGTGATCGACAAACCAGCTCCTCCAACACTAGATCCAGCAAATGATGAGGCTTTTAGTGACTTCACCAAGTATGAGGAAAAGTGCATCATTGTGAAGTGCCTCATTTTGGCTTCAATGAGTGGCGAACTCCACAAGCAGCATGAGCATATGGATGCCAAGCAGATCATGGAACATCTTAAGAAGATGTTTGGTGAACAGAGTCGCACGGTAAGGTCTAATTTGTTGGGGACTTTGTTCAAGTCTGCTCTGAGTGAGGGCTCTCCTGTAGGACCCCATGTTCTGAGGATGATAAGTCTGATAGAACAGCTTGAAAAGTTGGGGTGCACCTTCTGCAAGGAGATGTAGAAGGAAATGATCATTCTCCTCGTTCGTTGTTAACTACAACATGAACAAGTTGGATGTCGAGCTGCATGAGATGCACAACATGCTCACTGAGTATGAGAAGCACATGTCCTTTGGGAAGAAGGGATCAGGATCTGTCCGATGGTTGGACAGTCCTCTCAACAGAAGAGGAAGGGCAAAAAAAGGCCAAGGACCAGACAGAGCACGCCCAAGGTTGGTATGACCAAGGCAAAGGGCGGTGCTGGTAAGGCTGACAAGTCAGATGCTGAGTGTTTCTTCTGCAAGAAGAAGGGGCATTGGAAGAGGAACTGCAACGAATACCTTCAATCTCTCAAGGGCAATAAATAAGGTAAGACTTCCATGGAAAATGTTTTCATGGTTTCCTTGACTACTATTGATTCATCTAGATGGGTATTGAATACCAATAGCAGTTTTAACATTTGCAACATGTTGCAGGGGCTGATGATCAGTAGGAGATTCAAGAAGGCAGAAGTCAGTCTCAAGGTAGGAAATGGCACAAGTGTTGTTGTTCTAGCCGTAGGATCGATTTCTCTTGTTATGCCTACGGGCAAGACTTTGTTGTTAGATCACTATTATTATGTTCCGAAGTTTGTTTCGAACATAATTTCTATTTCTATGCTTGATAGACGTGGATTTCAAATAGTTTTTTAGTAGTAACATTTTCTCTATTTATCATGGTAATGATTTATGTATGAATGGTTATTTACAACAAGAAATTTACGTCTTACCTAGTGGTAATGTTGAATTACTTAACATGCATGGTTCGGGCCAAACGAGAAAGATAGATGATCGTAAAAAACAGACGTATCTTTGGCATTGTAGACTTGGTCATATCGGTGAGAAGAGAATCAATAGGTTGCATAAGGATGGCTTTCTGGACCATTTTGATTATGAATCTTATGCAACTTGTGAGTCTTGTCTCACTAGTAAGATGACTAAATCTCCGTTTAGTAGAACCGGAAAGAGAGCTACAGAACTTCTGGGAGTTGTACATACTGATGTATGTGGACCTATGAGGGTTCAAGCCAAGGGTGGATATTCATATTTCATTATATTCACGGATGATATGTCAAGATATGGTTTGTGTTCTTGATGAAACACAAATCCAAATCTTTTGAAATGTTCAAGAGATTCTGTAGTGAAGTGGAGAAACAAACCGGAAAGAGTATCAAGGTGTTGAGATCAGACCGGGTGGTGAATATCTAAGTCATGAGTTTGTCGATTATCTAAGGCAAAATGGGATTTTGTCTCAGTGGACTTCTCCTGGAACACCACAGCATAATGGTGTATCCGAAAGGAGAAATCAGACTTTATTGGATATGGTCTGATCTATGATGTGGTTCATAGATATTCCAATCAACTTGTGGGATTATGCTTTAGAAGCAGCTGCATATATCTTAAACAAGGTTCCCACTAAAGCAATCTCTAAGACTCTATATGAGATATGGAAGGGACGAAAATCTAACCTGAATCATATCAAGGTTTGGGGGTTGTCTGACCTTCGTTAAGAAACTTCAGCCAAACAAGCTAGATGCTAGGTCTTATAGGTGTAGATTCATTGGCTATCCCAAAGAAACTATGGGATATTATTTCTACCACCCGTCTGAGCACAAAGTGTTTGTGGCCAGAACTGCAACCTTTCTTGAAAGGGAACTCCTTGAGGACGTAATTCATGGTGGAGAAATAGTTCTTGACGAAATTTAAGAACCCGACAAACCAACACAAGCTAAGGGACATGAGATGTCAAATGAGCGATCTTGGTTAGGTGATATGTTGTTAGGCTCCAGGGCTTCATCTTCAAATGTTGAAGTGACAATACCCATTCAGGAACAAGTTCAAGAACAAGTTGAGGAACTAATTCAAGAGTCTGTTCAAGAACAAATCCAACAAGATATTCCAGTGCAGGTTGGACCTGCTACACAGGCTTCCTTGAGAAGGTCAACACGTTCTCAACGTGCATATGAAAGACTAAATCTGATGGTGCAAGAGGACGTGATTGGTCATAGAGATGATGACTCGTTGACTTTCCAAGAAGCTATACAAGGTCCAGATTCTGAGAAATACTGGAAAGTCATGGAATCCGAGATGGAATCTATGAAGGTCAACAAAATGTGGACTTTAGTTGATCCTTCGGAGACTTCCACACCAATTGGTTGTAAATGGGTTTACAAGAGGAAGATTGGAGCAGATGGGCGGGTAGAGACCTATAAAGCTCGTCTAGTTGCCAAGGGGTATATTCAACGAGAAGGGATTGACTATGAAGAAACGTTCTCCCTTGTGGCAATGCTCAAATCTATTCGGATTCTGCTTGTGATAGCAGCATTTTATGACTATGAGATTTGGTATATGGACGTGAAAACAGCTTTCCTTAACAGAGAGCTCCAGGAAGAGGTTTTCATGGCTCAACCTGAGGGTTTCACATTGTCGATTCAATGTCATATGTTATGCAAGCTTCAAAGGTCCATTTATGGACTCAAGCAAGCTTCTTGTAACTGGAACATTCGCTTGAATAAGGCAGTTGAAGAGTTCAACTTCGTTAGATGCGATCAAGAACCTTGCGTGTACAAGAAATTTTGTGGGAGCGCGGTTGTTTTCCTTGTGCTTTATGTGGATGACACATTTCTAATAGGGAATGATATTCATGCGTTGCAAGAGACAAAGTCGTGGTTGTTTGATCAGTTCTCCATGAAGGATCTAGGAGAAGCAGCCTATATTCTAGGAATCAAGATCTATAGGGATAGATCGAAGAGGTTGCTTGGATTGTCACAATCCCAATACATTCACAGTATCGTGAGACATTACAACATGGAAAATTCCAAGAAGGCTATCTACCGATAGGCACTAGAATTTCTCTTTCTAGGGAGGATTGTCCTAAGACCCTGGAAGAAAGAGAGTGTATGAGTCGGCTTCCCTACAATAGCGCAATAGGAGGCATGTACTCCATGACATGTACTAGGCCCGACGTAGTATACAAGCTAAGTGTGGTGAGTAGATATCAGGCAGATCTTGGTGAGGAACATTGTAAGGTTGTTAAGAACATCCTTAAGTACTTGAGAAGGACTAAGGACCTGATCCTTATTTATGGTAATTCTAACTTGGAGTTAGAAGGATTTACTGATGCGAGTTTCTCGACAAACAAGGATGATAGTCGATCCATTTCAGGCTATATATTTTGTCTGAATGGAGGAGCAATAAGTTGGAAAAGTTCCAAGCATACTACTATAGTCGATTCGGTGACTGAAGCAGAATACATAGCGGCTCGTGAAGCAGCTAAGGAAGCGGTTTGGATGAGAAAGTTCATAGACGAACTTGGTGTGGTGCCTTCGATAAAGAAAGTGGTTCTTTTATTGTGTGATAACATCGGGGCTATTGCCCAGGCGAAGGAACCAAGGTCTCATAAAAAAATCGAAACATGTTCTACGGAAGTATCACTTGATATGAGAGATTGTTGTGCGTGGGGATGTACAAATCCAAAAGGTTGATGGAAAGGAAAACGCATCAGATCCGTTCACGAAGGTACTTGGGTCAAAAGAGTTTGACAAGCACAAGCTGAGGATCGGATTGAGAGACATGACGAGCAGGGATTAGTTTATAGACTAGTAGCAAGTTATGTAATTTTTTACATCATTTTTTATTTATTAATATATGGCATTATTTTTCTCATTTCATGAATTTCAGAAGTGTATGATAGAGTCCAAGATTAAATCTAAAACTTGACATTATGATAGAGATCATAATAAAGAGAGTCAAGTTTTTTGTATGATTTAATCTGAAACGTTCTTGTTCGTATGATCACTATTCGGACTATAGTAATCCAGAAAGAACAACATATGTGTGGTAAGTTTCTAAATTGATAGAAATTAGTGGATCTCTTTTACTAAATCACATATGTGGGTGATACACATAATGATGTGATCACCGAACTGACCTAAAGGGAGAAATGCTTAATGGTTAAATCACCAATGAACTATCATTAAGATTTCTCTACAAGGTTAGATTGTTAGTTTTTCCTAAGACCTGAAATCAGCATAGTAACTAGCATTCTATCTATTATTATTTGATTATGGACACCTCGTAGCTTAGAGTACTAGTTGGATAGATATTGGGAATAATTAGATGTTTGCGTAGTTAGTGACTGATCAAGATAGAATCCGTCAACTCTTGGTAAGAGTTTGAGCTCTATGTTGTCAGTAATTACAATGATTGTACAAATCTTTGACTAGAGTACACTCAATGAATGAAGAAATGTGTTTCTTAGGTTCATTCACCAGTCAGTTGTGATTGACATGAAACATAGTTGATGATCTGTAAGGCTGACAGTTATGACCATGCCAAGGATGCATCCGAAGCTATAAAGATGGAAGGAAATACTAACGTCAACTTCATCCTGGTTCGTTTTGAGTAAGAATGTTACTCAAATGAGTAAGGATGTTGTTTCATGCTATCCGGTCGTCGAGGAGTGTTGTTAGACGCCAACCTCGATTAGTTAATTAGTGAAGACTAATTGGCTATCGGTTTAGTGATGAACCTACAAGGTCACATGCTTACGAGTGTATCGGTATCTGCTTGTAATTGTTAGACAATTCGTACAATTATATTCATCCGCTAGCACTGAAGAATATAATTGTACTTGGTTCTTTTTTTGGGTTTGTACATTAGATGTACAAGCAAGTATGGGTATGAAGATACATGTACTTCAACCATTTGAGATATTACATAAAGGCAAGTGGGAGATTGAAAGTTGTATGTCTATTATGTAATATTAAATAGTTGAGGGGTCAAAACATAATTACTGAAAAGTTCAGTAATATAAATACAAAAAGAAAACAGGTTTTCTCAAACGATTCATAATTCACACGAATCAAAACCCTAGCCACCCAGAGAGAAAAGAAGAACGAAAAACAGTTTTTTCATTCTCGAGCAAAAATCCACACAAACGATTGATTACAGATCCCGATCTCGGCGTAGATACAAGTAGATGGCTTGTATGTTCAAGTCTTACATCAATTTATCGTAAGATTCAGCAAAACAGGTAACATCGGAATCGTTTCCAATTATGTTCTTCGTTGAAACAAATCAATCCTAATCTCGAATATGACTAGATCTCTAAACGGATTGTTAAAATACGGTTTCGCACCCTACGTACTAACCCAACAATGATATTCTCATATGTGAAATGAAAGCAATTTTGTTGGAGAATGAGGAAAAATTGAAGTAACCTTGTTTGAGAATAAGGAGAAATGAAAGATATTCTTAAAGGAAATACAACCAGTAATCGTATGTCAAAGATCCAACTGGAACAAATCCATTGATGAGAAGATTTGCTCAGATACCACTTATGATAGAACTAGAAAGAATTGCTGATTTTATTCCACACCAAATGAGATACAAATTGACATTTGCCCTACATTCTTATCCTATACATTATTCAAACCCTCCCAATTGTAAATAGATACATATACATCCTTTCACAGCTGATAACTCACTGCTAATTTGGTTCATAAAATTTAACCAACTTTGTAACTATCAGTTTAATATTCAATACAATGCAAATTCAATTTTAAAGTCCCTATTTGTTAATATCTTGATTGTGGTGTTGTCCTTTTGCATTGTAGCATCTTAGTTCTTCTAGTATACAGTCGGAAATATTTATCATAGTAATCTACCTTCATCTCATCTAATTGGTTCAACTTCAAAGCTTGACTTAAATCTCAATATCTGGACAAGACTACGTTTTGCCTGCCTTTGGTAAGTTACTATCTATTTCATTTGGTTAGAAAGGCATGCTAGAATATAATGAAAAAACTTAATGCATGTGGAAAGCATCTCCTTGAAACTCGAGAACTCCGTCACCAATCGTGCTTTTGCGATCGACTAATTAACCAACAACTAGCTTAGGAAAATGTTCAAATATGGTAGCAATCGTCTCTACCACGTTAATGGTCGAGATTTTTCTACCGTATGACCGATTCTTGGAGTTGAGACTCCACTTTAGTAAGCTGCTATATAAATCCTTTTTGGTGTAGAGAGCAACTTTTAATAAATGGTTATGATGTACAATATTTCTTTATTGGAGGTAATATGTAATTGACATAAAAATAATTTAAAATATAATATTGAAAAATATAAATTTTATAAATTTATTTTATATATTTTTATATTTTAAAATTTATCTAGTAATATTTATGATTTTCTAATTCAGATGTTTTTCAATATGACAAATGAGATAATCACTAAAAAATCGTTGATTGTTTAATTTTGTTTTTACAATATTTACTGTGGGAAATATATATTGACAAACACGGTAATAGAAGATAAACTCAACAAATTAATTTCAAAAAAATATAGGTTATTTTAATATTTAAATAAAATTATTATAATACTAAAATATTATATTAAATTAAAAATTTAACATTTTTTAAATATTAAAATTTATTAATTTTATTTAAATTTTTATTTAAATAAATAAAAAGCCATCGGATCAAATGACCCAAAGATACAAGACGACATCCGCCCCTGATTGTAAAACTTCTTATTGATTAATACAATTGCGTTTATAAAAATACCATTATGTAACGGGGGAGAATATCACGTATACTATCAGACTATGGATGAAGACTCGAGACGCAAATACGAGACCTGAGACCCGAGACACAAGGTGTAGACCCGAGACGCGACACAAGATGTAGACCCGAGACGCGAATGCAAAGACCTGAGTCCCGAGACGCGAAGGCGAGACAAGACCAGGACGCAAGACGTGAGACACGATCCATGCAACCGAGACTCAAGACTCAAGACTCAAGACTCAAGACTCAAGGCGCCAAGTTTATTGTGAATTAGTTAGAAGTTAGTTAGGAAAAAGTCTATAAAACCTTAGCATGAACTCATTAATCATTTTAAGTTTTTGAATACAATTTTACATTCTTGATTCTATTCTTCAAGTTTTTCTCGGAAAACTTCTTACTTTCTTGTTCATTTTTGATATGGTATCAGAGCGGAATATCACGTTTCCGTTGATTCTTTCTCTTTGATTCACTTTTTTTTTTTTTGGATTACAATCCAATCTTCTTAAAATTCCAAAAATGGCACCTAGAAATACAGATTCATATGATAATCCGTATCATCTTGGATCAAATGATCAGATGAATATGTTGATTGTTTCAGATAGACTTACAGGTCATGAAGACTTTAATTCATGGAAACGTTCCATCACCATGGCGTTAAATGGAAGAAATAAACTCTGTTTTGTAGACGGATCACTTCTGAAGCCAGAAACAGGACATGCAGATGCTACAGCATGGTCAAGATGCAATGATGTGGTATGTTCTTGGATTCTTGCATCAGTTTCAAAAGATATTGCTGCAAGTTGTTTATACATCAATACAGCTCATGATGAAATGTGAAATATTGTGGAAAGATTTCATCAGAATAATGCTCCTAAATTGTACAATATAGAGCAATCTTTACAAAATATACGTCAAGGATCATTATCAGTTTCTGCATATTTTACTAAGCTTCTGACAGTATGGGAAGATCTGAAGGCCGCACAAATTTCCCCTATCTGCACCTGTGGAAATTGTTCTTGTGGTGTTGACAAACGTTGGTATGAACTATTTGAAAGAAGTTTTGTTATCAAGTTTTTGTTTGGATTAAATGATGGTTTTGATGTAACAAGAGGACAGATCTTACTGATGGATCCACTACCAGACTTAAAAAGGACTTTCAATCTAGTGTTACAACATGAGCAACAGAAACTGGTCAAACCTGTTGTAATTTCAGAGTCTGCAGTTTATCAGACCTCACATGCCACTCCACCTGAACAAAATTCTGTTACACACTTGGCTGCAGTCACTGGAGGACAATATAGGCCAAGAGCATCTCCACCTCTCTGCACTCACTGTGGTAAGTATGGTCACACAATTAACAAATGTTACAGACTGCATGGTTTTCCACCTGGGTATGGACAAACTCAGGCTCCAAGATCCTTTAATCAAGGATCTAGACCAGTATATTCAAATCCTCAAAATCAAATTTCCTCTAGACCTCCATCTCATAGGAGAAATAATCAGACATCAGGTATGATTGCAAGTGTAGTAGCAGAAACAAATAAAACAGATCAGTCTTTGCCACTTGATATAAGTCAGATTTCACAAGAACAACTACAGCAAATTTACACTCAAATTGGAGCCAAACTAAGGTTCAATGGACCTACCATCACTGAAAATGGAGCTACTGAAACATCGACCTCTTCTGGTATGTGTTCTTACATTTCCTCTGTCATATGTTTTTCACAGCATCATGTTTGGCCTACTGATCCTCACAAAAATGATTGGATAATTGACTCTGGAGCTAGCACTCATGTTTGTTTAAACAAATCTTTATTCAGTAGCATGTCCACAATAGATCCTACATTAGTAAAATTTCCAAATGGTAGTAGTGTTATCATCAATGTTTCTGGTACTGTCAAGGTGTCTGAGTCCATTTTTCTAACTAATGTGCTTTATATGCCTTCCCTATCTTTCAACATATTGAGCGTCAGTGCTCTGTTACAAACTCATAGATATACCCTGCTTTTTACTCCTAAATCTTGCATTATTCAGGACCATACTCAGGGGATGATTGGGAAGGCTAATCTCATTAATGGACTCTACATTCTGAGAAACACATTTTCTATGTTTTCTTGTAATACTCTGCATGTTAATACATCTCTTTGGCATCAAAGACTTGGTCATCCATCTTTGCCAAAAATAAAGACTATTTCTAAAGAACTTTCTCTTAATGAAACACCAAATCTTTCTCATTGTAAAATTTGTCATTTAGCAAAACAAAAACGTCTACCTTTTGTATTCAATAATAACATCTCTGATTCACCTTTTGACCTTATTCATTTGGACATTTGGGGTCCTTTTTCCATAGAATCAGTAGATGGTTACAAGTATTTTCTTACAATTGTTGATGATAACACTAGGAACACATGGTTATATTTGTTAAAACAAAAATCTGATGTTCATAGACTGTTTCCTGAGTTTATTCAGTTTGTTGAAACCCAATTTAATACTAGAATAAAGGCTGTACGTTCAGATAATGCTCCAGAACTCATTTTCCATGATTTGTTTAAAACAAAGGGCATACATCATTATTTTTCATGTGTTAATACTCCACAGCAAAATTCTGTGGTTGAAAGAAAACATCAGCATATTTTGAATGTAGCCCGGGCTTTAATGTTTCAGTCTAACCTTTCTTTAGCTTACTGGAGTGATTGTGTCAGAACTACAGTTTTTCTAATCAACAGGATGCCCTCTCCTTTGCTTACCAACAAGACACCATATGAGATGCTTCATGGTAAGAAACCAGATTATAGTAGATTGAGGGTATTTGGCTGTTTATGCTATTATTCTACCTTACCTCAGCACAGGCACAAGTTCAGTCCAAGAGCAAGATCCATGGTATTTATTGGTTATCCTTCTGGTTATAAAGGTTATAAATTGCTGGATATTGAGACAAATGAAATTGTTATCTCTAGAAATGTGGAGTTCCATGAAGATATGTTCCCTTTAAAACTAAGTTCAGACATCTCACCTATTACAGACTGTTTTCCACAAACTATTCTTCCTCTGCCAATCCCTCCTCCCACCCTAGAATCTGATATTAATAAAACCATAGACATCATTACTACTAGACCACAAAGAACCCTCAAAACACCTTCATATCTTCAAGATTATCATTGCTATCTTTTTCAGCATCATACTGCTCCACACATACCTGCATCTACTTTTCATCCCTTGTCTTCTGTCCTTTCTTACACAAAATTATCACCAACCTACAGAGCATTTATTATAAACATTTCTTCAACTGCTGAAC
>CM071867.1:10891568-10935184 GCA_036759665.1 Gynandropsis gynandra | reverse complement strand
GATCTTGATGAGGATATATACATGACATTACCCCCTGGTTACACTCCATCATCAGGTGAGTTTCTTCCTCTTAGCCCTGTTTGTAAACTTCACAAGTCTATATATGGTCTTAAGCAGGCATCTAGGCAATGGTTTCAGAAATTTTCAGATGTTATTTTAGCTCATGGATTCATTCAATCCCAAGCAGATCACACTCTGTTCACAAGAAAACAAGGTACATCTTTTATAGCCTTACTAGTTTATGTAGATGATATTGTGATTGCTAGTAACAATGACATGGCTGTAATGGAAGTTAAGAATTTTTTGAAACAACAATTCAATATTAAGGATCTTGGACCTCTGAAGTATTTTTTAGGTTTAGAAATAGCAAGATCATCTTCTGGTATTTCAGTTTGTCAAAGGAAATATTGTTTGGACTTACTTTCTGATACAGGTTTAATTGGGTGCAAACCTGTCTCTGTTCCTATTGATCCTAACGTCCAGTTAACACAGGACTCTGGCATTTTATTGGATAACCCCACAAGTTATAGGGTTCTTGTAGGCAAACTTTTATATTTAACAATAACCAGACCTGACATTACTTTTGCAGTACATAAGCTTAGTCAGTTCTTATCCAAACCTACTTCAGATCATTATAAGGCAGCTCAACGTGTGGTACATTATCTGAAAACCAATTCAGGACAAGGTTTGTTTTATTCTGCACATTCTGAATTACGGCTGAATGGCTTTGCTGATGCTGATTGGGCAGCATGCAAAGATTCCAGAAGGTCTGTCACTGGTTTCTGTGTTTTTCTAGGTGATTCCCTAATTTCGTGGAAAGCTAAGAAACAATCTATTGTTTCTCGGAGTAGCACTGAAGCTGAATACCGTTCTTTAGCTAATGTTACTTGTGAATTACTATGGCTTGGTTATTTACTTCAAGATCTTCATGTTACTGGTGCTGCTAATCTTTATTGTGATAACCAATCAGCCATATATATTGCCACAAATCCAGTTTTTCATGAAAGGACAAAACACATAGAAGTGGATTGTCATTTCATCCGGGAGAAACTCAAGATTGGTTCTCTCAATCTCATGCATATCAAGACACAACACCAATTGGCAGATTTATTTACAAAGGCGGTCCAACCAAATGTATTTAATTTTTTGTTATCAAAACTTCATATTTCAATTCTGTTTCAGACTTGAAGGGACACAAGGTGTAGACCCGAGACGCGACACAAGATGTAGACCCGAGACGCGAATGCAAAGACCTGAGTCCCGAGACACAAGGTGTAGACCCGAGACGCGACACAAGGTGTAGACCCGAGACGCGAATGCAAAGACCTGAGTCCCGAGACGCGAAGGCGAGACAAGACCAGGACGCAAGACGTGAGACGCGACCCATGCAACCGGGACTCAAGACTCAAGACTCAAGACTCAAGACTCAAGGCGCCAAAGTTTATTGTGAATTAGTTAGAAGTTAGTTAGGAAAAAGTCTATAAAACCTTAGCATGAACTCATTAATCATTTTAAGTTTTTGAATACAATTTTACATTCTTGATTCTATTCTTCAAGTTTTTCTCGGAAAACTTCTTACTTTCTTGTTCATTTTTGTTATATACTTTTTTATAGCGTTAAAACATTTCAAAAATACTCTCGTAAACCTAATAGAAAAAAATTGAAGAAAAAATATATATGTGTCTTTATATTTTGTTAGTGGAAAACACATACGGATGAAAGAAAAACAAATTTGAGAGGAGGGAAAGACAAATTTGAGAGGAGGGAAACAAAGTTGAGAGCGATTTCCTTCCATTTTCGAGCGATTTTCTTCCATTTTCGAACGATTTACAGCATTTTTCGAGCGATTTCCAACGATGTTTTAGCAATTTTCAGTGATTTCCAGCGTTTTTCAATTATTTCGAGTAATTTCCAACGATTTTCGGCGATTTCTAGCGATTTCCGGCGATTTTGGGTCGCACTAAGTCGCAGGGTCGAATTGGGTCGCATGGTCACAGGTCGCATTGGGTCGCAGGTAGAACTGGATCGCAAGGTCGCAAGGTCGGACTGGATTGCAGGGTCGCAGTGTCGCGGGGTCACAAGGTCGAACTGGATCACAGGATCGCACTGGATCGCTGGGTCGCAGGGTCACACTGGATCGTTGGGTCATAGGGTCGCAGGTTCACACTGGGTGCTGGGTCGTAGGGTCGAATTGGGTCACAGGGTCGTAGGGATATTTTAGGAATATCAATATTAAATGGGTATTTTTGAAGTTTAATTTTTTTTCGGAAATGGTATTTTTTAAGTGTTTTAATGTACAACGGTATTTTTTAAGTTTTCCGGTAACGGTGTACTAAAATATTATTTACGAAAAGAGTATAACATTAATAATATTCAATTTTTTTTTCTTTTAGAACTCCACATTTCGAAGAAGTTGTAATCAAAAGTGAAAAAAAAAACATATTATATACATGAAAAATATATATGTACATAACTATAACATTGTGTCAAGCCCTTCGAAGACTAGTGGTTGCAAATGCAACTCAAATGCATGTACGGTGAATCCTATGTTTAGGATCCCACGAAAAGAGGCAACGTAGGACAATGTGCACATTTTATTTTTTTTGTATATATGTTATTTCAGATTATCGCCAGTTCTATAAATTAGTATAATTATAATTATATTTATGCACACTACAAAACAGAAAATAAAATGTTTAGAGAATCTCAACTACAATCAACTGTTAGTTGGGTGTCCGAAACCCAACATACATGTATGTCAGTCCACGTGATCTTATAATGCATCAAAGTCTGCGTTCACTTTTATTATTTTTGTTCTGGGGATTGTCTATATTTTTTCTAAATTTTTTAAATTTTTAACGTGTGAATTTGAGTTTTTGTTCAAGTAATATCGTAAACTCGGAGTAAAAAATCTAATTTAACAAAAACAATAGTTTCAGTGGTGGTATTTGTGATGTTTCAAGTTAATTAATAGTCATATATCAACAACTTGTTGTATTTGTTATTGTTTCAGATCCAACAATTTTGTGTTTCAAAAAAATTTTAATCTCAATAATTCATTTCAACTTTATTTCCAAACACAAAGGCTCATCAGCGTTATATAGCCGTTTACAAATAAAGAAATAAAAATAAAGAATACATACGTCATCAATTTGTTAGCAGTAGGAGAGAATCGCATAACGGTTTTGCAATCCCAGGAAAATCTTTTGTGATTGATTTTTTCATCTGAGGTACACGAAGGTGATGATGACCTGTCATTCTGTTGGAGAGAATCTTCTACAATCGTGAGGGCCTCTGGTTTAAACCTAGTCTTCAATACACTCGAACCTTCTGAATGTGTTGGAGGCTCTAAGTCCTTGAAACTCTCTGAATGGATTTGAGTCTTTAGTTCCTTCTTCTTATCAAAACAGATCAAGCCCTCTATTTTGCAGTCTAGTGAATCACATTCAACATTCTTAGAGCAGTACAACGCAGACCATGAGGTAAAGGCTTGGTAAAAATGTCTGCCACTTGATCTTATGCTGAAATATGCTAGGTAACGAGGTGTCCGAGTGCAACCTTCTCCCTTATGAAATGGTAATCCAACTCTATGTGTTTTAAGTGAGAGTGTAGTACAGGATTTGTAGATAGGTAGACAACATAAAGGTTATCGCAATGCAGTGTTGTTGGATGTTCTTAAGTATCCCAATGTCTCGAAGAATGAAAGACAACCACGTGATTTCAGCAGCTAATAAGGCCATTGCACGATATTCAACTTCAGTCGAGGAACGTGAGATAGTTGGTTGTCGTTTTGCAGACCAAGATACAATATTACTCCCAAGGAAAGTGCAGAACCCAGTTGTAGAGCGTCTCGTATCTTTACATCCAACCCAATCGTTGTCGCTAAAGTCATGAAGATGTAACAAACTGTTCTTATGAATGTAAAGACCAAGCCTGAACGTACCTTTCAGATATCGAAGAATGTGTTTCAGAAGCTTGAATGAAACCAACGGATCATGCATCTTTCGACAAACCACATTAACTGCATAATTGAGATCGGGTCTTATTAATGTCAGATACTGCAATGCTCCAACAATGATGCGAAAAAGAGTTGGATGTGTGAACTTTGTATTATCTCATGGTATGTTGTTCAATTTCTGAGGCAGAGGAGTACTCAATGGTTTGCAGTCCTCTATGCCTGATCTGATGAGAAGATCCTTTGCATATTTTTCCTGAGATAGGAATAGACCTGAAGGGATGACCCGAGACTGTATACCTAGGACATAATGCAAAGGTCCCAGATCTTTCATAGAGAATTTTGAACTTAAAGTTTGAATCAGTGTGGTGAGAAGAGTAGGTGAGCTCCCTGTTAACAAGATATCATCTACATAAAGGAGGAGCAATAGCAGATCTTCACCTTGTCGATAGATAGAGAGGGATCAGCTATGCTGCAAACAAAACCAAATTACAGGAGATACACACTGAATTTTTCAAACCATGCACGAGGGGTTTGCTTCAAACCATACAAAGCCTTTTTGAGAAGACAAACATGAGTTGGGAAGTTTCTGTCAACAAAGTCTTTAAAGGATTACGTGGTACAATTGCATCCAATAAGCCCTTACGTAATAAAGATTCAGCCACTTCTTAATCGGAAAATACTTGCACAAATAGCTCTATTAAATAGGAGTTGTTTGTGGTTGAGACATATACACCTGTTCTTGTAAATCACCATGAAAAAATGCATTACTCACATCTAACTGTCTGATATTCCATCCTTTCACAACTGCAATTGAAAGCACAACTCTTATAGTGGCAGATTTGATGACAGAGATGTATGTTTCAGTAAAGTCCATACCTTCTTCTTGATGAAATTCCTTAGCAACAAGTCGACCCTTAAGTTTGTCCAAGGTTCCATCAGCTTTCAATTTAGTTATGAAAATCCACTTACATCCAAGTATGTTCATGTCTTGAGCATCAAGTACAAGTGTCCAAGTATTGTTCTTGTGTAATACCATCATCTCTGCATTCATAGCAGTTGTCCATCCAGGATGTTTGAGAGCTGCAGCAGCAGTCTTTGGTTCACTTGGAACTGAAGTGGAAATATGAAGGGAATATTTTGGGTTTGGCTTGAAAATCCCAGCTCTAGACCGTGTAACCATAGGATGAGTTGAATTGTGGTGATCAGTAGTATCCAATGTATTTGAAGGAACTGGGAAATGTTGTACTGAAGCAGTAGTGGAGGACTGATGTGGTTCATCTGAAACATCCGAAGTGATGTTATTTGAAGATGCAGAACTGGATTTGAAGAAGAGGATTCAAGTATTGGAGGTGGTGCCTGATATGAGGAAGGAATAGAGTTAAAGTGATCATTCATAATTCCATGAGACTTCTGCCAAGACTGCAACATAGGACTCTGATATTGAGGAACCAAATGTGTGTAGCTATCATGAAAAAGAAAGATAGATTCGTCAAACACAACATGTCTACTAATGTAGACTCTTCCAGTAAGGGGATAGAAACATCTATAACCTTTGTAGTTGGTGTTATAGCCCAAGAACACACACTTCAAATATCGAGGTTCAAGCTTATGCTCAGTGTAGGGTCGCAAGTAGAGATAGCAGACACAACCAAAACCTCTGAGGGCAGAATACTCTGGAACATACCCATTCAAAACAGAGAAAGGACTTTTGTTCTGTAACACGCCTGTAGGGAGCAAGTTGATAAGGAAGTTTGTTGTAACAAGTGCTTCAACCCGATGACTTAACGGTACCCGAGACTGAAACAACATTGCCAAACCAAGTTCAACTATGTACCGATGATTTCTCTCTGCCAAACCATTTTACAAAGGGGTGTATGGACAAGAGATAAGTTGATGAGTCCCACAATCTGCTAGATGCCAAAGAAAAACGGAGCTAGTGAACTCTCCTCCACCATCACATTGGAAAGACTTAATTTTCCGATTGTATTGAGTTTCAACAAGTTTTGGAATGTAGTAAAGACAACAAAGAACTCTGATTTCCATTTAAAAGGGTATACCCAGAAGAATCGAAAGAAGTTGTCAACAAAAACCACATAGTACTTAAAACCCTGATTTGAAGAAACGGGTGCTTGTCCCCAAAGATAATAATGAATCCTCTCTAGAGGTTCCTTAGCATGAAAAGAAGATGCACTGAATGGAAGCTGAGTACTTTTGCTTAACTGACAGGGTTCACAAATATTACTACTACTTTTATTTATATATATGAGATTTTCTTGAATTGAGAGATAGAGAGCAATGACTTCTAGATTGAAGGAACAACTAAGACATCATTGAGTGGAAGAATACCTGACATTGTGGGAAGGGTTGTAGACCCAACATGAGTAATAGGTAAATGCGAACCATCCCCAACTACGACTGATTCAGAACTAGTGTATGGATTGACAGAAGTGAGATGGTGAGGTGAATTAGTTATGTGTGCAGATGCTCCTGACTCAGAATACCACTCAGTACCAGAGGAGTTTGAAATATGATGAGCCTACAAAGCTTGTGGTATATCAGAGGACTGATAGGAATTATCAAACCGATTCCAACATCTTAGAGCAATGTGGCCAATCCTTCCACATATTTGGCAAATAGGTCGAATACTAGCAGAATCAGAAGATTATGACTGAGAATCCGTGTTACCAGAGAACTGATTGTAGATACCCAAGGGCTGAACCTGTTGATGAAAACCACGACCCCTTGATGTGAAACTTCCACGGCCTCTTGAGAACCCAAAACAACCTCCTCTGAAACCTCTTCCACGTCCAATAAAGTTAGAATAACCTGAGTTACTATGTTGTGCTTGAAAAGCCATATGAGGGTTAACTTCAGGAACATGATAAGATCTTGTAGTATGGGAATGCTCAAAAGTTGAGAAATCACATCATCATAAGTAGGGATAGGAGGTTTGTGCATGGATGTGTGTATAATAGTGGAGAAAGCTTCATTTTCACGTCCTAAACCCTTTAAGAGTTGAAAATCTTCATGGGTTCTCATACAGGCTTACCAATAGAGTTCAGATTGTCACAAAGTGACTTGAAGTCTTTCAAATACTCTTGGACAGATCTACTACCTTTGCTCAGATATTATAATGAAGCAAGAAGATCAAACTCACGAGAGATAGAGTTTTCATTAAAGCTTCTAGCAACTGAAGACCAAACATCGGAATCTGATTCTAGACCAATGACATATCCAAAAACATCCTCTGAAAGGGTTTCGCAAATCCAAGATTTTACCAATTGATCCGTTTGGTACCAAGAATCAAAAGCAGGATTAGAAAGAGTTGTTTTTGTATCACCTGTTTTCGAAGTTATTGTTGTAGCAGGTGGAGAGACAGATCGATTGATGAACCCCATCAATTTCTGACTCTTCAACAATGATTTAACCTGGATTTTCCATAGAAGATAGTTAATATCTGTAAGCTTTATAGTGAAGAAAATTAGAGATGTTGATATGAATAGGAAATGGAAAAGCAGGATTTTGGTCTTCCATGGCTCTTCAGCTTTATATAACCGTTTACAAACAAAGAGATAAGAATAAGGAATACATATCGCATAACGGTTTTGCAATCCCAAAGAAAATCTTATGTGATTGATTTCTCCACCTGAGGTACACAAAGATGATGATGACCAATCATTTTGTTGGGGAGAATCTTCTAGGGCCTCTGGTTTAAACCTAGTGTTCAATACACTTTAACCTTCTGAATGTGTTGGAGGCTCTAAGTCCTTGAAACCTTCTGAATGGATTTGAGTCTTCAGTTTCTTCTTCTTATCAAAACAGATCAAGCCCTCTGTTTTGCAGCCTCGTGAATCACCTCGTGAATCACCTTCAACATTCTTAAAGCAGTATAACACAATGTTGCTAATAGCTACATGTATTATCCTCCAACATTGCAAAATAATCAAAATCTTCGTTTACTCATAACAGATTTTCTATATTTTTACTATAAATTGTTTCTAACAAAGCAAATAACTAAAAAAAACTTAACAAAGAAAGCTATTAAAAATACCCTATTTGTATTAGAATTCTATAGTGTATCTTCATGAAGTTATAAAGAAGCAAACTTTTAAGATTAAATTATAGTACTTATATGTCATCTAAGTAAACATTTATTTAATTAACATATTAGTCCACAAAAATTATATATTTATTTGACATTCAGGATTAAGTTTTCGGATAAAATATAAACAGGGACAGGATTTATATTTTTCATTATAAATTAAATTGCAATTAATAAATATTAGTATTTAAAAAAAATATACCCTTGTTCTGAACGTGTTTTTGTAAATGTGGTAGTTTACTATTTTTGTTATGTAAATGTGGTAGTTTACTATCCTTGTGCGAGCTTCTTTTCAGGTTACTTTTATATATATATATATATATATTTCATTGTGTTATATATATATATATATATATATCAACTTATATATATATATATATATTTCATTGGGCTATATTTATCAACTTCTAACCACCAAAAATGATTAAAAAGTATTATATATATCAAAATCTAAGCATTTGATGACAACCTCCAAAACTTAAAGCAAAAATGACAAGGTCTCTGTAAAGATTGTTCTGTTATTTGAATGGTTTACCGTTGTATCATCTACCAATAAAATCAAAAGTTGAAATGATTGACTCATTACATTTGCCATTATCTAGAATCAGTCTTTGATACTTCATTAGGATCTTTCGATTATTTTACATATTCCATCAACTAATAGAACTTTCTTTGCTCATGTTTTCGTCGTTGGCGTACGTTTCTCGTTTTGACCCATAAAAACTATCTCCTAGAAAAAGAAACTCCGAAACAATCAGGAGAAATTTAATATAAGCAAAGAAAAAAAACGATTAAAATAAAAAGGCTCAATCTCCCATTTGTCGTTGTCTTTTGCTTTGTGGCGGTGGGTTGTGTGCCCTCTCCACATCCAAATCATTATGTAAAAACTAAACTCTCTCTCTCTTTCTTCCTTTGGATATTATCTCGTTTAACCTCCGATTTTATTACTTTTTAACTTTGTGTTTACAGTTTTATTGTTTAGTAGCCTGGTTTTTTATGGTTTCATTGTCACCATATGCCCGCTAAATCAATATTTTTTCAAAATATGAATGAAAATATCTTCTTCATCAATTGATCTAATAATTTAATAATATTTTTCAGATTACAAAAAAAATCATTTTTTGGTGTGATTTATGCGGTTCTCACCCAAACAAAAACTTTTCCTTTGTAAAGATCACCGATCCTCATTTTTCTGGTTTTATTCACCTCTCTGGAAAAAACTTTATCCCGGTCAAAACTTAGGAACTTTAAAGTATTCCCACTAAGGTTTCTGATGGTACCATATCTAGCCCCTTTTTAATCATCCATATATCTCCTTCACCTAACTTTAAAACCTCGTTTAGTCTTCTTTTTCTTCTTCTTTCAAAATGCCATCTGCAAGAAAACCAAACCGAGCCAAGAAACCAAAATCAAGAACCCACGTCAAGAAACACCTCCTACAACATCAAAACATAACATCTATCGATCAAGAATCCCCATTTAGTGTCTCTTCGACAACCACCACCACAAAAAATTGTTGTCTCTCTCCCTCGACTGCTTCCCAAGATACAAATCTCGATCATAACTCTCCGCTCTCTCCGAGCGGTGGTGGATGTTGTACACCGAAGGCTCGGAAGTATCGGATACCGGAGATGCTGACGTGTCCGCCAGCACCGAAGAAGCAAAGGGTAGATCCAGATTGCACGTTGAGACGGAGACCAATTGCGTTCTTTGCACCTCCAGACATAGAGCTCTTCTTCGTCTTCGCACTCGGTGAAGAAGTCATTTAATTAGGGTTTTGGTCATCATAAGATATGTGTAACGCACACGAAGGTAAGCAAAGATAATTTCTATAGCTTGAAATCACAATGAATCTAAGTCTAGTCTCATGTAATAAAATAATTTTAAAGTATTATTGCGTGTGAGAAATTTTTTATGGTTGATTCCTTTTTATTTTATTTTTTTCTGTTTTGGCTTGTTTTCGAATACTTTGAATTAGATGGGTTTGAATTTGTGGTACGGTATGGTAATAAAAAAACTAAGACTTAGTTGGGTTTGGTTTACCACTAAATTTAGACCTAATTAAACACCCAGCTTTTGTATTATTTAAAGATTTGTCTATTATTATTGTTATTGTTATAATTATTATTATTGTTAATATTATTATTATTATTATTATTATTATTATTATTATTATTATTATTATTATTATTATTATTATTATTATTATTATTATTATTATTATTATTATTATTATTATTATTATATGTTTATGGCGATTCTAGAGTGTAAAATTCTGTAATTTGATTGATTAATTATTTTTATTTCTTCTTTAACCCATTTTCTTGCATTTTTTGTCCATGTTGTTTTCTGATTTTAGCTTAATGAATTTTTTATTTTTAAATTACAGTCAATATTGGAGTAAAATAGAAGAATTGAATGATGTTACATTCTCATAATAAGAATATAATTCCGTGAGTCTGATATATATATTTAACAAGGTCAAGTCCTCGTTCTATGATTTCAAGTAACTAGTTTTCTCCCTTTTCATATTTAATTTATTTTAATTAATTTTTGCTCACCTTCAATAACATATATACATGCACATTTGGTTAATAATTTCTCAATTCTACGATTCCAATATAAATTTTGAAATAAAATCTTCTAATATAATAATTAAATCAATCAATATTATAATATAATGTTAATATAAGTATTGCTTAATCGAATCCATTGTTTCTTCAAATAATTTTAGAATTGTTCTCAAATGTCAATTCTGTGATCATTCTTTTAATTTCTCTTTCATGATACAACAGAATAATATATATATATATATATATTTTTTGTGTGTTTTGGTTTTGTTGTATACATGCACATTTGTTTAATATTTCTCAATTCTACAATTCCAATATAAATGTTGAAATAAAATTTTATAATATAATGATTAAATTATTAATATAAGTTTTGCTTAATCGAATCCATTGTTTCTTTCCGATAATTTTAGAATTGTTTTCAAATGTCAATTTTGTGATAATTCTTTCAATATATCTTTCATGATATAAGAGAATAATATATATATATATATATGGGTTTTGATTTTGTCGAGATTCATCCATAATATTACAACAAAATATTTATTTAAAAAAAACAAAAAATATAAATTGAAATTAACTTTTAATAATTACAAATGAATATTATTCACAAATAATTTTTTATTTTTAAATTATACCGATTAATACCGAAAGATTTTCCTCCGATAATTATTTTTTCAATACAATACTAATCATCATTATTACCGTCCATAATTTGATAATAATTTAACATGTTTATATTAATATGAATTAACATTATAATAACAATTTAAAACATTTCACCTATATATATGCATAGCTGAAGTATCAACAATTTGTACTCTCCATCATCAAAAGCTCTCCGGAAAAGTTGTTATGATGTTCGCTTTTTTTTTTTTGGTACATGGCCATGATAGCATTTTTTGCGCTTTAAGTGGTTTTTGTGCACAAAACATTTTAAAAACAAATATATGACAAATACATTTGTTATAGTGGGAGGTCTGTGGATATCTGATTTAATTATTTAAAATTTTCATGATATTTGTAGGGTTTTAATAGTTATTTTTACAGTATATATAATATTTTTCACATATTTTGAGAAGATTTATTATAATATGTTTATGGATCATAAACCACTCGATATCCAATTATCAGTAGTGTAAAAGTCCTTAGGCATTAATGGGGCGGGCCTTCAGCGTCTAGCGACTAATCGAATTAATCGACGATTAGTCGGCGATTAGGCGTTTTTCGTTTTTTAAATCTTTTTAATATATTTCAATTTCAAAATTATAAAATATAACATAATAAATAACAAAATATTATATATAAAATATAAAGTCATATGAATTCATTAATCATATCATAAACATAACAAAAATCTTAATGAAGAATTAAATATCTATTATCCGCAGTGTATTTGAGGAATTTTGATGTCGGTACCAAAATGACCTTACCTGACATATATCCTGCTGTTTTAGATGCTAACATAAGTGCAGATGAGATGAGAAAATAGCCCACACGCGTGAAGAAGCGTAAGAGGCTTAGCTCTTCGATGTGTATGTACGGAAATTATAGGGAGGACAGCCACGAGCCTTCAACCGAAATTCATAACTTATTCTAAGCCACGACTTTGCGGCATTATTGAGATAAACAAACATACAAATAGACGAAGATGACATACGTACGAATGAAGACGAAAATGACAAATAGACGAACGAAAACGAAGACAAAGATATCTATGAACCAACAACGAACGACGTTTAAAACTAAATGAATGACGAACGAAGACGACCAACGACGCTCAAAACTGGAAGAATCGTATAACAAAGAGAGAAACAACCGAAACAACGTCATTTTGGTTTATTAAAAAAAAATAAAACGACCAAAACGACGTTGTTTTGGTTCAAATCTTTTTAAATATAACCAAAACGACGTCATTTTTTATATTAAAAAAATAAGACCGATTTTTTATTAATCGCACGATCGAACACCGTCGAGCGCCTAAGCGGCGACTAGTCGGCTGCCTAGGCCGACTTTTAGAACACTGTCAATTATTATATTTAATAAGAAAAGTGGTTAGTTGGGAAACTAAATAATACTTCTTTTATTAGGTAAAAAAATATATAGAAGTTACATACTTTGAAAACCCACAACGATATATGTATAATTCTTTTAAAAAAGTGAACTACAAAACATACTAATTTATGCAATATACATATAATGTCTACTATTGAGCAAATATCACATCCTCAGTTGTATATCTTTCTTCTATGAATATTTGAACATTAGCTATTACAGAAAAGAATACTTAAAACAGTACGTGAATATATCTTTTGAAACATTTATAAAGATATCTTAAAATATTTTGTTCCAGAAAAGAAAATTCATTGAGTGATCGTCTTATACCAAAAAAATTTACGCAAATTAAAAATTTTGTCAAAATTCATTTTGTTTTTACGTGTTTAAATAATAAAGATAAACGTATGTGTGTGTGTGGATGTCAGACTGTCGGAGCAGAGACTAACATCTTGCAAGGGAATCCAAGGAAGGGACTCGTGCGGCTTTTCACATAATAATAATAATAATAATAATAATAATAATAATAATAATAATAATAATAATAATAATAATAATAATAATAATAATAATAATAATAATAATAATAATAATAATAATAATAATAATAATAATAATAATAATAATAATAATAATAATAATAATAATAATAATAATAATAATAATAATAATAATAATAATAATAATAATAATAATAATAATAATAATAATAATAATAATAATAATAATAATAATAATAATAATAATAATAATAGATATTGTTATGCGTAAAATATCTTACTAATTAAATATTTCCTGGATCAATAACAATAACAATATTACTAATTAAATATTTGATAAACACAAATATAAATAATACGTTTAAGTAAAAATTCTAAATTGATAATTTATTCTATATATGTAAATTTATAATAAATTTATTTTTAAAAAATAAAATTATAAATAATAAAATTTATAATCTAATAATTATAATCAAAATATAAATATATAGAAAAATTTATAAACAATACATTAGAAGAATTAATTTATAAATACAAGAATATTATCCCGACCTTAATCTTTTCTTTTTCTTTCTTCCTCCGATGGCATAGCTCTTCATCTATTTCCTCTTTTCTTTTTGTCTTTTTCTCTTTAGTCGATCTGCATAAATAGTCGCACAGTCGCCCATTTGTGTCCATCCATATGCTTATGCTAGTCCACATAGCCCATCGCCTATAACAACCACCCGTCAACTATCACGTGTCGTAGTCGTCTATAGCAGTTGTTCGTCGCATATCGACATCGATGTCGCATTTATATATGATTTGATCATTTTTTCATTTACCTTTTATGTTTTTAATTTTAGTTTTAGATACTTATATCCGAACTTTTACGGATATCAAAATTTACTAATATTCGAATTTATGAAAAGTTATTTCTTAATACACCTTTATCCATTTTGTTTGAATTTAATAATGTTATTTCACCTTCACGTTTTCATTTTATTTTTTAGGTAATTAAATTATTTATTTATTTTTTAGGTAATTAAGTCGTAATCTCCGATAATATTATGAAATATATTCATCATTTTTAGTTATTGCTATGATATTTTTAAAAATAATGTTAGCACAAAAAAAGGCTAAAAGAAACGGCAAGACCAATGCAAAATTGCATAGAACGAAAACATTGTGTTACATTAGTGTAGTGGCGTCACGCCTCGTCAATAGATCCATCCGAACGGTACTTGATCTTGTATATTCATTTGCAACCAATAGCCCGTTTGCCCGAAGGAAGAGGCTCGAGCGTCCAAGTGTTATTCTTCTGCAAATCATCAATCTCACTTTCATAGCCGATCGCCATCAGTGGTCATAAAAAGCTTCATTCAATGAGTCGGGCTCGGAGTGAGTAGAGAGCACAACCATCAGCGGAGAGATGATAAGAGATATAGTGATTCGTATCTGAGGACGAGGTTGGAGACGAGAGAGCAGATTCATGAGGCATTATACGGACGGTGTTTGTGACTATGTCCTATAGCCTTGTCAAAAGAAACCTCTATCTGTGACCACGACCAAGGGGTTCTGTGGGTAAAGGTTCATCGGACAGATTAGAGGAGGCAAGCGAAGACGGAGAATCCAACAAAGGAAAACCCCCTATAAGAGGACCCAAGAACGAAGTCGTCCAGAGTCGTAGAGGACCCAGGAACTGAGGTGTTTGGGGTCGCAGCGGCCCTAGGAACAGAGGCGTCCAGTGGCGCAGAAGATCCAAAATCACCGCTAGAGACAGACGAGCTAGACAAAGAGACTGGTTACAAAAATACCGGAGAGTCTGGATCGGAAGCCACGAGGGTGTCTTGAGAAGGACTCAAAATCGGACTAGGGTCGGGACTAGACGAACTCGTAGGTCGAGATGAAGGGGCAACACCGGTCACTTGTAGAGGGGAAATTGATCCTAAAAAAATGACATCTCGTGACACGAAGAACACCTTGCGATCTAGATGAAATGGCCTCCAACCTGTTTTACCAAAAGGGTAACCAACAAAGATGCAATAACGACTTCGTGAGGCAAATTTATCACCATTACGCTGATGATTGTGAGCATGGCAAAGTCTGCCAAACACATGAAGATTCGAAAGAGATGGAGGTTCACTATGAAGAACCTTATATGGAGTCTTGTCACCGAGAATTTTCGCAGAATTCGATTAATAAGATATCCCGCTGTAAGTATACATTCACCCCAGAAATCCACCGGAAGAGACTGATCATCTCGTTTTCATACGTATTTCTTGCACGATTTAGGAGACGTTTTTGATACATATGTGATGTTTTACGGATGATTTCGTATCCGTTTTACTTGCTTTCGTGCTTTTCATGTTCTTACAGGTTTTTACGCGTATTTGGACTATTTTGGAGCTAAAGGAACATGCACGGAGCTAAGGAGCAACTTTGGGGATCATCACGGGACAAACGGGACGAGATTGAGCATGGAAAAGCCTCACCCGGTCGGGCACAACCCTTGCACGATCGGGCAAAACCTACGGCCAATTGTGTGGACCATTTAGCACGACTAGGGCAAGCATTTAGGACCATTTTGCCCTGTGCCCGAGCGGGCACACATGCCATGCCCGATCGGGCCCCATTCCAGCACCACAGGACGCGCACGAACTGCCCTAGCCTTTGGCTATCCCGAGACCGCTTTTGATCTATTTTGAATGCATCTTCCCGTTTTAGTTCATCTATTCTTTATCTGAGTGCTATAATTTACTTGTGTTTACAAAGGCCACGTAAATACATGTGTTAGAGATTAGGAGAAGGACCGAAAGGAGAATTCTAGTCCTATAAAGTCAGGTTTAGAACAACCGAGGTTAGGCCACGAAAGTAGGGTAGCAACGGTTGAGGGTGAACGGGCGAATCACAGAGTTTATGGGTTTAGTTCATGGTGTCAGCCACGAAAGTAGGGGGCAGCTTGTCTAGATCACGTGTCTATGCCTTGAGAGAGGGTAGATATCATGTTAGGATCGTCCGCCTTAGATAGCTTTAACAGGGATTGCATGATAGATAGGTTGATCGCCGGTTTCGGTAGTCTTGTGGTGAAACCGGTTTCCTAGGACGTTTATCTCATCGTTAGAACCCAAGTAGTTTAGTTAATTTCAGTATTTCATTCCTTATCCACATTCTTTCGTTAGCAAGTTTGATTCATAGTTCGGGTTTAGGTAGCGTTGCATAGTCTCTTTTGGGATCGACACCTAAAATACTACACACGTGCCGTGCACTTGCGGGTAGATTAGGTTATATTTAACTCTGATACGCATCAGAGACGCTTGAAAAAGGAAGGCATGGGCCACGTTCAAGATGTGACGGTGTTTCCTTTCTGCACAACTTTTTTGTTGAAGGGTACCAACACACGAAATTTCATGGATAATTGCCTCCTTGAATAGAAATTCCCGCATGGAGGTAAACTCTGTTCCATTATCACTGCGAAGCTTAAGAACTTTAGTACAGTATTGGCGCTCGATCATAGTACAAAAACCATGAATATACGATTGTACAACAGATTTTGAGGTAGGAGGTATAAGCAAATCGCTCGTGAAAAATCATCCAGCACCGTCAAGAATATCGTGCACCAGAGTAAGAAGCAACATGGTAAAGACCCCAGATATCACAATGAATATTGAAAAATATGTGTAGTTTTATTTTCACTAGTTGGAAAAATTTCACGAGTTTGTTTGGCACGAAGACAAGTGTCACAACCCTTATTAGAAATACACAAAATACTGGAATTCAACTGAACTCCCGAAATAGTAGAAAGCAACTGAAATGATGGATGCCCTAACCGAGAATACCACGAATCCATTGTAGAAGACTAAGTGTTTATAGTAGCCACTTTCACAACACCCTTGAAGTAGTAGAGCCCCCTATATTGCTTACCCGCTCCAATCAACATCCTTGTAATGCGGTCCTGAATCACGTAAAACTGATCGGTAAGCTGAATGACATAATTCATATCACCAAAGTGATCAAGTTTAATGGAGATCAGGAACACAGAAAATATTGTGTAACACAAATTCGCCACAAAGGCGAACAAAACCTTTGTGCACAGCAAAGGTCGTACGCCCATTCGACAAACCAACACAACACATCGACATAGAGAAGACGTTAAAGAGAGATTCAAGATGTCTCTTCATGTGGTTGCCAGCATCTCAGTTCATCATCCACAGGATGCACGACGTTTTACTCATTTTGTTTTATTCGCTCCAATCTTGTTGGAGAGAACTGTTTGAGCTGATCGGAGGAGAAACCACTCAGACCGTTCGTGTTGAGATGCTCCTGAGATGGACCAAGAGCAGACTGAACAAAATGGACGTGAGCAACATTCACATGAACCATGATTGTACCATGTCCACGACCAATTCAAGAATTGAATGTCCCTTCCGTTTGCAATGAGATCAGATCGGACAGGGTCACGGGCATCATCACGTAGCCGTGACTTAGAACCGGTTTGAGCAGTGAGCGCCATGAAGTCAGTAGATTTGTCCTCTTTCGCAATGAGATTGGGTCGAGAATCCTTATCCTACAAGACGAGGCTATCATCGTCTTGTTTCTTTTCAAATTTTGTAGCAAGCTTGGATACACAACCACCACAGGTGCAACCGATACATTCACACGAAGGCAATGGGTCACACGAATTCAAAAACTTCCATAAACGTTTGAGTTTGCTAAAATGCTCAGAGACAGACATACCCTTCTGCTTACACGAATACAAATTAGTCTTGAGTTTAAGAATGCATGGACCTTTGGAGACAAAGTATTGAGCTTTAATGTCATCCTACAAATCCTTCGTAATCTCAAAGTGTGAGACATTAGCACGAACGCTTGGTTGCATCGTGTTTCGAATCCACGAGATGATGAGAGTTGTTTGCCCAGCAATGGTACCATCCACAAATAATACCATCCACAAGTCTAAACTATTTTCCGGGAACGTAACGGCGTACGAAGTTCACAAGTCCATTCAACATAATTATGATCACTAAGAAGGACATGAGACAACATATAACCAGGGTTGTCACTGGAGGTGAGGTCATAGGGGTTGATAGACTGCCAAGCAACATGTTGAACCGACGAACCAACGATGGCAGACGAACCTGTCGACATGACGAACACAAACACAACGATGAGCAAAACATAACCGGGATGAGTTTCAGGCAAAACAGAGCGCACGACACACACCGCACAAGAATAAACGCAAAACGATGGAGATCATAATACCACAGTTACAAGAGAGACGCACAACACATCCCGAGGACTCCAACAGACACACGGACTCCACAGATTAGAGACGACAATCGGAGACCAAGAGACGGATGACACACATTGCTAATCATAAGTGACGAACGGAGACCCCGACTTAAAACTCTGATACCATATTACAAACTTTGAGAGGGAGAAATTACTCATTGTATTTGTACTTATTACACAAAACTTACAAAATAGGTATATACATACATGAGAGTATTAAACAAAGATAAGGTAATGACACGTATATCTTCTAATAACATATTTGTATGATGTGATATATGAGAAAAATATATTATATGATGTAACATATGATGCAGAGTCTATCATGACATTTGACTTATTAAATCAACAAGTCATTTTGACAATATACCACATCGACAAAAAGGGACAGGCGATAAGTGCTTCCCTAGTCAGACATGTTATGGAGAGTTTTTAAAAAATCCTGTCACAATTCGAGTGTTTTAGAATAATTTTCAATGTTTGACGTATTTTGAAAAGTATGAAGTGATTTAGTAAGATTGCTAATAAATTGGGATGATTGAAAGGATTTAAAATTATTTGGTAAAATATTAATTAAAAACAGAATGATGAATTGAGAAAATTTTAAAACAGAAAAATAAGAAAAAAGCCCATATATTACAACATATGATTTTCAGATACTATTTCAAAATTATAAATAAAAAATTATACATTTTAGCTAACAACAAGTCTCCAGTTGAGAAACATTGCATATAATCAAAATCAATTTTACAAACTAATCAGATGTAACATAACAACATATAATATAACATAGTGTAACATAATCAAAACGTGTAATATATGTATATACACACACACGAAGGAAATATCGTACGCGTGCATGGTATGATAACAGACAAGCCAAAATAAGAAAAGCTGTACCTCGGAATGAGGAATTGATTATGTCCAATTAAGTTTTCTTTATTGTTTTAACAATCATATTTAATCGTACTTAAATTGATTGACAACTACACTTGCTAAACTTAACAACTAAAGCAATATTTATAGACGAAAACAGTTAACCTAATAATCTGGTTTACAATAACAAAAGTTAATTACTATCTCAAAGTTTATGCAACTTTTCTAGAATCCGAGGTTTACCACTACGTATTAGTCGGTCTTAAGCAATTTAAAATTGTTTTATATATTTTTGCGGAAAAAATTTAAAAATCATATTTTCTTTAACGATTTGGTTGACGGTTAGTATGGATATCTTTCTGGCATAAACACTTAAATTTAAGGTAAAAATAAGTTTATAACATTTATTTATTTAAATAAATTAATTTATTTCGGATCAATTAACAAAATTATTTAAGATTTCTACGTTATTTTACTTTTTGGAATTTTAAACGGAAACATTTCAATTGAGCTGACACAAAATAAAAAACATTTATGGATTAATTTGTTCAATGTAGTTTTGTAATGCAGTTTTGTAAAGACGTTCATCGCAAATTAGATTAAACTCTTATTTATGAAGAATTGAATAAGTCCGAGAAATTTTAAATAATCATATCTACAAAAATATGGCCTTAGTATCTATCAAGACTATAAGATTTGTTATAGAGAAGTTAATAACTAAATTAATCCATAAAAATTTTTAATTCTAATATCTACTAATTGTTATATTGTGTTGTGTCACATTATCTAAGATATAAATTATAGATTCCTATAAATTGTATTGGAAAACCTTAAACTTTAGAACTAGTTAAGTCCAAACACATATTTGGTATGATATTAGAACCCGATTCGTCTCAATTTGAATATACCGATTTTGGACACCCGATTGCGATGTTTACGCTCTAAACTCTAAACTCTCAAATTAATTTTTGAGATTAGTTAGACTCAATCCCATATTTGACAATAACAAACCATTTTTTATACCGTAAAAGAAATATATGACATTCCGTATCTAAGAAATTTAATTTAATTCTCATGTTAGTTACTAATATTTTGAATATTACAAATGTTATGTTGTATTGTCCCACATCAATAAATAAAAAAATCATGGACTTATATATATATATATATATATATATATATATATATTGAAAATCATATACTCTTTAGCCCACTTTTGGATTTGGTTAAGTGTAAGCCCATATTTGGCAAGATATTAGAGTTTTTTTCTTACCTCGACTCAAAGATTATGATGTGAGGCCCTCGATTGTGATGTCTACACTATAAGATCGAGCCTGAGGTGTGAGCGAAACTATTATATTGTGTTATCCAACATCGACTAGAAAATCAATCAAGAATTTATATTGTATTGGAAAGCCTTAAAATCATGAACTAAGTTGTGGATTGAATGGGCCTAAGCCCATATTTGACAAGATAATAGATGATATCATGGTTTGTTCACATTTGAACATTTTAAGTCTCGACGTAAAGAGCAGTGTTATATCGTATTTTCTCACTACGACTACAATATTAATGGACTTAAATATAGACAATCAAGAACTCTTAAGCTAACGTTTGGGTTTAGTTAGGCCAAAACCCGTATTATACATAGTATCAAAGCTTATTTCATTGCAATTAAGATATTTTGATGTTGGGCCCACAATTGCGATATCCACGCTACATAGACCAAAGTTGTTCATGAGAGAGAGTGTTATATTATATTGTCCTACATCAGCTAAGACATGAATTATGTACTCCAACTTTGACACCATTTAGTTTACACAAAAAAAGTTAACAAAATTTTAAAACATTAAATGGAATAAACTATTTGAAGAATGAATGCAATAATTGCAAAGGCATGTGTCCCATGAAAGGTTGTTTGTATATGTGTGTGAAGTTAGCGGAAGACATAAATGAAAAGGTGTGTGTAGTGTGAATAATTTTCTAGAGTATGTGTGTGTAATTTGAATGGATTTCTATAATAGGTATGGAATGAAAGGGTTTAAGCATTAGCTGTGAATGAGAGAGAAAACACCATTTAAACCTTTCAACATGTAACCTTTAAATTCTATATATAGACACCCCAATATCAATTGAATTGTGAGACAAGGCCTAGGAAAGTTAAGTGTATAACACAATAATAAAGTAGAAGTGAGTCTAGTAGTTAGAGATGAGATCACATAGCATAAATATCATCAAAATCATAGTTATGTAGTCTTCAAGACTTATAACATAAATCAAGATCGATAAGCTCGAGTAAAGGCAGCGTGAATGGTAGTTATCTAGTCCTATGGATTAAAGTATAATTTAAAAAGACAATTGAGGAAAAGATTGAGCGATAGTTACTTAGTCTTCACAACTAGTAGCGTAAAAACCGAGTGAGAGAAATAGTAATGGTATTAACATAATCCGTTGGACTAGTAATGTAAAAGCAAAAAAAAAAGAGGAAGCGATGTTTAACTACTTCTTTTATGCTTAAAATTTGGTCTTTGTTTTCCATCTTTGTAAAATAAGGAGATGGTCGACACCTAAATGACAATGAAAAATGGGGTAGAGGTTTTACAACATGGTATTAGAGTTCTGATAATTTTTCAAAATGTCTACTGAAAAATGTTTTCATAATTAATCGGATAAAAACACAATGTTGGGTTAATGAAATGGTAATCTAATGGATGAGATTGATGAAGACCTTACGAATCTTTACTTTAGTGACTATATAGATAAAAAAAGTTGTATATCTTGGTCATGGGACCAAGTATCAAATGTTTTTAGTAAATACTTGTTAATTTTGTTGAAGTGATAAAAGAATTATTTCTATGTCCTTTTTGGTCTGCAATGACGCTTAACTTTGACATATTTTCTTCTTACATAGATATAGCAATAAGAAGCGATGCCACCTAGAAGAGCTATAAACGAGAGTAGGTTAGTGGTAAGAGGAAAGGCCAGAAGTCGCGGCCAAGGTAAAGAATAAACTATAGAACCAACGAGGCTTGAACCAGATAAGAAGGTATGGTTGGTTAACAACTTGTACAGCTGGTTAGTATCATATTAAGGGATTTTATGAGAGATCTTAATGCCAAGGCAAGACATACTGATTCGGTGAGAAAATCTAGAGCCACCACAAGCACGTTTGCCATTTCTTCCACCATGGAAAAATAGAGCACTAAATTTTTTAGAAAGATCGGTGTCTCCAATGAAAGCTGAGTGGTTAGCTCACTTGAATAAGAATTTCAAATCAGTCGGATTTCCATCTGGGATACAAGGTAGACATTGCTTCTCACTACCTAGAAAGAGAAATAGAATTTTGATGGAGAGGAGTTTGTCAGGATAATCATGGACGTATCTTTTCCTAGGAGGAATTCTACAAGGATTTGAGCTTAAACACTTCCTGTGAATTGCACAAGACGAAATAGATGTGTCTTTCCTTGAGCTGAAACAAGGAGAGAGCACTGTGACTTTGTCCATGAAAGCTTCCTGGAACTCTCACGCTTTGTTGCAATGATTTTGACCTTAAATGGATTGAAGGTGAATAAGGTTTGGAAGGGCTCCATCTAGAGATGAGACACCATGTCCAGGTGATATCCTACCATATTGTATTAGTGTTGTTCGAAATCACCATAATGCGTGATCAAGTTAAATAAAGTCTAAACCTATTTAGAAAGTGCACGGAACGTGTGTAGTATAGAATCTAGGTGTCGATCCCATAGAGACGACTAACACGACGAGACTAAGACAATCGAATCAATGCACGTAAATCGAATAGAGAGTGATGAAATTAAGCTAAATTAATGACAAATAAATAATAAAATGATGCTTTAACCAATCAAACAAATATTCTAGGATACAGTTTCACAACCAAGCACCCAAAACCATGCGTATCAATCGACTGCTCATTCTTTTCCCCATCCGATTTGAAGGCAAACGATCATAATGTATCAACTATCTCTGTCAAGGCCTAGAAATGTGCGTAAACAATCAAATCTCCTACTTTTGTGGCTGATAATCTAGTCTACACTCATTAAGATTCGTGATTCGTTTGTGAGTCCTCAATCTAGGTTTTCCTACTTTCGTGGCTTAACCAAAACTGTCCTAAACCTGTATGTATGGTTTCAAGTTTTTCCTTTCGGTACTTCACTCAGATTCCTAATATCATGCAACTATGTGGTCTTCACAATCACATGAAACGTTAAGCGCACATACAAAGGATCAAACAGGGATAGATATTGTAATCATAGATTGAAATCAATGCAAGAGTTACGGGATAGCCTAGGGCTACTTCCTTCTCCTAGAACAATCCTACTACTCAAACCTAAGTTCAAATGACAACATGACAGAAATAGAAGGATAGAGAAAGAATATGCTCAATGGTGTCTCCATGCGCATTCGTGTGTCCCTGACGTCCTCGGATTTCTCTCGCTCTGTCTTCTTTCTCTTTGGATGTTTGATAGGTTTAGATCTCTCCTCCTCTCTCCTACTGCAGAACGGTTGCTGTAAGACTTGGTGTCCGCTGCAGGACTTGCTTGTTTAGCTCTCTCTCTCTTGCTCCTCTTTTATAGCCGCTCTCCTCTCTTTCTCCCATGAGACGTCTCTCCTTTTTCTCCTAGTTCTCCAGCTCACCTCCATCATGGTTGTTTCTCTTTTGTCCCCCACTTCCTCAAGTGCTCTTCTCTTTCGGCGTACAACGAAGCTATCTGCTCTCACTATTTCTTTGTGCGTCTGACCGGGTTGGGCATGAAGCTTGGTCGGGTACTTGTTTTCCAAAGAGATCGTTCGGGCTGGACATGTATCTCGGTTGGGCACTCTTCCAAGAGTAAGGGATCGCTCAGGCTGTAAGTGATGCCCGGTCGTGCATGACTTCAACATAGGTGATCACTCGGGCTGATTATGGTGCCCGGTCGTTCATGGCTCCAAGTTAGGTGGTTGCTTGGTCCATGAGGTGCCTGATCGTGCATTACTTCAGAATGGATGATCGATCGGTTTGGAATTTAATCCGGTCATGCTGCAGGGTGTTCGGTCATGCTGCTTGGTGCTTAGTCCTTCTTTGAGTTACACCCGGTTGTGCTGTCTAGTGTGTTTGGTTGTGCATAAGGATTGAGTTAAACCCGGTCGTGCTGCTTGGTGCTTGGTCGTGCATTGAGTTGCACTTGGTCCTACTGCTTGGTGCTTGGTCGTGCATTGAGTTGCACTTGGTCCTACTGCTTGGTGCTTGGTCGTGCACTATACACCATCCGGGTTAAGCAGTTCCGAGCATAGGGTTTTGCGGTATTTGCTCGTGTTTATGTACGATATCTTCATTTCTATGTCTAAATATCAAAAGACACTTAAAAAGAATATATTGTGGAAATATGCACACAATCGCATACAAATAATCGAAATGTCCTAAAAAATGTGATAAAAAACTTATGCGATTGTTATGCAATATAAACATTTATCACACCACCAAGGTTGAGAAGGGGCTCATCAAATCTAGTGCGTTGTAACAAGCAACGAGTAAGAACAACGGGGAGTAGAATGTCCAAGTTAGTGTGCATAGGTTAGAGCTGAAGATGCATGCACCATCTAGGATTCTCTTTAGGCAATTCATTTTCCATTTCTGTAATGTGGAAGAAAGCATGGTAGAATTTGCCTAGTGGGATAAGGAGACTTTTCATTTTGAAGAAAAGAACACATAGTTCAAGATCGCGTGCTAAAGGAAACATTGTGCACGTGCTACCATTATACGAGTCATGATCATAGGATCTGAGATTGTCCCCAACTCGCTCTAGTGAATGCACTAGTTAAACCATACCATAAGTTGGTGGCAATCGACCAAAAAAATTGGTTCATAGGAGAAGAAGAGTGCAACTCAAAGTTTACACTCTTCGGAAACAAAGGAGGAGCAAGTGGGAACAAATGTTCAAGAAGAGGAAGCTTTTAATGGAGATTTTCCTTTTTCCATCTTTTATTGGTATTGATAGTGTACGTGGTATTTAAAAGTATGATGTAGAAATATAGAACTGAGATCAAAGTACCGTAGACCTCATTGAGATTCCAGTGTGTGGTTACGAAGTGATATAAGAAATAGTGTTGTTATATAAACCTTAATTGGTGCTATATAGAAAACGTAGGCTAGTTAAGTTAGAGCTAAAGGATAAGGAACTTTGATACTAAAGATCGATAACTGAGAAAATACTTTATTTTATTTCTATTGTACACGTATATCGGTTGATAGAGAGAGGTTATAAGTCACATCTTGCTACCCTATAATTAGAGGAAACAAGACATAAGAGATGAGAATTTGTAGAAAAATGACCGATCGAGAAGGGCAACGCTCAGTCGAATGACACATAAGGTTTTAACTATAAAATTGCAGTAGATGAGTACACTCAACAACACAACTCCACTTATCTGTCGAGTCGAAGTAGATGTTCGGTCGAAAATTGTGTGCTTAGTTCAAGTCGTCCAAGTCATCCATTTCTTTTTAATGCCAAAAAATCACTCGAGTTGAGCAAAATATGAATCTTACATTAGTATAGGGAAATGGCTTGGGTCAAGTGGTTCCTTGCTCAGATCGAGTGCCTCAGCTCCTTCAAATCCTTTAGCTTTTTTTTTCTCTTTTCAACCTCCTCTATTTGTAGAATGGTCCTGTAGGCTTTACTTGGCACCTCTTGATGTCTTCATGGAACCGTTGCCATTCCTTCAATGTCTATATAAGTGAGCACGTTCCAAATCTTCTTTGTCATTGCCTTCATGTCTAGTCCTCCTATGATGTGCATCAGATTCAATGGTTTGTCTCATCATTCCTTCATTATTTAAGACGAATTAACCTCAAATCTAGAACTTCATTTGCATCAAAACAACCAAATAAGTTGCATTGAAAATCGAATTATTGATGTTATGGTTAATGCGTTTTCGAATTCTGAAAGGTTAAGCTCATTAAATCAATAGTTGTGATTTGCAGCTATGTGGGAGCCTTTGTTTTTTGCACATGTACCCACACCAAATCTCGCAATTTTAAGATGGTTCTCTTGCATGTCTTCTTTGTTTATTTAGTGCGATGCCTTAGCCAACATATCTAGAACCTTTTGTTTTTTTTTTGCATTTTTAATTTTCCACATATTTGTAATTGGTTCTATGCTATTTACTTCTCTTTTTTTGTAAAAATCTTAAATTATTTTATCTATGTTACGTTTGGTAACTTTTTGGAGGTGATGATAGACTTCTCAGATCCAATGGTGAGTGAGATGGGGAAATACATTTCCGGTTGAAAACATCTCTCAAATTGATCATTTTATCCATTGTCGTGAGACTAATGCATCATGTGTATTTACTTTATTCTTCTAAGATGGATTAGATTTGTTTGGGATATCTATGACTATCGTTTCTGATCAGGATGAGTTCTTAGTTATTTTTGAAAGAAGTGGTCTAAATTAAAAACCAAGTTGTTATTTTTAACAATATATCAATCAAACAGTGACGGTCAAACAAAGGTTGTGAATATAACACTCTCCACATTGTCGTGAGCTTTAACTAATCTAAACAATTTAAAATAAAATAACTCGATTATCTCTAGATTGTGGAGCAACAACAACAACAACAACAACAACAACAACAACAACAACAACAACAACAACAACAACAACAATAATAATAATATAATGAAATAATATATATCGAGTAAATTTGTAAATAATAAATATGGTTAATTATTTTTTCATTAGTCTAGTTAATTTCATAGATTTAAAAAGGTAAGTAATGTAATTTATTAAACAAAAATAATATTATTAATTGCATGATATTATTACGATATTATATGATAGTTAATATGTAATAAACCTTTCATATTTATGAACCTTCATAAATAAAAGATTTCTAAAAAAAATAAAGACAAATAATTTAAAAATATAGATTAAAAAAGGTATCTATAGTAGACAATCAAATCTAAGGCTCCTAGTCTAAGGTTTTGTAGTTCATTTTCTAAACCAAAGATACGAGCTATACTATTCTGACAAAATCTTTCATGTAAATTTTTCTAGATTGCACTTGCAGTGCTCATATGGACAATGCTATCTCCAATGTTCTTGGATACCGAATTGATTATCCAAGAACATATGTTATCATTGCAACGATGCCAAGTATCATATTCAACATCATCAGCGGCTGGTTCAGAAATCTTACCGTTTACAAATGCGAGCTTGTTTCTACCGTTGAGAGCCATCTCTATAGAGTGTCTCCATGATTAAAATTGAGCTCCTCGGTGAGTTTTTCGGATACCAATAACCCACAATGCGTGTTCTGTATGTGCAGCTATATAAGGTTTTTGTAGGGATCACTGTTGTTTAGGGTTTTAGAATTTGAGGTTGACATTTTTAGGGTTTAGAAAAGGGGAAAGAGATGAAAAAAGGGTATAGAAGAAGAAATCGAAGCAATCTAAGAGAAGAAGAAACCAAATCAAATCGGCAAATAAGAAGATTAAGATGCTGCCGATTATAAAACCGAATCGACGAAGAAGAAGACAAGACGAATTCGGCAAAGACATCAAATAGGAAATAGAAATCAAAGAAGAAATCAGCGAAGAAATCAAAGAAGAAATCAGAGAAGAAATCGAAACAGGGAGGAATCGAAGAAGAAAATGTCGACTGTGTTGAAGTAGAGAGCGAAATAGGGAGGCGGAAGGGATCCTGATCAAAGGAACATGAGCTCTGATACCATTTTAGCAAAATAAAGAAAAAGAAAATGTTGATTTTTATTTATCTAAAAAATTATCCTTTGAATTATCTCATCACATGTATATATAGCAAAAGATTAATATTCCTAATCCTATTAATTAACTAACTAAACTAACTACTTTATAACTCAAGATTAACAAGAATGTTATTTATAACTAGATGATACCCGCGCGTTGCACGGTTTTGTAATAATTAAATTGTATCTTTAAATGTTTTACATAATATTATTAATTCAAACATTTTCATGACATTCGTTATATGTTCGGCCAATATAAACACATTATTATTATCTTCAATGTAGGAAGTGACAGCAAGATGATACAAGACATCATGCGAATTGTTCAAAAAACCCTTGTCATAATATAGATTATGCTTGCGTGTTGTCTAGCTCGTTCAAGTTCATGTTCTAACTGAATTAACTCCAATGGACTTGTTTCCAGCTATTGAACATAGACATGCAAAAAACAATCCCAACATTATTTATACAAACAGTGTAGTTTAGAAAACTTCTTTGGTATTGTTTATATATCATGAAGATATATTTCACAATCTTCTTCTCAATCACAAGTTCAATCTAATGCGGAATTTTAACAAATAAATAAGTATAAGAAACTTATCACAAAAGAAGAAAGGGTCGTTTTAGTAAAAAATTTGTGGTATTTACAAAGTTTAACATTTTTTAATATAGAAAAGAATTGTGTAAAAAATTATTATTATGTCAATTTACTGTTATGTAATAAAATATTTAGTCTATAATGGGTTAAATTATTCAAAATAACATTTAAAATCAATTAAATAAAAAACTAAATTTATATCTCAAATTTAGTTAGATGTAGCGATATACTATTTTCATGGATAATAAATATTTCTAGATAAAAAAAATTAAGAAAAAGTGAACTAAACAAAGATTAACAATATATATTAGAATTGAAACCTTCTATCGTATAAACAATAGGTTTGACATAATCATTCTCTTGAGTTGACAAAAGAAAATTACAAAAGCAAACATAATAAGTATTTGAGATTGTAATTAGTTGAAAACGATGCATTCATAGTTGTACAATTGATCTAAAAGAAATATTTGAGATTGTCTTGTATTCTCTCAACAAAAACATACTAAGGATACTAATGTTTTGATGTTTCTATGTAATTCAATGTTAAAATAGCTAACAAAAAGAACACAATATATGAACCTTCAATACTTTGAACTTGAAGAACTTAAAGTTTATGTTATTATTATTACACAACCTTTGAACTCATAAGAAAAGAATCAAAACATTGAGCAACATTGTAACAATCACTAACAATTTGGAACCTCTTGGTTTCAACATACTTCACATCGTCTTTTGCCTTCTTGTTCAAGTCATCAACGACCTTATGTGCGTAGATGTTCTTATACAAACCAACGAAAAATTCGGTGTCCTTTCGGACAATGCTCTTTGTGGTCTCCAAACTTCTTTCATTGTTTCTTTTGTCTTCTCACCCACATCATGAATTTTATCCTTCATTATCTTTTTAAACCCATTAGCCATATCATATGGTCTTCAAGTCCCTTCTTTGGCCTTCTCTTTTGTCTCTTTCTCGTAGTGTTTAATCGAATCTTTCCCTTCAACAAATAGGGACCCAGTTCTAATAGACCTGAATATATATTGATTAAAAAAATATTGCTAGACTTGGTACGAATCGAATATCTGAACTCAAACCAGATCCAATCCTGAACCAATGTAGGCTATAAATTTAAAAAACTCAAACTCGAATATAAAATACACTACCCATTCAAATTCGAATAACCTAAAATTTCCGAATACCTGATCTATGCCAAACTATATTATCGTGTCTTGGATTAAAAAACACCGTTGATCTAAACTGAGATTGCGATCCAATAATTATCGTATAGAGATTGGTGAGTAATTTTGGTCGAACAGTGTTGTACAATGATTCAGCACAAAAGACCCACACATACATCACAAAAGTGGACTATTCAATTTAAGGCAAATGGTATTTCCATTTTGTAACAATTCCCATTTTTTTCTAAAATTAAATTATTTTCTAAATTTAAATCATCATATAATACTGTTAAAATTGTAATATAGTCCCTTTAATTATAATATATAACATTGTGCGTTAATTATATATATGATTAGAAGTAATGTGATAATCAAATCTTATAGAGTAATTTTCTATCAAATATTAAATAAATTTAAACGCCTTTTTGATATCATCACTAAAGAGTTCAAGAACATCTAAATCCTTACAAAACAAACCCAAAAACCAAAAACTCTTTCTCTCATCATACATTTCAAATCCTGGACCACGAGGCTCGTGAACAACACCAATGCCATTGCCTTTTAGCCTTGGTCATAAACAAAGTATAAACATCTGCACAACCTTCATTTAGTAAGACTCCGAAAAACGAGATAAGGTTGTAGTAGTATCCATGCGCGTTGTACTCGAAAAAAATGGTTTGCGTCTCAAAACCTAGGTATTTATCTGAAAATGTAGGTATTTATCTCAAATTTCAATATAGCGTTCTATATAAATTCAAAATAGATCCAGTTTATAATTTGATTTTGGAAACCCCTAATTCCTACAAAACTTGCAGGATTACGCTCAAGCAAGCACTTGGCTAATGATTCACGGAACGTGGCAACTTTCTTATTATCCACCTTAATTCACCAACCTACTTCAATCAACGACATGAATCATTTTTTAAAATCAGCTATATAACTCCCAATCCACTTGAATATCCCAATCAGCTAAATAATCCAACACAAATTTATGGATATTACCCAAACCATCTGATTAAAAATCACCAAAATTCACCATACCTCGGCCTTCGCAAACCACCTCGACGGATCCCCTCTGACTACAATGGTCCTCTGCGATTCGGGAAAGAAGAAATCAAATTCAAGCAATAAAAAATAGAACCAAATTCAAGGAAACATGAATACTTCATGTAAACCCTAGACCTCTGTTTTGCCTCATCGTCGTCATCAGCTTTCGCTTCATCCACCGGCTTCAGTTTCTCTTCTCTCTCGTCAGCCTTCTCTAACAGCCATCATCAACATCACCGTTCTGCATCGCCGACATTGACATTTTTATAGGAAACGTCTGATCCCTTTCTTTTATATAGACAATGTATATCTTTATCTTAAAAATTAGAGCAATTTCTCAATCAAGAAAGCCAAAGCACCTTTAGGAGAATGTTAACTATACCTTATTTTGCCAAAGCTGGAGAAGATTGTATGCGTAACCAACATGGAACAATACAATGAGATTAACAATTAGAGGAACAGAAGCTTAATGACTACTTAGCATGCTCAAACATGGTATGATTAACAATCATGGAACATAATGAAGCAGGAATCATTCAAAATTACACAACTCGGCCAGGATATAGATTATTTCATTCGTAGCACTATTCCGCCTTAAAGCAAAATTTGTCTTGTATGCTAGAATTGTGTACATAGGGATACTTTACCATATTATGTTACGAGAAGGCTGCCCTTCTGAGACGAGACTCATATGATGGTGAAACACTGCTAAACCGTAGCATATTACGAGATTGAACATTAGGAGTCACCACATCTTCATTTTCTCCCCTTCTCTATGATCCCCAATATTTGCTCCAGAATCATTTGAGACATTAACTTAGAGTGGAAGAGATGGACGACTCCATGTCATTCCTTGGTGTGTGTTGTTGTGCCTCTTTAATTCTTCCTCTGCATTCAACGTCTACCAAACCATTGTTGGTAAGCAGGATTATTCGGGAAAAATCGATATTAGGAACATGTGACCATTAAAGCAAGACAAAGAAAGTGTGGATTGACCAACCTGCTAGAGCATTTGCCAAATCTGGGCATGAGCAACTTCTAAAGATAAAACGTGTTTGACTGAACAATATAAGAGCTTCAATCCAAGTTCATCCTAAATCCTTACGTAAATTACTTCCTTTGTACGATCCACGTAAAGAAGGGAAGAAAAAGAAGAGATGAAAGGAGAAAAACTTACTCAATTATTAGGATAACATAATATGCATGCCAAATTCTGGAGCATAATACATTCTACCTTGTAAATCTTTATGTTCATAATTAAAGAATTTTAGAAATGGAATTATATGTGACAACATAATCAAACAGAAAGAAAATACTCTTACAGTCAGTCTTAGAGAAACAAAAAGGGCAAACAGTGTGAATAAAATACTTCTCTTGCCATTTCACACTTGAGTTCTATAACCTCACTCATGAAAAAAAAATCAAATTAATTGTTATTTCAACTTTACAATGGGTTTCCTACAATCATTCACCCTCTCATGCCCTCCCAATACAACTTGAACTTGAAAGGATGTAAGTAAAGCAATAGATACAGGTGATGAATTCAACCTTTGTCAGTAATCTAAAGACAACTGAAAATTTAGGTATTTATCTCAAATTTCAGTATAGCGTTCTCTATAAATACAAAATTGAATCTGGTTTATAATTCAATTTTGGAAAACTCTAGTTCCTACAAAACTTGCAGGATTAAGCTCAAACAAGCACTCGGCTAATGATTCATGCACTACAAGAAATTCACGGATTAGGGACTGACGAATCAGTCCCTAATGTGTCCGGAACTCTGATTCGGGACGGATCAGGGACGGATAGATCCCGTCCGCAAATGAGCGTCGTCAACCCATTTCCGTCCGCAAAATGTAGTCCGCAAACCGTCCGCAATTTCGGACGAAAAGGTTAGTCCGGAAATCAACGCAAAACCCGGACGATATCGTACCCAAAATTTCCGGACGGCCCTCTTCCCGTCCGGAAAAGTTTTTTTTAAATAAAAAAACCAAAATTTTAAAAACTAAAATTGAAATTAATAAATAGTATTCTTACAATATTAAAATTATCCATTTACAAACTAGTAGGTGGTAATTGAGAAATATCATCGTCATCATCATTGTTTTCGGTCGTATCCCAATTGATAGTGGACATATGTTCCTTCATCATTATGAGCCACTACTGACGTTCTCTTCTTGATCGTTCAATTTCTCTTTGCAGAGCATTGAGAAGGGTCTCAGAAAGAGAAGCGAAGGCAAAGAATCAAGCTGTTAATCGGTGGAAAAATACCGGTGTGTGAAAGCAAGCGAGGCTTAGGAACAAAAACGAATTGAAAATCGTTCTGAACGTGAAAGGGAGGATTTTTCCTCTGAACTGACGTGGTAACACTGAAGGGAAAAAAAAATATTCCATTATATATATATATATATATGTGATTTAATAAAAGAAAAATGGTACGTTCATTCATCTTGTGTGTTAGTACTTCTACCCGTATGTTACAGAGACTTATATCCATTGACGTCTATTAAAGATTCCAAAACACCTGAATCTGCCGTCATTCTGATACTTAGCTACAGGACCGTCGCATTATCAAACACAGGTTTGTCATTACTTTGTAGAAACATTCAAAGCCCTTGACATGAGCCGTAGAACCCAAGAATTTCAAAATTTCCCGTATTACTGATAAACTATTTTCACCTCTGGGATCTATTTTCCCGACATATAATCTTTGAATTCAATGATGATGAAAAAAACTGGATTTATCAGCGACGATGTTCATGATGAGGAAACGGATATCAACCATCAAAGAAAGGTGAATTTCGGAGACAAGACAAGGAATAGAAAATAAGGTTTCGGAAATTGATCGATTCGTTACAACCCAAACGGGTAAACCAAATACAGACATAAAAATGACTATGTTATTTTTTTACGGCTACAAGTCACTTGTGGCAGATTCTTGCAGTGGGCATGGCAACACAGACAGGTGCATACTTCTTCTTGGCATCCTCTGTTCCTCTCTTCGGCTCATCGTCATCTGCCATCGCCGCTTTTGCCAATGTAAATGCCGCAGTAGCAGCCGCCGCGAACACCAGATCTCTCCTCATCGTTATTTTGCTCCGTTCTTGCTTCACCGTCGTAAGTTCAGCGGTCGTGTTTTCACTGCCCGTGGAGGCTCTCACCACCACAAGGTTGCGGCGGCCGGAGGACATGGGAGGCTTCACGGTGGCAGAGGGAAGGCATGAGGCAGTCATCGTCATGGACGCCATTGCTAATGCTCCGCGTCTGAGTTCTCTCTGTTTTCTTCTGTGTAGTTCACTTCGTGTTGATGATTGATGTTCCTTATGAGGTTTGCAAAATGTCGAAAAGGTCGCATTTTGAGGGCTATGATCCATTTCCTTATCCACATTAGAAATCAGGCAAATGGGTTGTCGCCACGTGTCCTGTTCTATCTTTGGTTGTGAATCACAACTTGTGATAATGGTTGGTTTTTTAGCTTCTCAAGGGTCTCCTGAACAACGATGCCTGTTATCTGAAGGTGGGATTACAATTTAAAATTATAATTATGAGATAATATCTCACACGATATGGGATGTTTATATTAATTTTTACAATATGATATTAATATTTAGATTAAAATTTTATTGTTATAGAAAATATAATTTGAATATTATATTACATATAATAGATAATTATTCAAAATAAAATAAAAAATATTATATATAATCCATGAAATCAAATTAATAAATTTAATTCGAATAGTTCGTTGCAATATCCATTTATGTGTTTTTTTTCTTTTTTTTTTATTTCATTGCAATATTATCTGAAGATAATAACCTGTAAGTATGGTCCTACTTGTAAATATTATCATCCAAAAGATAGGAATGGTGCTGAACACGTGTTATTCAATGTTAAGTTTATCATATAATGGAAAATGGTAAGGAAAATGATAAGTTGTTTGTCTCTTCGATTTTATATGTTTGAGAAATCTTATTGATCTTCTTTTCCACGGTGAAAAATCATGCCCATATTACCTGCGGACTGGAAAATGCAGATTCGGAGGGTCATGCAAATTTCATCATCATCAACCTGTTAGTGGACTTTCTACTGCCTATGGGTTGTCTAGCTTTTCTTCTGTGGATTTTCGACGGATATATATATATATATATATATATATATTCATTTGTTGAATTGAATCCTATTTTTTTCATATCGAAAAGGCATTGTCGACGTTACTGCTTTCCCTTTCGTTTAGGTGGCCCTTGCTGCATATTCCGACACCCTTGCTGTTGTTGGCACTGTTCTGTAAGACCTACTAAATGTCATTTTTTCTGAAGAAATTGCCAAACATACATGTCTGAACTGAAACATATCTTGTTACAGATATGTCATGTCCTTCTTGCTTAGAGCTGAACCCGTACCAGCTCTTCTTCTCCCGGAGATATTTGCATCTCAAATCAGAGCAAAAGCCGTAGCGCTGTCACTGGGTATGCATTGGGTAAGTTTGTCATTATATAAAATATAATCTAAGCTGAATAGTTTGGACTTTTTCTTGATATATGATTCTGTTTTTGTGCTCTATGGCCTAGAGAATACTCAACAGATTGCACGCAGCTTTTGATTCAACACTTGTCACAACCACACACTATCTCAACATAAACTATACCGTAAAACAAATCCCAATCGTGAGTCTAGCTCTATTGTGAAGCACGAAGGATGTAATCAAGCATTTTGGAACAGAGCAGACTACTTTATAGAAAGAGTGAGATATCCCAATTATCTGAACATTCATATAGTAGGAAAACCATGACATTGATAGTTTGTGAAGGCCATGGAAGAAACTAAGCCCTATGCTAAAGCCATGGCCATATGAACTTTCAAAGAAAAGATTTTATTACCATAGAATGCATAAGCATAAGCTCTAGGTTTTCAATTATCATAGAATGCAAAGCAACAATTTAGTCTTGTACAACAAATGCAATACAGGAACTGTGGAATTAATGATAAGAGACCTCTTCGGAAGCCATTGGGAGACAAATCTTCGGCGGAGACAAGGAAATTTCCAGCTGCAGCGTTGACGGGAATGTCAATCTTGTCGAAAAGCTCATAAGTGGTTCAACAGCTCTTCCTGCGTCCTCTTGCTTACGAACATCACCTTCAATCCAACCACCTTCACACCATGAACAAATCGAGAATTAAGAAAACTACAGAAGAAGCAGAATATTCAAGGATCGATGCGAAGATGAGACCAGAATACGAATATAGAAGAAGCAGAACATTCAAGTAACAGAAAAAGAAGGTTTTTCATTAGGCATTATCCACACTCAACAAAAACAAGATTGAAATTAAAATCACTCTTCAGAAGCTTAGTTTTCAAATTGAAATTGATCAAAATTCTATGATCCTAAGAAAGGAATGAATCTCACACGAAAATGGATTTACACAATTCAAGCAAAGGCCAAAAAGCATAAGACAAGAGAGGATGTTTTACCTATTTTATACAATCAGAATCGCCGATTATTGAAGGCTCTATCAGAATCATTAGCTGTGAACTCTGAGGACGCACCATTTGAGCCTTTCCGCGAGCTTTTGATAGAGTAGTCTCCGCTGTACATTCCAGATTCTGAGCTATCATAAAAACCAAACGCCATTCTCCTGAATTTCATGATATCTTGGCTGTATTGGCTCTAGTCATACGTCGTGCTTTGCCCCAGTTTGACTCCATTGCTGATATCGATGCTGTCCCCTTCGCTGTCCAGAGCCCTCACAACCTTATTTTGACAAAGTTTTTCAGAGTGATAAAGCTGGATAGAATAGGATTGGTATTTAAACAGAGATATATCCAGTGTGAGCTGATAAAGGAATAAAGCTCCCTTCAGTTTATCATTACGAACTGGTAAATTTACCTGAATCATACGAGGACGTTTAGGAGCCGAATGCCTAACACACACATCAGTCGTTTCAATCATTCTAAATACTTCATTCTCCACATAATGTTTTTCAAGACTTGGATCAATCAAATCGCTGAAATCACCCGTTTCAATGGCTTGAGAAGCAGCGGTCGTGCCTATGAGAACAAAGGAATGTATCTAAGCAACTACGTAATCAGACATACCACTCATGATTGTGAAGAAAGGAGAGTTTATTACCCATTCGACCAAACTCTCTTCCCTAGAGACTGTTTTGGGTCAATTGGTTTACGACCAGTTATAAGCTCTAAGAGCAAAACCCCAAATGAGAACACGTCGGATCTATCTGTCAGTTTTCCGCTTGATGCATATTTTGGCGCTAGATACCTAAAACATAAACCCACAACTTCTATTTTTTACACACATATAAAGGAATGGATATGGAAATAAAGCCTTTTGATCAAAGCTTACCCAAATGTCCCCATGACACGAGTTGACACATGCGTTTGTGTTGTGTCATTGAGTCTGGCTAGACCAAAGTCTGCAACCTATACACAAGAGATGATGGAACAAGTCTTAGAGTTTATCAAATGGAACTTCACAGAATCAATGCTCAAGGTCATTGATTTACCTTAGCTTCAAAGTCATCGTCGATCAGAAGGTACCGTGTCTGTGCACTGATTTACCTGAGCTCAAGGTCATTGATTTACCTGAGCTTCAAAGCCATCGTCGATCCATAAGGAATCAGACAGTACATCAACAAAGTTTATATCAGGAATCATGAAGATTAAAATTTAGAACTTTCTATTCGAAGAAAAAGGCAAAGAGAATACATACACTGATGCTTCCTTCGGTGGAACAGACCAAGCCACTTGAGCCTAACGTCAATATCATCTTTCAATGTCTTATCCTTCTCGATCTCTTCCATCGTCATCTTCGAGAGCTCTTTGCATTCCGTTCTCCATGAACAGCTTCATGGGCTCCTTCTCAATCTCCACCTTCTCTTGAGGGTTAATCCCTTTCCGAAAGTCCTCCTTCAGGACAAAGACCCATCTCTCTCCTCAACCCTGGGCTCGATCCGATCGGTGTCCACCTGAGCAGTGGCAAGGACGAATCTTTTGGGTTTGGAGGAGGATTCAGATGAGAGGAGAGGTTGAGGGCAGAGAAACCGGTCGAAATTAGCACCAGATGATGAAATTCGATCCAAAACCTAACAATCAAAGGTAGATTATGCATATAAAAATAGTGAGTTCAAAACCCCAGAACCCAAAACGCGTAAAAACTGTAGATTTTTTTGTTAGAAAAATCACGATCTAAGCAAGATGACATTAAGTTTCGGAGAGAAAAAAAAGAACACTCAAACACGAAACAACAACAAAAAAAAAACTCACCAAGAAGGACCTTCAGAGGCGTCCGCGATATGTAACTGCGAGGATTTGGGGACGTTCTTGCGGAAGGCGTTTTACACGGGCAAGCCGGAGACTCATATGGTTTTCACGGAGTGTTGAAGGCTTTTTCAGCGATATGTAACCCAGAGACTCATAGGTTACCAAGGGTCGCAGAGGAACAAGGGTCGCAGAGGGACAAGGGTCGCAGGGTCAAACTGGGTCGCTGGGTCGAACTGGGTCGTAAGGTCGCAGAGGTATTTTGGGAATATCAACATTTATACGGGTACTTTTGAAGTTAAAAATTTTTTCTTTTTCGGGAAGGGTATTTTTGAAGTGTTTTAGCCCTACGAAGGTATTTTTGAAGTTAGCCTAGTTCTAGGTGTGCCAAGGTTATCCCAAACAAAGGATTTAGAGTGTAAGAAATTTCAAATGGCGAGAAGAAGAGAATATTGCACTAGTAAGTTTTATGCAACTCATTCGGATGAATCAAAATTACCATGTTATGGTATGAATTTAAAACTTTTATAGCTCATTAGTATGCAGTGGAACCTTTTAGAATTAAGAATATTGAAATTCATCATAATTTTCTTAGAGAAGAAGTTGAGCAGAAAACAACTACAGATCGAATATGTGCTAACAATTAGTTGACAATTTTATAAAAACTTTGGATTTGAATCATTTTGCGTGTTTTTAGCAATCCCTTGGGATTTATAAACTCTAAATCTAGTAGCTATTAATGGGATTATAAGGTATAAGAAGTTATACATAATTGCACGTGAAAATCCAAAAGTTGAAGTATACGAGAGAAATAAATGCATTACACATGAGGTTTCTGAAAGTATGCGTTGCAACTAGTATTTGTTACATAATATCTTTAAAAGTGTACATATGTTGAACAACACTACTACACTTCGATATCAATGGATCTATTGCATAAAAATTATGAATGCATGATAGTTGATATGAATGAAATGAGTACATTGGTTGGGATATAAGTGGTGAGACGAATATCCAACTTCGATGTCCTAAAGGCATACGGTAAATCATGAATCTAAATACTTGGATATGATTGAAATCATAGGGGTATGCCAATATGGATGTCTGGGTCTAAGTGGTGGGGAATCCGTCAACTTCCATATGCTTGTTAACAAAATAAAAATGATGACTAAATTGCTAAAAAAAATGATACACAAAAAAAATTGCTCTCGTGCATCTGCTAAATTTCCGAAGTATACTTTGAATGATGATCTATCTGTATTATGTTTAAATTCAAACATCTCTTATGAAATATTGATTTTTGCTCAGGAAAGAGTTTGTTTTTCAACCGAAAATTTTGTTTAGAAATCAAGTCAGATTATTGAATTTTGGTTGCTCTTAATTCATGAAGTTATTGTTTTCAATCAACAACAATTCGAAGGATATGATTGATTTCGGTATTGATTAGTTAGAGGTACATAATTGATGAAAGAAAATTACTCATGATCACATGTTCATTCCTCCATATATGTGCATTAAGAACATCTAACGTCATTGTTCAAATAAGTTAAGATGTATTACAGTAATAAGTATGCCGACGAAAGCGACCATTAACAAGATGATCTATTATGTTTAGGTCTTCTACTCACACAAACATGAGGAGAAGGTACTGCCAGTGGTAACTGATTACAATTGAAAGGGAGAATCCTTTACGGTTTAATTATGTTATTGACCTCTTTTTGGTTAAATTGTTTGATATTCTGTTGTTGAATGCACGGATTTAATGTTTTCTAAGATTGCATGAGTAGAAGATAGAAAAAGGGGAGATTGTCTAAATCATGTAATCCAGATATACTCACACGTAAATCGAGTTACATATCATTTGATTCCCCCTCGAAAATACTATTTTAATCATATTCCCCTTGATTTTGACTCTCATCCAATTCCCCATCGACTTTTAGTTTTCATCTGATTCCATCTCAACTATAAAAAAATCTACCTAAAATACCCTCCGTTAATCACTACAAGAAAATCGAAAATTAGGGTCTAAAAATTCCGTCCCTAAACAAGTTTAGGGATGGATTAGGGACGACCAGAGGTAGTCCCCAATCGCGCGTCTCCAAATGTTATATGTCTCCAATCCGTCCCCAATTAGGGACGGAAAATTCAGTCCCCAATCCGTCCCCAATTAGGGACGGAAATTTTAGTCCGCAAACAGTTCCGAGATTGGGGACGAACCATTTTCTGTCTCTAAAAATTGGGGACGGACCGTTGTGGCCGTCCCTAATATTTTTTAAAAAATAAAAAAAAAATAAAATTAAGAAGGAGATCGAGATTCAGAAGGAGACGGCGAAGCATGTTGCTCGGCGGCATCGACGGAGCTGCTGCTGCTGACGGTAGAGCACACGACCCTTTTTGAGATTCCCTTAGAGATGCAAAATCTAGATCCAGAAACGCCAATCGGAACATGGGTTCTGCTTCGTAGGGTCGGAAACGAAGGGTGTGTGAAGAAACCAGATGCATTCGCCATTGGAGCCAATCAGCAAAGAAGAACAAGATGAAAGGGGGAATATTGAAGGTTTCTGATTGAGAAATGAGAAATCAAAGAGATCTTTCACCTCAAAATTAAGAGAAGAGTAATGCAAATGGAAGAAATCGCATTACCCATGAACTAAATGAAGGAAAATTAAAGGAAAATCGAAAATTTATATAAAATTGGGGACGGATACATAAAGTCCATCCCCAATTGGGGACGGCTCATCCGTCGATTATTGGGGACGGATTAGGGACTAAGAAATTAATTTTCCGAAAAATCGTCCCGAATCCGTCCCTAAAATGGTTTTTAAAGTCCTAAGTTTAGGGATGGTTCCAAATTCGTCCCTAAATTTAGGGACGGAAAGAGATGCCATCCCTAAATTGGGAACGGATGATCTGACCGTCCCTAAATTTTGGGACGACAGAAATGTCCATCCTCAATTTAGGGACGGCAGCAATTTCTGTCCCCAATTTAGGGACGACAGCAATTTCCGTCCCCAATTTAGGGACGCCTTACTCATCCGTCCCTAATTGGTCCGCAAATAGGGACAGATTAGAGACGGCTCTTCGGTACCCAAAATTGAGGACGGATTCGGGACGGATTTCATTTTCCGTCCCTAATCCGTGTATAATCTGTCCCTAAATTTAGGGACAGAAATGTCAGTCCTCCAATTCCGTCCCTAATCTTGAATTTTCTAGTAGTGAATTATCTGTTATCCGACCCGTTTTGACTGAATTTTTACCCAAATTTTGACTCAATTTTAACTTTAGTTTCGGCCCAAATTTGATTCAATTTTGACCTCAATTTTGACTCGATTTTAACCTGAATTTGTACTTAATTTTGACCCGAATTTTTGCTTAATTTTAACCCAAATTTTAATAATAAATTAAGTTAATTATTCTATTTAATCGATTTACTTTATTTCATTGATTTCGAGTGAAAATGAGTACGATTTTTTACTTGAAATCAATTAAACCATCCGATTAACTCGATTTGATTTGATTCTTATACAATTAACAAAACCAAACTCAATTTTGATTCAAAATTAATTAAATCGAATAAGTAACTTGATTTTGATAAAATTATCTAAAAATTAACATGTATTGTTTATGTGTGTAATAAATTCAAATCTAAGTTACTAAAATGTAACATTTGAAATTAAATTTAATCAATATTAACTACAAGTTTGGGTTAAAATTGGGGTCACAATTTGGGTAAAAATTGGGTCGTATTCGGATCAAAATCTAGGCAAATTGATTAACTCGATTTGATCTAATTTTGATATAATTAACAAAATCGTACTCAATTAAAATCACTTAAATTGAATAATTAACTTAATTTATTGTTGATATTCAAGTTAAAATTAAGTACGAATTCGGGTAAAAATTAAGTAAAAATCGGGTTAAAATTGAGTCAAAATTGGATCAAAATTGAGTAACAATTAAGTCAAAATTTGAGTAAAAAATCGATCAAATTTGGACCAAAATTGGGTCGGATTCGAGTCAAAATCAAGTTAATCAGACCGTTTAATTGATTTGAAGTAAAAAAGTGTACTCAATCTTACTCGAAATAAATTAAATAAAGTAAATCGATTAAATTGAATAATTAACTTGATTTTATTGTTAAAATTAGGGTCAAAATTAAGTACAACTTCAAATTAAAATCGGATTAAAATCAAGTCATTTTTTGGTCAAAATTGAGTCAAATTCAGAATAAAATTAAAGTCAAAATTTAATGAAAATTAAGTCAAAATCGGATCAAAATTGAGTTAAAATCGAATCGGTTAACGAATAATTAACTGAAAAAGTTTTAAACATTTTTTTGTTGATGGGAAATCAAATGAAAACTAAGAGCCTAAAGAGAATCACACAAAATTTTTTTTAAAAAAAAGCCTAAAATAATATTTTTATTGGAAAATATAATATTTTTCCAAAAAGTTAAATCTATATATTAAAATTCTAAGAAAATGCTGGCTCCTCAGACGTTCTCGTCTCTCACGCCGCCACCTCAGCTCCGCACATTTATTTTCCATTTATTAGAAAAGAAACGCTTCATCTCACCTTCTCTCCCACGATCTCTCGGTGCAGACAGAGGCTTTCTCTTCCACATCCATCGGACCCCTGCGACCCTTGTCCCTCTTCGACCCTTGTTCCTCTGTGACCCTTGGACCCCTGCGACCCTTGTGCCTCTGCGACCCTTGTTCCTCTGCGACCCTTGTCCCTCTACGACCCTTGTTCCTCTATGACCCTTGGACCCCTGCGACCCTTGTCCTTCTGCGACCCTTGGACCCCTGCGATACTAATTTATTATTTACAAATTATTTACAAATAATATGAATAAAATTTTGAAAATACAGCTCAAATCAAAATATGTTGGACCCGTGCGACCCTTCCGACCATTGCGACCCTTCCGACCATTTCGACCCTTTCGACTAGTCTTTTCAATGTCAGACTACTGCTTTCTCCAGGTTCTAGCTATGCTTTTTATTTTACCAATGCCACATTAAAGACCTATATTAAAGGTTCTTTAATGTGGTCAATACATGCACTTGGGTCATTCTTTGTATTTATTGTATTTCTAGAATTTTAAAAGTCCATTTATTTTTTGTTATAAATAGAAGAGGAAAAACCGAAAAGCTACAACAAACACCAAATCATCTCTTGTTTCGAGTCTTTCATTCTCTCAAAAGGGCGATTTCTAACATCTAACCCTAAATTCTCTGAAAAATCCTTGTTACCTTTGTGACCGTTAAGGTCACATGGGCGACCCAGGGCATCGTGCTGTCTATTTGTTACTCAATGTCTTGGTAATCGTCAGACTCAGTCTGTATGCAGATACACACAAGTACTTACAACTTGGATGGAGGACTTTGTGATGTATATGCACTACATAAGGTCTTGGTAATCGGCAGACTC
>CM071867.1:10867256-10887465 GCA_036759665.1 Gynandropsis gynandra | reverse complement strand
AAAAAAAACAATGTACCAAATATTAGAAAAAAAAACAATGTACCAAATATTTAGAAAAAAAACAATGTACCAAATATTAGAAAAAAAAACAATGTACCAAATATTAAACAAAACAATGTACCAAATGTTCACATCTACCAGTAAAAAAAAACAATGTACCAAATATCAAGTTAGTCTTCGGGTTCAAAGGTACGTTCTTCATTACTATATATATCAGCCGTCATCTTCTCACGTATGGAAATAACCTTGTCGTCGCAAATTAAACGAAACATATTGCTATCCTTTAATAACGAGGCTTCTACGACCCGAGCGTGCACGACCTAAAATGATGTTTTCGCTCCTTTCGCTCGGTGTTTGCACGTTCTCTTCAATCCACGGTCTTGCACAAGCTGAACCTTGTCATTTTGGGGTTAAATTGCCAATTTCTCTCGTGTTTCTTGACATGTCTTCGTTTCCTACACAAAACACGAAATGTAGATGAAATCCTCGAATAGACTCGATAAATGAATGAAATCTAATAAATCTAATCAAAACTATACCTAAGAATGACATAAAAACTACTACGGATTATGTGTTATCACAAGACATGACTTGTATTATGCTATGAATCTGGTTAGCCAACATATGCATGCTCCGAAGGAACAACATTGGAAAATGGTAGACCGAATCCTTCGATACATCAAGAATGCTCCAGGAAAAGGTATACTAATGAGTAAAAACAAAGTTACTAGTTTAATTGGGTACTGTGATGCAGATTGGGCCGGTTACCGAAAATATCGGAAATCAACAACGGGGTTCTGTACCTTTGTCGGGGGGAATCTTGTCACTTGGAGAAGCAATAGGCAATCGATGATATTCCAGCGCTGAGGCCGAGTACAGAGCTATGGAAAATACAACATGTGAGCTTATTTGGATCTGGACTCTCCTCAAAGATCTTGGCCTCGAACCCTCGCGGACACGGTGCTTCATTGTGACAATCAGGCAACAATTCACATTGCCTCCAACTCGTTGTTCCACAAAAGAACAAAACATATTGAAGTTGACTGTCATTTTGTTCGAGAGATGCTCGATATCCTGCATGCGGGCTTCCACGTCTGCAAGACAGAGTATTCAATACAAATTTGCTGACTGAAGAGCAGATCTAATTGTATTAGTGTATATAATAGATTTCTTCTGTGTAATACTAATTGATACACACAAAACTCTGTGAGACTAAGGGTTTAAAAAAACTTACTTCATCTTCAAGCCACGCGTTGGCTTTTAATATAATCTCCCAAAACTTTGGCCCCCGGGGAATATCTAGCTCAGATATCCACCACCGCTCATGTCGAGGTGCCTTCAGGAACCAATATAGATTAGTCAACTTTTCACCGCTAGCCTCAATGAAGGAAGGAAATCGGCTTATCAAGTCCTTTACTAATCCACTGAGATTCCACACAAACTCCTCAGGTTCTTGAACCACCGTTTTTTCGGGTTCTTGAACAACCTTCTTTTCGGGTTCTATTCTTGAACAACCTTCTTTCGCTCTCTCCCTCGCATTGTTCTTGCTCTTTTCGTCGGCGGAGGTTCAACATATGGCGCAGACTCCTTCATTTCCTTTTATTATGATTGTGATATTTATTATGTTGATAGAAACAACAAGAGAAAGGCCAGCCACGAAACACTCACCCAATCAACCTTAAAAATAGGAGATAAACAACAACACCTGTGAACTCAAATAACCTTTAAGCATACCTTTCATCCGCTACTCTTTTTTTATTTATGATATTTCTACTCAGCTAGAAGATCAATCAGCCTCAAGGCGATAAGAGCTCTTCATCGTCTTCGAGAATTTAGAAAGAAGAACTGAGAGTGATTGACCTCCCACTCACGACACACAATCTATATGTGAGATTCCGTACACCCGTCATGTTGTTTCTGATGATGAAAAGAATTTATTTTATGTTATGTGAAATTGATGAAAATGCGAGATTTTATTGAAAGGTCGGTAATGTTCTGTCAGTATCTGATAGATGGTAAGATACCTACTACGGTCGGTATATCTAGCTCAGACATAGAGAATAAATGGACTCCTCGAGGGCTACTTAAGGCATTTTAGTGCAAACCAGAAGGACTAGCACCGTTGGATGTTGCTTAGTGCTGCTATAACTTAAGAATAAAAAAGCTCTGCACAATAAGGGTTTCAACGAGACTTATTTAGTTATTACTAAAGCTGAAGTGAACGAAAGAAATACCGTAAAAAAATCCAAACCTCGTGCCCGAGGACGAAGTTACCTGATAAAAAGACCCACTTGTCATATAACTATCGTATTGGCAGATCTATCCTGATATCCAAAATATAAAGACTATTTAATGTATTTAAAAAACCTGGATGCAAAAATAAAAACATAAATATAACATGCCATCATACATATAGTAGTGGAGGCCCATGGGACAAAAAAAATATCCACTTGATTTCAGATTTGGTATAACCCAAAGTCATCATTCTCGTTGGTTTGCACAGCCAAATAAGTATTCTGAAGGTTTAGAAGAAGATTAAAAAATATGAGACTGTATTAAAAATTATGTCAAAAAAACTATTGGGTAGGATCGATGCGCATCCATAACCTCAACATACCATCCATTTCCGCCCAAACTAAGGATGGTTTTTGATTTCAGATTTGGTATAACCCAAAGTCATCATTCTCGTTGGTTTGCACAGCCAAATAAGTATTCTGAAGGTTTAGAAGAAGATTAAAAAATATGAGACTGTATTAAAAATTATGTCAAAAAAACTATAAGAACATCCTCTGGTATGGAGAGAATCGCATGTATCGAAATTTAAAAAAGAATCGATCTCATTCAAGTCATAATCTATATGGGATTTCCTAAATTATTAATTGAAGATAAGTTACGAAGAGTTCGAGAATAAAACTGACATGTCCTGTAACTCATGTATGGTATTTGAAACGTCTTCCTAGTTATATTGCGACCTTTCCACGGTCGAAATTCTTCATCCTCAATGTGACACCCATCATGGACTCCCATCCTATGGGATATGGTCCACATTTCAATCCGGAAATTAGTGTGTGCTCCACTATAGAGTATCGGATGTGAATACTGTGTATGACGAACCACAACTCTGTATTGTCCCGTATAATCACAGAGTGATTTAGTAGTACAGACATCATAGAATTTCGAATTAAATGATATTTGGGGTCATGTACATATTCATAATTGAAATAATTTCCTCCAGTCCGTCAAGCCTTCAAAACTCGGCATCTGTCTTTTAAGTCATTGATCTTATATCTATAAGGAGGGGGTCTGCGTTCACTATTAAGCCTACGCCCGTCCATTCCTTTTAAGCAACTGGAATGTGTATTATCCATATAGGGGATCTTCCAATTGAGAAGATCCATCGACCTGAGACGAAGAGAAAGGTCTATCTATTTGATTTAGTTATTCAGTTGACTTGTTATTGGTGGGTTCCACCACCAACTTTCTTTATGTGAGTTATTTTTAACCTTATCTTCTCCAAAAACATCTTTAGCCACTCTTTTTTTTAATTTAATGCTCTCAACCAGTTGTCGGTACTGTTTCATCAGTTGTGGGATGCAGTCCTAGTGCTTGAGTAAGCGGTGCTCCCTTTTCGTTTTCAATTACTGCTGCGGAATAGTCATCCCTAAAAGAAGCTGTTTTCAAATTCAAATAGGTTGCTTTTAGAATAGGTTGTTCTCGAAGAAGCTCTTTGAAAGATAACTGAATGCGTTTAGTCCCTTGGGGATGGGTATTATCCGGTATTCACTTATATTATCTCGAGTAATCGAATCACCCGCTTCAGGTTAGAGAGAAGAGAAAAAGAAAGAAGGCCTTGGACGGAAATAATTCTTTTTTGATTTCTGGACTAATTCAATTGGTTGCGGGCCGACTTTATTTTATATAGGATAGGTAGGCTCCTGGTCCTATTCCTGTTCAGAGAGATCTTCATTCAAGAAAGGTAAGGACTCCATACACAAAAAGGAAGAGACTCATAGAATGGCAAAGGCAAATAGAGCTTTTGCAGAATTTCGTTAATCCATGAACATGATCTATATAGACACATAGATCCATGGACCCAATCCATACATCTCGATCGGAAAAAATCAATAGAAAAAGAAAATCGGAATTGATCGATTTCTTTCTCGAAACAAAGGAAAAAGAAAGAAAAGACGAAACAATGTAGACAAAAAGTTTGAGAGTAAGCATTACACAATCTCCAAAATCTTACTTTCTTTTTGATGTGCGTTATATCAAGTAATAAAAACCTAGACTAACGCTTCCGCAAGAATACGGATTGCCCCTAGAACTAAATTTGAGTTAGACTTATTATGATGTATGCCAAAACTTACTTATTCCAATCGTTGATACAACACATGAAGTAGAGCTTGTGTGACTCTATGGAATTTTAACTCTTGAATCCATATATAGCAATCATTTAAAGCTCGATTTCCTACAAGAACACACACTCCCCATTTACATTTGTGATTATAAATTTCTCATGTTAAATTGAACGTTTCATCCTTGGTCACATAATTTACGAATGCTTATTAGATTTGTTTGAAATCCCTGCACAAAATGTACGGTAGTCAACTTATGTAACCCAATTATTTTAACATTGCATTTCCCTTGTATCTTTCCCTTAAGTCCATCTTCAAAAGTCACACATCCTTCTTTGATATTTTCTTTGAAATTTGAGAGTAAGCTTAAATTTTCCGTCTTGTGTCTTGAACAACCACTATCAAAATACCACACATCATTTTGTTCATCATGAGTGGAGGTGAGTGTAACATTGCAGTATATAGATCAGATTTCTTAACCCAAATTTGCTTAGAATGATATTTACCTCGAAAATATTGAGATGTCCAATAGCGATTTTCTTTCCAATTATTTTTTGGTAACGAATATCTACATTCACCATGATTTCTTCATGGTATCCATGGAGAATAGTTTTCTTGTGGTCATCGTCTCTTGAGGTAGTAGCATTTGGACTGAATATATCCTTTTTTGCACAATAATAACAATTTCGTTGACTTCTTTTGCAGATTACTGTTTTTCAAGTCGATCTTCGTTCGATATGTACTGTGGAACATAAGGTATGCCTTCGTCATTGAGGGATCAACCTTAGACGAATTTTTCTTGTGAACTTGATTCTTCACCTTCGTAACCCTGACCAAAATAATTTGGTTCCTTCTTCCTATTGTAAAGAGATAATCCAGGTTCTTTTTTTTGTTAGTCAACATCTTCAAATTGATTTCTTGTTTCTTCAAGTTTAATTTTAACTAGCATCACTTCTTCTTCTTTCTCTTTGAGCTTCTCACAAGTATGTTGTAATTATGAACGCATTTTTTCAATTTCTTTGAGAATCTCAATTTTGTGTTCCCAAATCTTTATGTATTTTCCATATATCTCTTCGATGGTGAGTTCATCTTCACTATCATCTTCATCCAAGTTTCCTCCTTCGTCATCGTGGTCAATAATTTCGGTGAATGTTATATCATTTGCCATCTCTTCATCATCACTAATCTCTTTAGAATCTGATTTTGTTTCATCTTGAGTGGGGAATATTTTTTTGGATCTTATTTGATTGTTTCTATTCTCATTTTGTTTTGCCCAAATCTTTGACAATTGAAACATTTTGTTGCACTCTTTTCTCGTATTCCCATACCCTTTGCATTCATGGCATTGTATTCATAATTTTCCTCTTTCTCTGGATACGTCTTAGAGGACTTGAGGTATATCTCAGGCTTATTCAGAAATTTATTGAACTTTTGTGCTAAGAGAGACACATTTTCCGCTACTTCCTCAACAACTTGTAAGGCTATCTCTTGATCGATTTCTTTGTTGATAAACCCTTGTCCAAATTATAGTTGCATCTTATATGTCGAAAGAACTCCCACAATCTCCTTAAAGCTTATTGTATTGGTGGTAAAAGTCATATTAATGGCAACCATTTTTACCAGCAAATCTTTGAGGAGGACTTTGAAAAACATTTCTTTACCACCTTTTTATCTTCATATGATTGATTAAGTACATGTGTTTCATTTGCAAGTGCATTGAGTCTTTCGCTAAACTCCTTTACATTATTGTTTTCTCTCATTTCAATCTTTTCAAATTGGTACTCAAGAATGTGTAGTCTTGTTGTTTTCAAACTTGGGGTATCTTCCTGTATTGTCTTAAGCGTTTCCCAAGTCTCCTTAACAGATCCTTAACCGATTCACATCATTGTATTTGTTTGAATTCGTCCATATCAACTGAATCAAATATGGTAGCCAATGCTTTTGCATTGTAAGTGGAGAGTGTCCATTATTTTAGTGACTTATCCTTCTTATCTCCATGTTCATTGATCACCCTTGGAGGATTTCACTCATACTTGATAGCTCCCCAAGCGTTTTTTTATCGAGTCCGCGAATGTTTGCCTTCATCTTAACTTTCCAATTCCCATAGTTAGATGAGTTTAGTTTATTGTTTGTAATACGACTAGATATCTCGTGTTGTGTACATCTCTCCTTCTGGATCTCTCATAGATGTGTGAGGTTAAGTCCTCTAATCTGTTGCAAGCTCTGATATCAATTGAAAGTTTAGAGAGAAAACACAAAATGATTTTCCGTGATTTCTAGCAATATCACACTCAAACATTGCTTTATTCAGATCTCAAATGATCACCAAGTATAATTCGATTTTTCTACGAGTATACCTGGATTATACAACTCAAACAATCCCTTTAAGTACAACGTCCATCTTGAAACTGAGCTACAAGCAAAACACCAGACAGACACTTGTGTAAACCACTTAAAACTATTCTTACAATAATCATAGGTTCCAAAGTGACTTTCACTCGAATCACTCATCCATAAACCTCTAAAATTTTATGGTTTAGAGCTTATGTTACAAACACTCTTTTCGAATGCTCTCAAACGAATACAAAAACTCTTTTCTCACTCTCCCCTTTTCTTCTTGAATTTCAACGCACTAATATGATTGAGACGGTGGGTTGGAAGTGCATTCACTTCCTTCTTTAAATACTAAATTCATTTCCAAATTGCTCATTGATTTTCTTTCTATAATTTTTAAATTGTTTATTTTTCTCATTTTAGAATATTTCCAAATGTCTTGTAAATATTGTCACAATTAGAAATATCAATAGTAATAGAAAATATGTATAATGGAAATATCACAATATTGAAACTCAACAAAAAATAGAAAATATGCATTATCACATAATAAAAAAATCTTAATAAAATGATTTTTTTATAAAATAAAAATGTTAATAAAATGTAAATTTTAAAGAAACGAAAGTCTTCATACACTAACAAATTATCATAAGATTATTCTAAATATAAATGTATGGAAACTATTCTTTATTTCAACTTTTATGCTGATATTGTTTTTCATATATCCAAACCCTAGATTTAGTTGGGTATTTCAAACCTAACATTGATATTTTGTGACATAAGCCTTACATTGGGTTGTTTCTTTGTAAATGGCTCCTCTTCACGAGCCTCGTCACTCGAACCGCGCATTTCTTTCTTTTTGATCGCAAGCTCATCACTCCTCTTTTTTTCTTTTTTCCGCTTCAGTTATATTTATTATTACTTCTCATCTGAATTTGAATAAAAAAAGCCTTAAAACTTTTCAAATGTTATTTTGTTTATAAGAAATTTCTGATTATTACGGTCATAAAAGTAAAAAAAAAGAAGAAGATGTTTTAGACTATAAAATTTTGAAGTTTCAAAATTTTTTAAATATTTTGATATCAAATTATATTAACCGTAAATTTAAGGTTGTTATCAATTACTAACATTTGAAAAAAATTTAAAGTTAAGCAGTATTTAGACAGTAAAATATATATTTTAAATTTTTTAAGATTAAGAAATGAAAAATATTACTTATTTAGGAATTGAATTGACAAATAATTTAATTCCTAAACATATAACGACCAAATAGTATGCCAAAATTTTCCATCTATTAAGTTCACATGAATTTAAACATCATCTACATCCTATAATTTTTGTTTTATTGTCCAAGGCAACAATAGTTTACTCTGTTGATTCATCCTTCTTTTGCATGTATGAATAATATACAATTTCTCAATTATTTTATGTAATTATTATTTTATTCTACGAGTTTAGTTTTTAAAATAATATTTACGTCATATTATAAATTATCAAATTAACTCAATGAAAATATAAAAGATAACAATTTAAGCAACATATAATTTCGTTTGTATATTATTATCATAAATCTTATTATATTTTACACTATTTGCATAATTGCATTATTACAATTAGTTGGTGTATTCAAAATATTTAATTAGTTGGTTTCTGTATTAAAAAGTCAAAATATTTCATGGTAATACCTATCTATGATTTTTTTCTCAAAAGAAATTCACTGTGACAAAGTATTTAAAAATGAAAATTCTTGGTTAATTTCCACAAATGTTACAACATTGTCTAATTTACGAAATAAAAAAACAGTACATTCATTAAATTTTACATTATACATGAAACACCAGACATTTGTTACGTGGAACAAACTCATATTTATATACCAAAATATTATAAACCATAATGAATCTTTTGATGTACAATGCAGACATGTGTTTGGTCAAGCTTGTTGCGGTGATTTACGGTTGATTGATTGATGAATGAAATATATAAACACTCAGAAGAATTATAAAATGCTAAAGAATTGACATCAAATTTACAAGGATTATAAGAGTTTAAAAAGAAAATATCATCCAATACAATTGAATTATAAGCCATTTAAACTTATAGATAACAAAGTATCATTGAGAAATAACAAAACATAATGCTCGATAATTGCCTTAACTATTATATCATTTATCTATTTATTCGGACATCATCGTTTTGATTTTTTTCATAACAATCTTTATTTTCAAAGACTGAAGCTCGCCAAGATCTTGATCAACCATGACCTTTTCAATTTTCCATTCACTTGTCTAAACAAATCCTCATAATTCTGCACCTTTCGTTTGTAAACAAGAAACCCTTGGAAACCTTATCCCCATATCATCATTCGTATTACCTCTAATTTTCTGTAACTCTCAACAAATTCAGAACATTTTCTTAATTTTTTAACAGGTTTTCGCTTTTTAAGGCAACGATTATTATCTTTTTTTTTTTATCTTCAAGACTTTAATATCTTCTTGTACAATAATATATCATATGAAGTGTAATCTATTATCTATATGTTTATACATTATTCTTTGAGAGATTTACAGCAGAATGAAAATCACGAATTTCTAGTAAAAGCTAAGTTCTCTTATTAAATATTTCAACCACATACATTTCTTTATTGCTTCAGATAGGGCCTTATACTAACTATCCATTGTGTATAATGCCACCACATGCTATAAGCTTGATTTCTAGTTCATAACATTTCCTCCAACAAAAAAAAACCTATAATGGATATTCTTGAATCTAACTTTGATGCAAAATCTACATCACAATAGTCCTGTACATTCATTTCATATCCCTTTACAAAGCTTAACTTAACTTTTGAGTTCCCTAAATATACTTGAGAACCCACTTTACTACCTTCCAGTATCCTTTTATGATAAACTTGAGAACCCCATACATACATAATATTACCAACTCCAATTTCATAGGGAACTATACATTGAAACCAACATCATATTCCTTTGATCCATTGTTTGAAAAGAGTGTAAAAATAAAAAATGTTGTCCCAAGGGTGTTGGCACAACCTTTGCCTCTTCTATACCAAAAGAAACCAACACCTTTTTAAGATAATCAATCCTTATCAAAATCTTCTTAGTAGACTCGAGATCTTTCATTCCAAATTGACTTTCAAGTATCTTTGGCCATCTAATTTTAACTCGATTTCTAGATACAATAAGAATGTTGTTTGCATATATCATAAGATATGCATAAGTTTTGTCTAGTTTCTTAAAGTAAAAACAAGCATCGTATTTGCTTTTATTTTGTCAATAAAGAATAAAATCTTTGATTCTATCTCCAAAGAGATTGATGTCTTCTATTCCTATCCTAACTAGTTGATAGTTTAAGAGATTTCCTTTGTCCTTGACCTGTACTATCTATAGACCACCTTGTTTCATAGTTGTTTCCCATTATAAAACTTCCAGAGAACCATTCCTCTTGATGTTCTTCTTTTCTATTGTTTGGAGCTCCACCTCAAACATTGCATTATGATCCCCTTTTATATATTGTAATGTTATCTGCATCATATATGGAATACTGCATTGCTATGGATTTGTTCATGCTACAGACTGTTGTGTTGTGCATTCTGATCCTTATAATTTTTCCTCGCTCAATCCCACATGTACACTGACCATGCACTTCTTTTCTTCCAATTGCCAGACCTTGATTTATCCTTAACAACATATGAATATCTAATGAAGCTACCCTTCTCTGCTCTAGGTAACAATTTTCCTTGATTTGTGTGAACATATGCTAAACTTTGAAATGTGTATATTTAGGTTGTTTTTCGATCTACATTTATTCTGGAATGGATTCTTGTTTATCAGATATATGGATGTGGCATTTTCTTCAATGGTGAACTTATGGGGTAGACCAGAGTCATTGAGAAAAGTCGTCACATTTTCCATAATTGTTCGATACTCTCTCTACTACACCATTCGTTGTATTGTGTATGATTATGTTTGATACCTCATAATTCTACTTGTTTTACAAAAAGAATCAAATCTTTGGTTGTAAAACTCTAGTCCATTGTTAATCCTTAGATGTTTAATCTTCTTCTCGGTTTGTTTTTCATCCAATGACTTCCACTCTACAAATATGTCTAAACTTCTCATCTTTTGTTCTTTGAAAATAAATCCAGACCTTCCTCAAGTAGTCATCCATGAAGATGATTAATATATTTATTATTTGATATTAATACCTTTTTTCGAGATATCGATTTTCCGTGTGAACTCATGTGTCCAAGTATACTATACCAAAGTGTTGTTTAATCCTAGGAATTCTCTAAGGAACATACTTAAGCTACCGTCATTTGTCGTTCCAAAACATATAGACTATCTTCAAGTTTAGTTCTCAGAACAACCTTACAACCATTAATCACCTTCAAAGTCCCTTCTTGATATTTGTACCAACATCCATTTGCTTCTAATCTTTCCAACGAAATAAGATTTCTTTTCAATTTTGAAATGCACATAATTTCAGTTAGAAGAAAGAATCTACCATTGTGCATTTTATCTACACAATACCAACTCATTTGATATCATAGGTAGTGTTGTTACCCATTCAAACTTTTCTTTCTTCCTTGTACTCTAAATTTGAGAACCGATCTCTTCTCGGAGACATATAAAAAGTACAACCACTATCCAATATCCATTATTCCTATACTTTATGATGTAATGCAAACAAGGGTTCATCATGATTAGATGTTAAAACTTCAAAATCACTTTCATTGTTTTTAATGAGTACAACCTCTTGTTCCTCACCTTGTGATTGATTCTAACCACTTTTCTTTGCATATCAATTTACTTAAAATGACCTTCCTTGTCATAGCTTCGACATTTATCTTTTCTTTTTTGTTTTATTTTGATCGAGATTTTAATTTCTTTGACCTTGAGGTTTTTCTGATTTCTTACTATCATTAGATTATCAAACCTTCAGTTTGTCCTCAATTGTTCTTTCATCGTACAATCAATTTCAACTCCTTTGATCTCGCGACATCCTTCACCATCACACCTATTACACGTGTTTTTAAATAATTAAAAATTTCTTCAAAAGGCTTGTAAGGTGGACGTACTGAATTTAACATGTTAATTGTCTGATATTCCTCTTCAACGTTCACGTGAAGGTTTTGCAGATATGAGAGCAGTGTTCCAAAAATGTTCAGATTCTCATCGATAGATTTTTCTTTCATCCATCTGAAAAACAAAATTATCTTCATCAAGTACATTTTGTTTGGCAAATATTGTTCAAGACACAATATTTTCAACATATTCCAAATACCAAAGGCAATATTTTCTTGAATTATGTTTCTTAATATTTGACCTAATAAGTAAAAAACAATTAGATTAGGTTTAATTAGACTCATTTCTTCTCTAGTGATTGAAGGAGATGACTTAACATTTCTTTCTTCTATTAGATTTGTTGATTTTGTTGTTAGAATGGAAGTCATTCCATTATGATAATTTGCAAGTATAGTTGTAGATGTACTTAGCTTTCTTTGTCTTTGGATAAGGTTTTCTATCAATCTCATCATCTATCCCATGTAGCAGAGTTGTCCAAAAGCATATCCTCAAACCAATAATTTCCATTCCAATGTGAATCTTTTCCTTCCACATTAATTCCATTTTTCATTGAATTTCTTGACATCCAAATTCTATGTTGGTGCATTCATGTCTTTTTCTTTCTTTCACGGTGGAGCAATGATTGTAGTCATTCTTGCATGTATCTTGACTTGGAACAGAACTGTGATACCGCTTGTAGTGATTTACAATTGATTTTTCGATGAATAAAACATTAACAATCAGAAATTACCCGAGAGTAAAGAAGAATTGACACCAAATTTACGACTTTAGTACGATCACGAAATTTGTTCCTACGTCTCAGAATATAAAGATTCTTTGCTATTGAGATCATTGTCAAAATTGCATAAATAACCAAGAGAATAGCAAATATAACCGTTGAAAATTGCTTACACCTTTAATCTCTTTGTATATATGTCTTCGTCTTATTATTCTTCGTAAAAAACTTCATTCTTCAAGATAGAGGATCACCAAGATGTTTGATAACATGTAGTGTGTGTTAGTTTGAGACTAGGAATTTACATTATTTTTGCATAGTTTGCCTAACACGAGTGACAAAACCGTCGCAAACGTTCTCTATGAACTCATTTTTTTTATTTTCAGGTTTTAAGGCGACAAGGCCTAAACAAGCTTTAGAATGTCAATTTCTGGATTCAACTATACATAATGGGAGCTACAAACCATTTGGAGCAACTTCAGGCCATGAAACCAAATGGAACACCCGAGCATCGAGCGAAAGGAGCGAATATAAGAAGTTAACTCACCCTACTCGGGCTTGGCAGAAGCCCCTGCATGGGCTGCATCCGGCAGAAGTTTGAGCCCGACCCATGCTGAACATCAACCCACTCGTGCTCCATGAGACTACATGAACCCGCGCGTGCTGTCACACTATCCCGCGCAAGCTGCAACCCTAGAAAACTTCACACGCCTCGGGTTGGAAGATAACCCGCTCAGATTGGACAAACATGATGCCCCATACGGGGTGGATATCTTAGCCCATGCGGGCTGGATTTCCAGCGAATATTGCACGACTCGGGGAGGCAAGAAGCCTGCTCGGTCTTATTGAAACATGATGAGCCCGCGGGGATTTAGCACCTAGCCCACGCGGGTCTCCTTTTCAGGACCTAACTATTTTAGGTTTTGAACGAAAAATAAAAAGAAAGAGGGGCGGTTGATGATTGCAGACGGTGGCTCAGGCTAGAAAAGAGACTGAAAAATACAAGGAGAAACTCAGGAGAAGCTGGAGAATGAGAGAAACAACAATTTGAACTTCGGTAACGAGATAGGGAATACCGAAGAATCGTATTTCTTATCCTTTATCATGTCTAGGGTTAATATCTCTTGTTTTACAGTACAAACGATGAAGTGAGTAAGCTTCTAGCTATGGGTTAGAGATATCATATTTGTAATGGATGTTTGAAATTATGCGTTAATGCTTAGACCTTTCGAAGTTTTTTTGAATTTCCGTTTTACAATCAACGTCGTAAACGTTTCATACTTGTGCAAGCCGCTTAGTAACTTAGGAATTCGTGTTTAATCGGGAGGTTAGTTTATGAATCCGGAATCGTTGATTGTTGATTAAGTTCGATTAATGAGAATCTGGCCGGTCAATTAATCGACTTAGAAATTAGGATTGCACGCTTAATGCTACCGTAGTCACGAGTTAATCGTTTCCGAGAGGTTGGATTGCACGTTGTTATGGTTAGGAGGTTTAGGTGTCGAGAGAACCATTCCTTATTTATGAGCATGAATTCTCCATTATCAAGATAATTCGATAGGTTTATGATCCTTTGTTCGTTGTATCCTTGCAAATCCCGATAATCCGAAACTCATATTGTTCTTAATTATAAAGTTTTTCAATATTGATCAACCATCAAATTCTATTGAGACGAATCTTCATATATGCGACAAAATTTAATATATACCAATTTTTTATTGGCCAAAGAAAGCATAATGAGAAAAATACTTCAATAAATTACATACAATATCAAACTAAGTTAAGATAAATGTTATAAGAGAATTTCTACGTAACTTAACATATAATCAATTTATTATTTTTCTTAGACAATTTTAAATTTGTATAAATAATACTTTTATATGAAATATATGATTAAAAACACTTAAAAAACACTTAAAAACACTTAAATATGAAATATATGATAAAAAACTATAAATAAAAAATGATTTTTATTTATAGTTTTCATAATGTATTTTCATTGTACTATTACAACAAATTACCCTTTTTGAAAAAAAAAGAAGTAGAATTTTGACTTTTTCATTTAAATAAAAATAAATAAAAACATGACACGGATTTTATGTGATGGGGAGCTCGAAATCTTCAAGTTGTCTCTTTGCGCCGTCTCCAAGACATTCTTATTTCAACGGTAACTTGGAATTGTTTTTAAAATCTTTCGACCAAATACCCCAATAAAAAAAATCACCAATCTTGGTTATTTCTTCGGCGATTACCAGAAGAGACAAGTTAGCGGATCAGAGCTGAAGCTTCCATTGCTATATTTCTATGTCAATGGAGAGAATCTGCAGGACGACAACGATGACAAGGAAGCCGAAATGGCAATACCCACAGGCAGTACCATCGACGCCAAGGAACCTCTATCTTCCAAGAATAAATGGTGTTCGTCGAAATTCCCAAAGGACGAAGACGCCATTGTCGTCTCAGAAGGATCGGAAACAGAGACTGGAGGTACTGTTCGAGCAGGAAAGGACGTTTGATCTTAGGGGATTTACGCCAGCGATAGTTGTGCTGAATGAAGAGGTAGAGGAGAGGCGAAGCGGTGGTGGGTCGCCAGATGAGGCGGACGCGGACGAGGCAAAGTGGAGGTTTCAGGCGGAGATGCTGAGAGCAGAGTGTAATTTGCTGAGGATCGAGAAGGAGATAACGGTGAAGAAAATGGAGAGGAGGAGGGAGAGGATGGAGACGACGCTGAGATCAACTGTTGATAGTCTTGTCTTCGTAAGTATTCTGTTTATTTTCTGGTTCTTGAGATGGTTGTTTCCCAGGAGACACTGATGGAAAAAGTGGAAGTTCAAAAATTGGTCGAACTGGGCTTTATCGATTACTTTCAGACTCAGAAGCATCTTCAGGACCCACTTTAAAAAGTTTGTTTTATCCCTACTCGGATTTGCAAGAAGTAGAAAGACAGCGGAGTTGCTGGCTTTTTCATTCAGAAAAGGGTCTAATTTGTAAACTTCATGCACTTTATAACGCTACAATGAAATTGAAAATTTCAAGCTGTAAATCTGTTCAATTTGGTTCGATCATAGGGAAAGCAGAAGATTTCAGAAGGGAAGAACGTGACCAAGATTCTAGAGCAGGAGATAAGCCACTTAGTTGATAAACTTCGCGAGTTGTCAAAACCTATAAAGGTGAAGGATACGGAGGGTAAAGCCTGTAGGCAAAATTTTGACAGGGAAGCTTCTGTTTTGAGGAGACGACTGGAGGAATTCGATGAAGTTTCTGATGAGATGTGTGTCAAAGCGATTCGGGAAATGGCAGAAGCGAGCTTTTCTGTCCCACCCAGTTCTTCAGGTTATCATGATTTTGCTCCAAACAATAATTACAATGTGAGTGAAGAGAAACTGAATACTTATTCTTTCGTGTTCTCTTTTTCATTTCTTGCTTCTGAGAAGTAATATGCAGCCATTGTCTAAGGGGATGTTGTTAGACGGAATCAACAGAGAATATGACTTGATTCTCTTAACGCCCACGAGTTTTTAGTCAGAACACATTGATCTTCCATATACACCTGTTCGACTAATTTATAAGGTCGTAGGATTTTGCAGCATGATTTTGTGTTACATGACAATAGTAGCATACAGTCGAATTTGGATTCTGGACTCCTGACTTGTATATATGCACCTTCAAAACACTTCTGCCATACATTTGACACATGAACTTTCTGTTAATCCATACACATTCTTCAAAACATGTTCTAACAACCTTTTCTACGGGCTCCAAGAGTTATGTTAATGACTTAATCATGCAGAAGACAAAGACTGGCAAGGGAAGGAAAGAATGTTCACGACACTGCAAGGCAATTGTGAGGAGGATAGTGGAGGATGTAAGGGCAGAGGCAGAGCAATGGTCTCAAATGCAAGATATGTTGCGGAATGTGAGAGACGAGATGGAGGAACTTCAGGATTCTAGAGATTTCTGGCGAGATCATGCCCTCGATCCCCACTTTCAGATACAAAACGTATGTACCACAGTGAGTACTTGTGCTTATCTCAATTTCAACTTTGTTCCAGAGGAACAAATCATATATAGTTGTTATATTTACTCATATTTGGAGAAAAGGTAACCCAGTTTCAATCTTCTAGATATAGATTTTGTAACATATATGGAATGTTTTAAAACTTTTCAGGTACGAGAATGGCGAAAAAGGGTGTTGTCTTCAGAGGCAAGGGTGAAAACTCTCCAAAAAGCGGTTCGCTCTTTAAGTGGTGAGCTTGAAAGGATAAAAAAGAATCACTACAAGGTAGCAGAGATAAGTAGCTTGCCATCAGAAACAGAGAAGAAGGTATTGATCTGTCACCTGAATGAAAATCACCATACAAACAAGGAGGGACATCAGTCTAAGTACGAAGAGATTCTCAGAAGAGGAAGAAGAAAAACACGGACAGTGCATTCAAGAGTACCTCTTGGGGAAATCAGAAACAGTTCTATCGCAACAAGGTCGCTCGGTTGCCGTGACAATGACATAAGGTATTGAGACTGTTTTGATGAATTGTCCTGCAGGATGTAAATTTTCCAACACATTAACCCCATGAACGTTCTGACAAAGCTACAAAGCTTTTGAGTTGTGAAATTTAGATGGTTTGTAACTTCCAAAACCCGTTGAATAATTTGCAAAATTAAGATTTCCACTGTAACTTCAACTCTTCTTCCATGGTGTGGATTGATGAAAGGTGAATTAGAAACATTCATTCGGCTGATCGATAAACTTAGATGTCTAATTATACAAAGTTGTTCCTTATATTTGGAGTTATTAATTTTTTTAATTTATCATATATATTGCTCATTGATGGTAGTTAATAAGTAAATAAATCATACCAAAGAATCATCCTACAAAATGAGCACATTGCTTCAAGGGGTTAAACGAGCTTAACAAGAGTCACACGCTTAAAAGAAAATATACCCAATAGAATGCTTTACGGAATTCCAAAAATGAATTGCCGTAGAAAACCGTTTTATGTTTCCCCTTTATAATCCTAACCTTTTAGTTATTTACAAAATAACCATACGACTATTTAATATTATATTTTTGCACCATATTTTCAATCTCCAAGTTGCCTTAGTCTAATATCTCAAATAGTCTAAGTATATATATCTCCATATGCATACAAGTCCGTACATCCGATGTACAACCTCATAGATAAAATCAAGTACGATAATATTCGTTGGTCCTAGCAAACAAATATAATCACATTCCGCACTAACTGTCTCACAATCATAAGCAAAGACCGAAACACTCGTAAGTGTGTGACCTCATAAGCTCATCAATAAACCGATAGCTCATTAGTTTTTCACGAATTAATTAATTCGAGGTTGGCGTCTAGAAATAGTCTTCAACGATTGGATAGCATGAATTGACATCCTTACTCATATGAGTAACAAATTTACTAACAATGAACCGTGGTAAAGATGATGTTAGTATTTCCATCCATCTTTACAGCTCCGGATAAATACTAGGCATAGTTTTTATTGTCAAGCCTTAAGGATTATCAACTATGTTTCATTCCAATCATAACTGACTCGTGAATGAACCCAATAAACTCTTTTCTTCATTCATTCATGTAACCCCGATCGAGGATTTGTTATTGTCGTTACGATAGTTGGCAACATAGAGCTTGAACTCATACTAAGAGTTGACGGATCCCATCTTGATCAATCACTAACTACGTAAGCATCTAATAACTCTCTACATCTATCGAGCTGGTATAAAAAATACTAGGTGTCTAGAATCAAAGAATAATAGATAGAATGCTAGTTACTATATTGATCTCAGGTCTAAGGAAAGATCTAACATTCCAATCCTCTGGAGAAATCTTACCGACAGATTATTGGTATTTTAATCATTAAGAATTTTCTCTTTAGGTGAGTTTAGGTGATCACATCTCTATGTGCATCACCCACATATTTGATTTAATAAAAGAGATATACTAATTTCATCAAATACATGTTGTTATTTCCGGATCACTACGTCCGGTAAGTGATCTAACATACAAGAACAATTTAGACAAAATCTTACGAAAAACTTGACTCTCTTTATTACGTATGATAACATCAAGGTTTTACACTTAATCATAGACTCTATCATACACCTATGACAATTATCAAATGAAAAAAAATATAATTCCATACAAAATAAAATGACGTAAAAAATACATAACTCGCTACTAGTCTCTATAACAATGTCCAACATGTGTTACAACTAATTCCAGCTTACCATGTTCTTCAATCCGATCCTCATGTTGTGTTTGTCAAACTGATTTAACCCAAACACCTTCGTAAACAGATCTAGTACGCTTTCCTTACCATCTACATTCTGATTTGAACGTCCCAACGCTCAATGATTTCTCAAATAAGATGATATTTTCGCAGAACATGCTTCGTCTGGACTATAGTCCCGGTGTTATCACATAATATAGGAACGACCTCCTTTATCAAAGGTACCACACCATGTTGCATCTATGAACTTACTCATCCAAACCGCTTCTTTAGCCACCTCACATGCAACTGTATATTATGCATCAGTAGCCGAATTAGCAACCGTAGCCCGTTTGGAAAATTTCCAACTTACTGATCCTCCATTCAAGCAAAACACATAGCCTAAATGGATCTGCTGTCAGCCTTGGGTTAGACGGTACCGCGACACGTTCGAAATGAACCGACAAAATACAAACCCCTTACTTGTGTATGAAGATAACAATATTTTAGTATGATACTGAAAATTAAACGGCACAACCAATTTAACATGGAAAACCTCCCCGATGTGAGGAGTAAAAATCACGAGACCATAGTCCACCCAAAAATCCACTATAATAATTTCTAGGTTACAATATCCACACAAACACATTCAATATAACAAGAGATATAACACCTATATTTACACAATATTCTACACAATATTCAATTTCTAAACACTCGAGTGAACCTAAACACCAAATTATAACTTAGGCCGTAAGCAACCCCCGTATCTAATGATTTCGGCAATCACTATCTAATACAACTGATCATCTCGTTTTCATACGTATTTTTTGTACGATTTAGGATACGTTTTTGACACATATGTGATGTTTTACGTATGATTCCGATTCCGTTTTACTTTCTTTCGTGCTTTTCATGTTCTTGCAGGTTTTTACGCGTATTTGGACCATTTTGGAGCTAAAGGAACATGCACGGAGCTAAGGAGCATCTTCGGGGATCATCATGGGACAAACGGGACGAGATTGAGCATGGAAAAGCCTCACCCGGTCGGGCACAACCCTTGCACGATCGGGCAAAACCTACGGCCAATTGTGTGGACCATTTAGCACGACTCGGGCATGTCTTGCCCGACCAGATGCCTAGTGCCCGAGCGGGCACACACACCATGCCCGATCGGGTATTGCACTCCAGCCAGCATCCGCACGAGTTACCCTAGCCGCGCCCGAGCGGGCACACTCACCACCCGAGCGGGTCGCGGTCCGAACCTGCTCAAAACTTAAGTTAAATTAACTTAAGACATAAGGGAACTCGTGGGGCATTTTAGGCAACAATTGGACCGACTTAGGAGGCTTAAAAGGAGGCAAAAAGACGTCATTACAGCAAGCTTACAGAGGAGAACAATTCAGCGAAAGATAGAGCAGATTCTTGCGAGGAGATAAGCGAGGAGCATGGGAGATCAAGCA
>CM071867.1:10835127-10848889 GCA_036759665.1 Gynandropsis gynandra | reverse complement strand
GCTGCATTTGCCCCAAATTACCGAGAGGTAACTGAGCATGTTCACGGCCGTTCTGGTTATCCATATTCAGTTGATTTGACGGCTCTGTGTTATCTTCTTCCTTACCCTTTCTCAGTAGTCTGCAAGTTCGCTCGATCTCTGGGTCGATTCGGAGTAGACTAGAAGTGCCTTGATACCAAGTCATAAACCGACAAACAACGAACGGAAGGAATGAGGTAGAAAGAATCGAAAGTAAACAAAAGCAAAAATAAAAGTAAAGCAAGAAGGACTCTAGCTTCGAATCTAAGACGCGTTGACAATAGTCCCCGGCAACGGCGCCAAAAGCTTGATGCGTTCTCAAAGTTAAATAAAATAACCTAAACTACCCGCAAGTGCACGACACGTGTGTAGTATTTTAGGTGTCGATCCCACAGAGACTACGCAACACAATCTAAACTCGATCTATGAATCAAACTTGCTAACGAACAAATATGATTGAAGAATGAAATACTGGAAGTAAATAAATGAATTGGTTCTTAACGATAGGACAAACGTTCTAGGAATCCAGTTTCACCACAAGACTACCGAAACCTACGATCAATCTATCTATCATGCAATCCCAGTTTAAGCTTTCTAAGGCAGACGATCCTAATATGATATCTACCCTCTGTCGAGGCATAGACACGTGATCGAGACAAGTTGCCCCCTACTTTCGTGGGTGACACCTTGAACTAAACCCATAAGCTCTATGATTCATCCGTTTCACCCTCAATCGTTGCTACCCTACTTCCGTGGCCTAACCTCGGTTGTTCCAAACCTGATCTTCTAGGACTAGAATTCTCCATTGGGTCCTTCTCCTAACTCCTAACACATGCATCTATGTGGCCATCGCAAACACAAGTAAATTCAAGCGCTCAGATAGAGAATGAATAGATAACGAAAACGGGAAGATGCATTCAAAGATAAATAGAAAGTGGTTCTGGGATAGCCAAGGGCTAATCCCTTCTCCTAGAACAAACAAACTACTCGCTCATGCGTCTGTAAACAAACATAAACGAAATAGAAAGTCTAAGGACATGAAAACCAAGCGAAACCGAAGTGTCGGGTTGATCTCCAATGCTCCTTGCTTGCCTCTTCGCAAGAATCCTCCTCCAATTACGAACTCAATGTCAGGTCCCTTCTAATGTAGTCCTCTGGCCTCTTTTATACCTTCTAAGTCGGTCTAAGTGTTGCCTTAATTCGCCCACGAGTTTCCTTTTATTTTAAGTTAATTTTACTTAACTTGGCTGGTTACTCGGGTCGCGATCTGCTCGAGCGCTCCATGTGCCCGGTCGGGTGCGGCTAGGTCAGGTCGCCTCGTTCATGGTCTGCAAGGCATGTCCGATCGGGCATGATGTCCGCCCGCTCGGGTGTAAGGCAGCTGGTCGGGCATTTCCTTGCCCGAGTCGTGCGTGAATGCGCACCAGAATTCGCCGTAGCCTTTGCCCGATAGTGCATGAGTTGTGCCCGACCGGGTGGAGACTCCTCTTGCCAGATCTCGTCTCGTTTGTCCCGTGATGATCCCCGAAGTTGCTCCTTAGCTCCGTGCATGTCCTTTTAGCTCCGAAATGATCCAAATATGCGTAAAAACCTGTAAGAACATGAAAACACGAAAGCAAGTAAAACGGATACGGAATCATACGTAAAGCAACACATATATATCAAAAACGTCTCTTAAATCGTGCAAGAAATACGTATAAAAACGAGATGATCAGACACCTTAATAGGTATGGCTCTCTTTAGCTTGCCAATTCAATGAGTTTTTCAGTTTCTGTGAGTTTGATTTGTTAGTCTCTTTGCAAAATCTGTACAAAGACAACATAACTATGAGCAAATATCTCAAGGAGTTGAAGTCTCTTTGTTATCGGTTAAGCTCCATTGAAAACCTATTTTGGAGCCTATGAAAAGATTTATGCTTCTAAAATCTCTCCTCATCTTGCCTTAGACACTCAAGTGAGGAACTATGGTTATCTTAGACAAGTGAATAAATTTTACAATAAGGTTCCTCTCATTTAAAATCTTCAAAGGACGTTTTAATTCTAACTCCAAGGTTAGAGGATTTTAACAACATGCCTTCTCTAACCCCAACTCTAGAGAACAACCACTTGAATCTCAAAACTCCACCATAGTACCTGCCAAATATGTGGAAACAATTGTCATAATGCTCTTTGTTGTTGAAAAAAATTGGACAAATTTTTTTAGACCACTAATACTAGGGTTGGAAAAAATACCCGAAAAATCTGTCCCGACCCGAAATCCGTCCGAAAACCGAAAAAATACTCAAACCAGTAGGTTAAAGTAACAAAATTTTGAAACTCGTTAGTTCGGGTTTGAGTTTTTCACTCTCACAGACACATAACCGTATATACCCGAGTGTATATGTCAATTTATAGAAATACCCTTAAATTTTATGATAACTACAAAATAATATTTTTATTAGGCTTGATATGAGTCGAGTACCCGGCACCGGATCTAAACCCGAACCAGACCCAAACCCAGACTTAATATATGCTCTAATATTAAAAAAGTTGGGTTTAGGTATACACAAGTACTCGTTTTATTGTTTGGATATCCGAGTCTCAAGTATCTGCATCTTATATGTTTGAGTTCGGGTGTAAAATTGATTACCTGTTCAGGTTTTGGTTCAGGTTTAGTGTATCCTACAAAAGTTAGGTACCTGACCTATGCCCACTCCTAACTAACACCCCTTAAGAAGTGGATGCATTTCACATCCTTGCTTCGACGTGAAATGAATATATTCATGATGTTGTAGCATCATCTCATGTCACCAACTCCATTCAGAATCTAAAAAACTTTCAGCCTTATAATGGCATTGATAATGTTATTGTTGGAGACAAAAATTATGTGCCAATTACTCATTTTGGTTCTACAATTGTGGTGACTCAATTAGATATTATTCCTCTTAATCATGTTCTTGTTATCTGGTGCGTGTTTAATTATAATAAAACCTAAACCTACTCCGCAAGTGCACGGGATGTGTGTAGTGTAGAACTTAGGTGTCGATCAAACATGGACTAGCAACACGACGCGGCTAAAACAATCAAACCAATGCATACAAATCGAATATATAGTGATGAAATTAAGCTAAACTGACGAATAATAAAATGAAGCTTTAACCAATTAAACAAACGTGTCAGGATACGGTTTTGTAACTAAGAACCTAGAACAATGCATATCAATCGACTACTGATGCTTTTTCTAACCAATTTGAAGGCAAAATATCGTAATCTATCAACTATCCTCTTTCGAGGCCTAGAGACGTGCATCAACTATCAAACCTCCTACTTCCGTGGCTGATAAGCTAGTCTACACCCATTCAGCTTCGTAATTCGTTTGTGAGTCCTCAATCTAGGTTTTCCTACTTCTGTGGCTTAACTTAAACTGTCCTAAACCTGTATATCCGGTTTCGAGTTTCTCCTTTCGGTACTTAACTAAGATTTCTAATATCATGCAGCTGTGTGGCCTTCACAATCACATAAATGTTAAGCGCACAAACATCAAACGGAGATGGATATTGCAATCATAGATAGAAATCAGTGCAATGGTTTCGGGATAACCTAGTGCTACTCCCTTCTCCTAGAAAAATCCTATTACTCAAACATGAATTCAAATGACAACATGAAAGAAATAGAAGGATTGAGAAAGAATAAGCTCAATGATGTCTCTGTGTGTTTCGTATGTCTCCGATGACCTCGGATTTCTCTCGCTCCGTCTTCTCTCTCTACGTTTGTGATAGGTTTAGATCTCTCCTTCTTTATTTTCTGCTCCAGAACGTTGTTGTCTTCTGCAGGGCTTAATGTCCTCTGCAGGACTTGCTACCTCTGCAGGACTCGCTGCTCTTAGCTCTCTCCCTTCCTCTCCTTTTATAGCCGCTCTCCACTCTTTCTCCTATGTGGTGTCTCTCCCTTTTCTCATCCTCCAGCTCATATTCCTCTTTCTTCTAGTGCTCCAGCTCACCTTCTTTCGCCTCGTGCTCCAAGCTGGTTTTCCTTTCTGTCCCCCGCTCCTTTGTTTGCTTTTCTTTTTCGGCGTACAACGAAGCTTTCCACTAGTTCATTGTTTATTTGTGCGCTCGACCGGGTTGGGCATGAAGCTCGGTCGGGCACTTGTCTTCCAAAGAGATCGCCCAGGCTGTTTAAGGTGCTTGGTTGTGCTTTGGGGTGATCGCTCAGGCTTTCCATGATGCCCGGTCGTGTTCTTCTTCAAGGGTGGTCCCTTGGGCTATGAGGTGCCCGGTCGTGCTCTTCTCTATGTTTGGTGGTCGCTCAAGCTTGCTATGATGCCCGACTGTGCTCTTCTCCAAGGTTGATGATCACTCGGGTTATAGAGGTGCCCTACTGTGCTCCTCTTCAAGAGTGGTAATCGCTCGGGCTATGGAGGTGCACAACCGTGCATTGGTATGGAATTTCACCCGGTCGTGCTGCTTGGTGTGTTCGACTGGGCTCTCTTCTTCCATTCACCTCCGGTCGTGCTGCTGGATATGCTTTTTTGGGCGTTCTTCATAGTTTGGTTAGTTCTGAATTTTAGGTAGATTTGTTGCATTTGCTTGTGTTTGCATCCGATGTCTTCCTCTCTGGGTATCTAGTATGATTTTTAAAGTCGATTCTCTCTTCCTCCGATCTCGCTCGACCATTATCTTTCTTTGACCAAGTCATTTCTTCGTCGTATGTTGTCCCGTTTAGCCTCCTGTCCCACCTTGACCGATATATTTGACCTTTTTGCTCTATATAATGTTCATTTCTCCGTCTAAGTCACAAAAGACACTTGAGAGGAATATATTGGTGGAAATATGCACACAATTGCATACAAAACATCGAAACGTCCTTAAGAAATCTGATAAAACAACCTGTGCAATATAAACACTCATCAAAATCCCCTACACTTGAATGTTTGCTTGTCCCTAAGCAAACCTAAACGTGCAATATAAAAAGAAGAATGAAACCTCAAATCCCCCTTTCACCTAAGGCATCCTTGATACACGACAAAAGCGGTCACTCGATGAATTGCAAGCTAATCTGATCTATTACTAGTCGTGCTCTCATCCTGGAGTCATTGAGGCCACCCACTCTCTTCTTTTTCTTTTCTTCTTCTTTCCTATTTGGCCATGCACTTCCCTTCTTGTCCAGCGGGCGGATTTCCTTTTTGTTGCAACGACTGGAGTTTCCTTTCTATTGCAGCGACTGGAGTTTACTTTTCTTGTGTGCAGCGGTCGGAGTTTCCATTTGCTTGCTCACCATGCTGTCTCTTCTGCCCCAGCAAGTTTCCATTTTAATCCAGCCGTGTCCTTCAAATCATTGCTCATTTTTGTGTCTAGCGGTTAGCATGTTTCCATTTTACTCCAGCCGTGTGTCCATGTGTATTCCAGCCGGCTAGCTTCCATTTCTCTTCCTCAGTTTATGATTTTTGGATGCTGATCGTGCATAGCTAAATGGATAACGATTTTGCTCAATTTTATGACATTTGCTCGTGTTATTATCCGATAACTTTATTTCCTACAAAAACATGAGAAAATGCTAGAAGAGGACTAAATGATGCTTAATGCTTGAAAAATTTTAAATAAGTGATGAAACTAACTATAAAACTGGACAAAAATACTATAACAACATAGACATTATCAAACTCCCCCAAACTCGAACCTTTGCTCTCCCTCAAGCAAGACCATAATTAAACACGAGAAGAGTTACACAAAAACCGAATACTAACATAAATAATTCAAAAAATCAGCCATCATGCATAACAACGCGTCACACGAACATAGATCTAAGCGTGCCTAGTTCTGACCTCTATCCACTGAAAACCACTAGCCATTCAATCCTACACATATCCTAAGTTGGGTTCACTACTCCCAAGACAACATCCAATCGATCTCCATACCTATTCTACTATGCTCCCATGAGATACCATTCTTAAGACAATCATTTTTCTTTTTTGGTTCTCTTTTCTTGTTTTCGGTTTCCACACATTTTTTTCTTTGAAAATTCGCGCTCGGTTTCTGGGACTTTAGAGTTGAAGAGAAGATCCTTATACTTAGATCCAGGTCTCTAATTGGCACACTCATAAGGTCTTGTAACCTTACCAGAGTGAAGAGGTTGCGTCATTGCAAATTTGTTTTCTTTTGATTAAACTATTATGGTTACACATCGACTCTCACCCTTACGGCGTAGAAAAACAGCCCCGACCCTCCATTTAGAACCGAACAATCAAATCAATGCACTCATGTCAATGTAAGAGTGAAATAGTTAAAGAACGTATTCTATTGACAGCGGAGTGTAAGTGCGTGGAAATATAACGATCGACGCAAATCAAAGAATAAACGATATACTCGGAGATATAAGTACTTGGGATTGAAACCTAGGGGAAGAAATACAACTATAGGCTATGGATTCATGCACAACTACTAGACTAATTGATATCTAAAGGTATTTTTCAGCAAGCCTAGACTTTGTACTAGATATCTGTTCATCTAATCCTAATAAAGTTCAAAAGCTCGTACTAGATATCTATTTGTCTAATCCTAATAAAACTAACTTAAAAGCTAAAATAAAACGAAGAACGAAACATTTAATCCTAATCACAATCATGACACTTCGAATAGTATCCCCAAACTTGAACGGAACAACGTACCGGTGTTCATAACCTAAGAGAATGACTTGCATGTTAAAACTCGGGAAAATAAAGAAGATAGGAATGTGTTCACCTAGTGTGTTCTTGCTATCCCAAGTTGATGCAGCTGGATATATGCATCTCTCCTTTGTTGAGGATGTTGTTGAAGTGGAAAACCTGTAACAAAAAGTCACACAATCCGAAAGGGAGAGTACAATACATAGAGGCTACTAGTAGAGTGCAGGTGTGTGAAAGAAGGAAGAGTTGAGTTATGAAAAATAAATGAAATAAATAAAAGGATATGGGGCTCGGGTTGTCTCTCGAGAAGCGTTTGTTTAAGGCCATGATCCAGACCAAGACGATTCACGCATTAGGTGGACGTCCTCGTTGTCGTCGTGTATGTTCCGTCTCGTGTGCATAGGATACTCGATTGGGTATAGCACACGGATCGGTTGGGCTCCTTGCACAATAAGTCATATCCTTCCTAAGTTCGGTCGTTTTGTTCCCTAAGGTTTGTCCCCGGTCATGCAATCCAAATAGCTTGGTCGTGCTGTCCATAAGTCCGGTTGTGCACTCCATGAAACGGTTGGGGTGTTTATCTCTCGTTTCTTTCAAAGTTTCCAAAATTTGTTGGTGTGTGAGCCCTTGTTTTAATTTTTTCATATTCACCTTGGGTGCCTTATCAATTCTCCAATTTGTTGCTGGCCGTTTGGTGTGGCGTTTCGTCATTTCATTTGTGTTTATATACTGATCCGCAATTCTCGTAACTGGGTTTGCACAAAAATCTGCTCGGATCGCGCTGAAGTTCAAGGATTGTTCTGGAGCATTTTCTTGGTCCAAATTCAATTCCACTCGAACCATACTCATGTGTGTATGATCTGAACACCGCTCTTGGAGTAAGTCATCGAAATCTCCTCCATTAGTTTGAATTTCGTTACATTGTGTTCGAGACACGATCTGCTGTGCACTGGTCGCGCATAATTCTGCTCGCGTTCCGTTTAACTTGGCATCCATGATTCTTCCTCCTTTATTTCGTCTAGCAGCTTCATACAGTATATTTCTTTGTTTGGGTCTTTATACCTCTTTTCAGCTACTAAGAGAGCCATCTCAAGGGAATCCATATTTCCGAGCTCTTCAAGAACTTCCTTAGCTAGTTTCTCTAGGACGTCGATGTAGAATACCGAATCCACCATACAAGACTGCTTGAGTGTGTCGTTCAGATTAAAATCCTTTTCTTCATCGCCAAACTTCAGTGTTAGTCGTCCTTCGCATAATGTATGATTTTTACGGTGTTAAGAAACGATATTCCGAAGATGATCGAGATTTTTCCATTTTCCTCCATGTCTAAGACGAAGAAATCAACTGAAACAAAGAACTTGCCGACTTATAATGGTATGTCTTCCAGCAAGCCCTCGTTGATTCTCACACATTGTTCAGGCATTGTAAGCGCCATTCGTGTAGGTTGAAGATCCATCCTGCCCCTAAGATCCAATTTTTCGTATAACGATAATGGTAGCATGCTTACGCTTATTCTGACATCGAATAGTGCATTGTTAATTTCATAATCACCTATTTTGCAAGGGATCACAAATATACCTAGATCGGGCATCTTCTTTGATAGATTTGGTTGCAACATTGAGTTTGTTAACATTACGGTTTCTATCTCCGCACCTCATCTGTTCGCAAGCACCTCTTTCAAGAACTTAGTGTGTGAAGGCATCTTCTTCAATGCTTCAAGGAATGGAATGGTAATGTGCATCATCTTCAACATCTCAGCAAACTTAGCGAGTTGAGCATCCATGTTCTTTTTGCGTTGATGTTGCAGAAGCGGCAAAGCTGGCGGTCTTGGATCGGGTTTTACATATTTCGGCTCCTCCTCCTCCTCCTCAGGTTTCTTTTTGTGTTATTCAACGTTACTGCCCTTTTCTTTACTGCTGTACTAGACGTTTTACCCTTTTCAAATGTTGAAGGAATGGGCTGATCTACCATTTTCTTGCATTGACATTGTGGAAACGGTAAAGGAGGCGGCCTCGGGGCTGGTTTTATGTACTTTGGCACCTCTTTTTCCTCGAGCTTCTCCTTAAGCTTGTTGACAACCTGTTCCGCTGCTGTGGTAGATGCTTCACACCTTTCAAACATCGAAGGAGCATGCTGATCCACCATTTTATCATAGATAAATGGTGTTGACGTGCTCGCGGGAAATTCGCTTAAGGCTCCCTGATAGAACTCCTTGTGGACGTGCTGCCCTTGTGCTAGTTTTGCAACTTGCGTCTCCAAGTTTATAAGGTGAGTTTGAAAGCCATCTATCTTCTTCTTGCTGCTCTCTTGATCTGCTTTCACTTCCATCAACAAGTTGCTTTGAATTTTGTTGGACTTGGAGGAAACGAGCGAGCATGGTGCTGATGTCAGGGGCTACTTCTGATTGGGTTGGTTGTTGATAACACGTAATTCGTTATAGTTTTTATATCATTCTTGGGTCTAGTTTAGAGTAGATTATTTATATTTCATTCATCTATTGAGTATATTCGAAGACTTTATCCACATTTCGAGTTTTGTGTAGGAAACGAAGACTTGAAGAGAAACACGAGTGATTATGCAATCTAACCCCGAAAACGAAGTTGTGTAACAAGGTTCGACTTATGCAATGCCACGGATGGAAGCGAGCACTCAAACACCGACCGGAAGGAGCGGAAACTACACTTCAAGACATGCCCGCTCGGGTGGATAGAGAGTGCCCGCTCGGGCTAATTCATGCCAAGCAACCCCGTAAGTCTACACGACTCGGGTGCTCAAGGGACATGCTCGGGCATAGGTGCCCGCTCGGGTGGCTTTACAATGCCCGCTCGGGCCAATTCATCCAAGAAATCACCGTGCGTTTTACCCGGTCGGGCTGAGAGTCTACACGATCGAGCATGGGTGCCCGTTCGGGCTTGAAAGAGGCAACACGGTCGGGCAGAGTGGTTGCACGAGCGGGTGCATGATGTGCCCGCTCGGGTCCAGCATTCCAACAAACTTTCCTAAGATCTAGATCGGCCAAATTAAAAGAAGAATGAGATCTAAAAAGGGAGGAACGAACCAGAACACATTAGAAGAGAAGGAGAGACACTAGGGCAAGAGGAAGGAGGAAGAAAAGGACGGATCTACGGATCGGGAGCGAGGAGAATCTACCGAAGGCATCGGTCTATGAATAGGGAGTTATCTCTTTCATCATCTATGTCGAAACTAGACTTCTCTTGTGTTTCCTATTCTGCATATATGTCTGAGTAGATTCCTTTGCCATGGGTTAGAGAGGTTTGATATGATGTAACGAAGTCGTATGCTTAATGAATGGTGATACTTAATGCTTTCATTACCTGTACGCCACTTGAATGAATGAATTTGGTATCTATCATGTTTTCAGATTTCATGGTTGTTTTTAATGCTTTCTCTACCTGTACGCCACTTGATTGAATGATCTTAGAAATCTAATAAACCAACGCCAGGGCATTAGGGTTCGGAACTTAGCCATGATTTAGGGTTTGCCGGTTTAGAATCTACGCCAGGTCAATCGGTTAAATCTAGGGATTAGGATAGCGGTCATAATGCGTCTATGCATGTAAGATACGCAATGGATACATTGGTATATGCATGCTAGATAGTGGACAAGTCTACGCCAGTCAGTTCCTATAGGAGAGCTTGAATTCCCTAAATCCATGATAGTACCTAGACCAATTATCCTTTTGAAACTTCGTTACTACATTAGGCAAATTCTCGACACCCATGGTGCTTAGCCATAAAGTCTATTCTCTTCGATTTAGTTTAGTTCAGCTCAATCACAATCCCAATTTTAGTCATCTCACACGTCTAATTCAATTAGTTTAATAGCTACGAAGTCGCATCAATTCCTTGTGTTCGACCCTAGTACTACACGATCCGTATTCTTGCGGAAGCGTTAGTCTAGGTTTTATCACTAGATATAACGCATATCAGTTGTGGCTGGAGTGCTCATGACTGATAATTCTAATTTTGGGGCTGCATCCTTGGCTGAAAGTTTTGGTTTCTTTGCATGACTCGCGGCTGAAAGTTTCCTGATAGCTGTTGCGTGTTCAATACACCACCAGAGTTCTTGTAGGAGAAGTTGGGGGATTTCTCCATCTAGGATTATACGTATTTCGTAAGGGGTGATTTTTTCCCACATAGTTCACTTCTTCATACCCTCGAACTTCTTGGTCCCATTATTGCTCTGAATACCACGGACGATGTGATTCAGACAACATATTGTAGATTCTCGTAACTTAATATTTAATCTAAGCTATGTCGGATATAAGGTGTGTGTCTCATGCAGATGGACCACCTTTGCTGGAGTGTTGTAATTGTATTCTCCAGAAGAATTGCTTCCTTCATCGGCCATTCGATGAATCAAATCGTTGATTTGTGGAAACATGAGGTTACTTAACCTTCAGCAGCCACTATGATCAAAATTCTCGTCTTGTCCATCAATCCTTTCAGAAAATTGTGTATGAGGTAACTTTGATCCATGCTGTGATGTGGGCAAAGGCGTTGATAGCCTTTAAATCATTTCCACGCTCCGTATAAACTCTCAGCTGCTCCTTGCACGAACATGTTAATCTGATTTTTAGCGAGCTGAGCTCTATTGTGAGCGAAAAATTGCATCATGAATTTCTCCTCTAGTTGTTCCAATGATCGTATAGAATTCCAAACTTCCAATCTCCCAATTGTGTAATCTCACATACTAGATGCATTAAGACCGCTATCCGAATCCCTAAGTTCAATTAATCTACCGGCCAATGTTCTAAATCAATTGAGACGTCAAATCATAACTATGTTCCAAAATCTAATTCATCTCACAATCTAATCAGATTTTTATAATTATTCATTCAACCTACCAACAAGAGTGAAAGCATTAAGAACAGTCAATCAATCCGAAAATGATCAAATATTATAACCAAGAATTAAGCATACAACTTCATTATGTTCCAATACTTACTATTTTAAACATAGATATAAAACGAGATCCCTCCCTATTCGAATACCGTAGTCTTCAATAGTTCCTCTGCATTACGAGTTCGTCGCCCCGTCTCTATCCTCATATGCATTATGCTCTCCTATTTCTCTCTCTTGTGTGTTGTTGTGTGTGTAGAGTCTGTTCTGTCTGAAATTGATCTTTTTTTCCTTTTTGTTGCAGCGGCTGGGGTTTACTTGTCCACGGGCTGGATTTCCTTTTCGCTGTAGCGGCTGGAGTTTCCTTTTTGTTGCAGCGGCTGGAGTTTACTTTTCTTGTGTGCATCGGTTGGAGTTTACTTTTCTTGTGTGCAATGATTTGAGTTTCTAATTTCATTGCTCACCGTGTTGCCTCTTCATCGACCCGAGACGCCGATCATGCGACCCGAGACGCCATTCCTACGACCCGAGACGCCAATCCCGTGGCCCGAGACGCGACCACCTCCAGCGCTACCCGAGACGCCATTAGGTCAAAATACGTCGGTCCCGTGACCCGAGCCCGAGCTTTAGAAGAGGATGCCTTGATCATACCTGCTGGTCCCATGACCCGAGCCAAGGCCGCGAAGCTGAATGAAGCTATTATCGGAATTCTCACGATCGTCGACGCTAACGAGGATTATTCGAGTTCACGCGATATCACAAGTCTAAAGAACGTCATCAAAGCCGAAGCTCGACCCGCTACGGTCATTGATTAGGTTAAGTGACCCGCGTGTACTCTTTTCCCCTCGTCGGTTTTGTCCCACCGGGTTTTCCGACGATGGGTTTTTAACGAGGCCGCGAGTCACTTATTTTCCCGCGACCTAATTAATGATCCGACGCGAGACACGAGACGGACGCAACACAAGGTGCACGACCAACAAGAAAACTTATCTTCTTGTTTGAAGATTTCAAGACCATTAAGAAGGCCCTTGCATGACAAGTAGCATTTAATGAACTAAAATTTGAATTTTTTCTTGTTTTTGTCTAAATATGGCCGGCCCCCATTGTATGAACATCCAACTTTTATCAACTTTGAAAATTAATCTTTGAATTGATCTTTGATCATTCTTGAATTCCCTTTGTGAATTCTTTGGGTTGTTGGTGCGTAACATCCAGCTCCCTACTCGTTGGTGCGTCATATCCATCGAGCCGTTCGTCCTTCCTTGGTGCGTCATATCCATCAAAGACGAACACGGTAAATCGAGAGCCTTCCGCAACTCTCGTGCGACCATTCGTTCCACACACCCTTGTGCAATTCGTTGCAGCAAGGCATATCCATCACTAACCAAGTCTAGAGCGTCGATTCAGACGGGATCGCGTCAAGTGGTATCAGAGCTCGTTCTAGAGCAACGTTTAGTTTTTATTTTTCGTTTTGATCTTTCGATCAAGACTTGTTTTTAAACCTACGAAAAAAATAAAAAAAATTATATATATAAAAAGGAATGTTCGAAGATTCAGAAGTTGATACGTAATTGATTAGCTTGAACGAATCATTGTTAAAACGAGTGAAATATTCGTGCGCCTAGGTTTAACGGTTAGAAGCCTATCGATTGCAAGTTCTTATTTCGTGCGTTTTGTGATCATTTTGAATACGTTAATTTGCAACGAGATTAGAGGATATTGAGCGTACTAGTTTGTGTGTTTGAAATCATTTTCGAACTTAATTGGTCCGTGTGTTAGAATACCCGTTCGAACGTGTGAGTGCGCGACCGAGTTTGTGCGTGTTCTAGTCTAGGGTTTTGGTGTTTGTTTTCTTTCCGCTTGTGGCTGCTCCGCTTGTTAAGTGTGCAGGAGCCTACGGACAGATTCACGCAAAGGAAAACCCGAGACACACGGGTGTCATGGAAGGCGATCCAAGCTGTGTCAATGAGAGACTCATTGAGGCTCTCGCGGCTCGCCTAGAGCAAAGTCTCAACAACAAGATGGAGGAATTTCGTCAAGGGTTTCAAGCCGAACGTCCCCCACGGCCACGAAACGTACAAACGTTCTAGCAACGTGAAAGGAACCCGCTTGAGGAGGACAGCAACTACTACGAACGAGGTAGCTCATCCTCGTCCCGAAGTAGTCACCGGCGGCGACGCGTGCCTAGGGAGCGGAGAGACGACCCGAGGGATGACCTTGCTGGTCTAAAACTTAAAAT
>CM071867.1:10811330-10826258 GCA_036759665.1 Gynandropsis gynandra | reverse complement strand
CCTGACGCGAGACACGAGACGGACGCAACACAAGGTGCACGGCCAACAAGAAGCTTATCTTCTTGTTTTAAGATTTCAAGATAATTATGAAGGCCCTTGCATGAAGAGTAGCATTTAATGAACTTAAGTTTGTACTTTTCTTGTTTTTGTCTAAATATGGCCGGCCCCCTTGTAGCATGATCATCCAACTTTTATCCAACTTTGAAAATTATACTTTTGATTTGATCTTTGATCATTCTTGAATTCCTTTGTGAGTTCTTCGGTAGTTGGTGCGTAATATCCAGCTTCCACTCGTTGGTGCGTCATATCCAATGATCCGTTCGTTCTTCCTTGGTGCGTCATATCCATCGAAGACGAACTCGGTAAATCGAGAGCCTTCCGCAACTCTCGTGCGACCATTCGCTCCACACACCCTTGTGCAATCCGTTGCAGCAAGGCATATCCCTCACTAACCAAGTCTAGAGCGTCGATTCAGTCGGGATCGCGTCAGACTACGTGTAGACGAGAACAAAATCAAGGTCATACAAGAATAGCCCGCAACTACCATCGTCGCACAGGTACGAAGCTTTCATGGGCTAGCAAGTTTCTATCGTCGGTTTGTGAAGGACTTGAGCAACATAGCCATACCTCTCATTGTGATTATAAAAAAAGGACAAGGCCTTTGAATGGACAGACGCGCACACCAAGGCGTTCGACGTGCTTAAGGGAAGTCTCACCGCCACACATGTCCTAGCACTGCCGAATTTCGACAAGACTTTTGAAGTAGAGTGTGATGCCTCATGAATCAACATTGCAGTGGTTTTAGTTCAAGAATGATGACTGGTGGCATATTTCAGCGAGAAGTTAAGTGGAACCATACTTAACTATCCCACATACAACAAGGAGGTCTATGCCCTTGTCCAAGCTTTGGAACGTGCCGCACTACCTACCCGCGAAGGAGTTCGTCATCCACACCGATCATGAGACCTTCAAACATCTCAAGGGTTAAACCAGTCTCATGCAAAGACATGCTAAGTGGATGGAGTTTATTGAGTCATTTCCGTACATAATAAAGTACAAGAAAGGCAAAGAAAACATGGTAGCTGACACCCTATCATGGAGACACGCTCTCATCGCCACAATGGAGGCTAGAAGCTTAGGGTTCGAGCACATTAAGGAGCTGAATGAAAAGGATCCCAAGCTTGGCGTGATATTCAAAATGTCTAAGTGATAACGTCTATTTTGTTATAGCATTTTCTTATATTTTCATAGTTAGTTTCATCATTCATTTAGGATTTACCAAGCATTAAGCATCACATAGTCCTCTTTAATTGTTTTCTCGTTTTTTGCAGTGAATGGAGATACCGGAACACAAACACGAGCGAATGCCCCAAAACATGACCGTTCCACGGCAAAGGAGAAGCAACCCCTATTGATGGATACCTTAGCCCGCACGGGCTCCATGTCCAGCACTTTTAGCTCGCCTTGGACTCATGTTCAACTTGAGCGGACAACCATTCTCCAATCACCCCGCGCGGGGTGTTCACTTTAACCCACGTGGGTTCATTGCTCCAGCAGCTCCAGCCCGAGTCGGGCTCTTCACCAGCCCGAGCGGGGCACTCATCAGCCCGCGCGGGTCATGTTCATCACCAGCATAAACCAGAAAAGGAAAATCAGCAAAACAAGAAAAGGAAAGTGTTAGCTGCATAAACCAAAAGGAAATATGGTTAGAGAGAAGGAATGGGAGATAAATGGTTGGAAAATAAAGAGGAAACGTTAAAAATTATACAAGAATGGAAAAACAAGAGATGGAAACACTCGGAAAAGGAAAACTGCAGTTGCTGTAAGAAAGAGGAAATTTCAGCCGCTGGAGAGGAAGGAAAGGGGACGGCCAAAGAGGAAAGAAGAGAGGAAAGGAAAGAGGAGAAAGAGGGCAAAAAGGTGAGAGCTTCAGCTGAACAATTCGTACAGAAAATTAGAGAGAAAACCGAGCATATGTAGAGAGAGAGAGAGTAGAACACACACGAAGATAAGGACGGAGCGACGAAGCCGGAACGCAGAGGAGCTGTTGAAGACGTTGGTAATAGAATATGGAGGGATATCATTGATTATCCATGTTGAATATAGTTAACTTTCGTGTTTTGTTTCTAAGTTCATGTCCGAGTATATCCATAGACATCGGTTAGAGAGCCTTGCCGATATGTAATGAAGTTTTGTTCTTAATGCTTGGTTATAATATTTGTTCGTTTCAAAATAATTGGTTATTCATAATGCTTTTATTCTTTTTGGTATCTTGAATGAATATTTATAAAAATCTAATTCCATTGGGTGATGAATTTGATTTTGGAACTGTAGCCATGATATGAAGTCTCAATTGATTTAGAACCTTGGCCGGTCGGTTAATTGAACTTAGGAATTAGGATAGCGATCTTAATGCATCTAGTAGGTGAGATTACACAATTGGGAGATTGGTAGTATGCATGCTAGATAGTGGGTTTAGGCATCGGGAGAGTCATTCCCTAGGAAAGAGCTTGAATTTCCCGAATACGTAACAATATCTATAACCATGATCTTGCTAGAACTTTGTTGCATCATCGTGCATCTCTCGAAGCCTGTGGTGTTTAGTTCATTGAGTTTAATCCGATAGTTAGTTAGTTAGTTTATCTTTATTCGTATTCCAATCACTTATTGCTCTTAAACGTTCAATTCATTAGTTACTAGCTTTAGAGTTGCATCGATTTCTCGTGTTCGACCCTAGTACTACACGATCCGTATTCCTTCGCAAACGTTAGTCTAGGTATTTTATTACTTGAGATTAACCACATCACTAAGAAATGATCTAGCGAACAATTCTACAAACACAATAGATATCTCTTATGCAACAAATGGCTTTGCAGTGTGCAAAGCTCAATGAGGGAGTTGGTGCTTCAAGAGGCACATGGAGCTCTCATGGGTCACTTTGCCATAGAGAAAACCTTGGCCACCATAAAGGAGCATTTCTTTTGGCCATGCACCAAGTGAGACGTTGAACGAATTTGTGCGCGATTTATTACATGTCACCAAACCAAGTCTCAAGTCCATCCCCCCTGTTTGTATTTTTCTCTACCCATCCCAACTCATTCATGGACTAACTTGTCGATGGATTGTATTCTCAGACTTCCAAAGATCTGAAACAAAGATTATGTCTTTGTTATTGTTGAAATGATTTCCAAAATGGCGCACTTTATACATTTCTCAAAGATCAACGACACAACCCACATTACAGATATTTTCTTCAAAGATATAGTATGCATACACGGTCTAACCTAGACAATCGTGTCTGATCAAGACAAGAAATTTTTGAGTCATTTCTGACTGACACTTTGGTGAAAGCTAGGGACAAAGCTCGTGTTCTCCATCATGTGCCATCCACAAAATGACGGTCAGACAAAGGTAGTCAAGTATATGCTAGCATCATACTAAGATCATTCATTGGACTAACTATCCACGTCGTGTTCGCTTACAACCAAAGACAAAACTTTTCACGAAGCACTCGCCATTTGAGGTCATATGGGTTCAATCCCATCATTTCCTTGGATCTCTCAATACTACCAAGAACCGAGGTCGCTAACTTGGATGGCAAGAAGAAAGCCAAGCTAATCACGTGGCTACACAAGAAACTTCGGGAAAACATAGTCGGTTGACTAAATAATACGTCAAACAAGCCAACAAGGGGCGAAGAAAGATAAGGCCGGAACGGTTCCCCAACAAGAGGAGTTTAAAGCTAGTACCAATAGGAGTTCAAATCTAGTACCAAGAGGAGACGACCCATTTTTCGTTCTAAAGTGGATCAATGACAATGCTTACCGCCTTGAACAACTAGGTGAGGATAACGTTTCTACATCATTCAATATTGTTGATCTATCCCCTTCCGATGTAGGTGTTAGCATTTTACGGATGGAATGCTCGCAAGGAGGAGGGAATGATGAGGACATCAACCACAAGGCTTAAGCAATAGAGGTCACACGATTAGGGATCCAACCCAAATGGCCGAGTAGAAGGAATCATCCCATGATGAGGGCACTACAACGAGCTATGACTCAAACGAAGAAGAGGAGCGGAGCAAGGACGAGCCGAGCATGGATCACAACCATGACGAGCTTAGCATAGACGAGACAAGCACGGAAGGTCCTGAAGACTCCAGTTCGAACGGAGCCTTTTGAAGACTCTTCCCAACGGCTCTTTCCCCTTCCCCAAGATTCACTTTCCTTTTTTTCTTGGCTCGAATCAAGGCTACAACGACCACCCTCAAATTGCGCCCTAGACTTAAGCTTTTCCTTTTTTTCTCTCTCGCTTATGTTATAAAACCGAGGCTTATTGTTTCAAAGAAAACACATCTTTGATCAATAAAATTTCTGAGTATTTCTTTATCTCTGCGAGATTCGCAACCCTAGTTCGCTTTGTGCTCCGGGAGTCCAGACCGAACGTGTGACTGTATCAAAGGTCCCTTCCGCAGCCTTCGTGGTGTCCTACGATCCACCCTTCCTCACCATCACTTTGAAGGACCGAACGAGCGCCCCCTTTGGCCTGTTCCCCTTCGTCCGCCCTCACTATCATCGAGTATCGGCTAGAGAGTGCCCCTAGGCCTTCTACCGACTCAACATAGACCATACTTACGGCTAAAGCCTCGATGCTTGTATCATCCCATGGCCTACTCACACGTGGACAAGCAAGTGGAATAAATCCATTGAGATAGTGAAGGAAGCCTCAGAGATTGTTGATTAAAGGAAAGGATTTGGGCCCAACGCAAGGAAGAATCATTGCAATCTTCCACATTGCATTGGGCCTCGACCTTTACCTCTAAACACAAGGCCTCGGTCCACACTCATAAACCTAAAGGCCCAGTCTAGAATTTTTCCAATGGAGCAGAGAAGCTTACTAGCCAACCTTTCCCACCAAATAAGCTATTTCCTCTTCCGAAGATCTCCGACGGCTTGGAAATCTTCCCCAACGGCTAGAAGATCGCTGTTATTGCATTTTTCTTAATTAAAAGCACTCCTATATAAAGGATGCCATTTCATTTATATCTGCATATTGAAATTTGAAAAAATAAACCTTTTTTCTATTCTTGATCGGTGTCAAGAACACGGTGACTTCAACTTGTAAAAGAACATTTGAAGCCATTAACCGACTTTATCAATAGGCTTCTGCACCTCTTCTGTGTCCATCGCTCCACCTTAAACACTTAAAAAGCCACCATAAAGCTGCATCTCCCACAATCATTGGATGAATTATTAAGAGAGTCCTTAGGCAAGTGATGTGGTTAATCTCAAGTAATAATTTACCTAGACTAACGCTTCCGCAAGAATACCGATCGTATAGCACCAGGGTCGAACATGAGGAATCGATGCAACTCTAAAGCTAGTAAAGTAATGAATAGGACGTGTAAAATCAATAAGTGATTGGACTGCGAATAAAGATAAACTAACTAACTAACTAACTAACGAATTAAACTTAATGAACTAAACACCACAGGTTTCGAGAGATGCACTATGATTCAACAAAGTTCTAACAAGATCATGGTTATAGATATCATTACATATTCGTGGAAATTAAGCTCTTTCCTAGGGAATGACTCTCTCGATGCCTAAACCCACTATCTAGCATGCGTACTACAAATCTCCCAATTGTGTAATCTCACCTAATAGATGCGTTAAGATCGCTATCCTAATTCCTAAGTTCAATTAACCAACCGGCCAAGGTTCTAAATCAATTGAGTCTTCATATCATGGATGCGTTCCAAAATCCAATTCATCTCCCAATGCAATTAGATTTTTATAATCATTCATTCAAGCTACCAACAAGAATAAAAGCATTACGAACAACCAATCAATCCGAAACGAACAAATATTATAACCAAGCATTAAGAACAAAACTTCATTACATATCGGCAAAGCTCTCTAACCCATGGCTATGGACCTACTTGGACATGAACTTAGCAAACGAAGCACGAAAGATAACTATATTAGACATGGATAAATAATGAGATCCCTCCCTATTCTATTACTGATGTCTTCGACAGCTCCTCCGCGCTTCGGCTTCATCGCCCCGTCCTTGCCCTTGTACGCGTTTTGTTCTCTTCTTTCTCTCTACGTGTGTGTTGTGTTTTCTCTCTTCGTTTCTGTCCGAATTGGCTGCTGAAGCTCTCCCCTTTTTTCATCTTTCTCCTATTTCCTTTCCTCTAATCTTTCCTCTTCTGCCGTCCTTTTTCTTCATCTCTAGTGGCTGGAATTTCCTTTTTCTTACACCTACTGCAGTTTGCCTTTTCCGAGTTTTTCCATCTCTTGTTTTTCTATTCTTGTGTAATTGTCAATGTTTCTTCTTTATTTTCCAGCCATGTAGCGCCCCTTTATCTTACCTAACCATATTTCCTTTTGGTTTAAGTAACCAACATGTTCCTTTTCTTGTTTTGCTAAATTTCCTTTTTTGGTTTTTGCAAGTGAAGAACACGACCTGCGCGGGCTGATAAGTGCCCCGCGTGGGCTGGCTGGCAATAGGGGAGCCCGCGCAGGCTGATGAGGAGCTTGACTCGGGCTGGAGTTGCTGGTGCAAGGAATTGTGATCTAGCCCGACGCGAGCTAAGGTAGGCACCCCGTGCGCTCTCCTTTGGCGCGGAACGGTCATGTTTTGCGGTACTCGCTCGTGTTTGTGTTCCGTTATCTACATTCACTACAAAACACGAGAAAACGATGAAAGAGGACTAAATGATGCTTAATGCTTGGTAAAATCCAAATGAATGATGAAACTAACTATGAAAATAGATGAAAATACTATAACAAAATAGACGTTATCAGCAAGTTAAGAGATCCTCCACCATCATCCATCTAATCGAGCGATTGATGTTAACAGATTCTCCATACGCATCCGAGGTTTCGATCTGAGGTTTGTATCAAAGATTGTCTAACTGATATCGACTTTGGATAGAGTCGGACGAGTTTTAGTGCTACTCAGTTTTTGCCTTTTAAGATCATGTATAGATTTAACTCGCTTACACCGATAACCATTGCCCTTTTACCATCATCGGATTTTACTATCCTTGATGGCAAGAAAAAGGCCAAGTTTGTCAAACAGACACATGAGAAGGCACGAGCCTACATTGAAAAGAAGACATAGCGATATCCCTAATAGGCAAACAAAAGACGAAAGAAGGTGGTCTTTCAACCCGGTGTATGGTGCGAATTCATTTATGCAATGAACATTTTCCTTGGTAACATAAATCTACGTTAATACCCTGATGCGTGTCAAGTTAAACAAGTTAACCTAAACCACCGTAAATGCACGACACGTGTGTAATATTTTAGGTGACGATCCCACAGGGACTACGCAACACGGACTGAGATAAAACTAGAATCAAACTTGCTACTATGGAATAATAGTTGTGAGATGCAAATAACGAAAATGCAATAGACCTAGGATTTCTTGACAAATGAGCCAAACGTTCTAGGATCTGGTTTCACCGCATAGCTTCCAAAACCAACTATCTATCTTATCATGCGTTCCCTATCAAGATATCTAAGGTGGACAATCCTAATGTAATTCCTACCATCGTTCAAGGCATTGGAACGTGATTCAATTGAGTTATCCCCTACTTTCATGGCTGACACCTCAACTAAACCCCATACGATCTATAATTCATCCGAATAACCCTCAACTATTACTACCATACTTTCGCGACATAGTCTCTGTTGTTCTAAGCCTAATCTTCTAGGACTACAGCTCTCCTTTCGGTCCTTCTCCTAATCCCTAACACATGCATCTACATGGCCTTCGTAATGAAAGGTATTAAACGCTTAGACAAAGAATAGATTAGCGAATCCGGAAATGCATTCATAAATAAATCAAAGAGGGTTCCGGGATAGCCATGGGCTAATCCCTTCTTCGAGAACACGACAACTACTCAGTCATGAGTTCAAAATCAAACAACATAATGAAATAGAATGTCTAAGGAGCATAGAAATCAAACGAGGCGTCATCCCGATTCGATCTTGCATTTCCTTACGTGTCTCCCGTCAATAGGGCTCTGTTCAATGATGGATAGGCTTTGATCTACCCTCCTAGGGTTCCCTTTTGTGTTTTTCTTCCTCTGAACTCAAACCGGGGTCACTTTTTTAATCAAATTCTCTGTTTGAGAACTTCAAGGGAGGTTGTTGCGGGCACGACCTGATCATCTCGTTTTCATACGTATTTCTTGCACGATTTAGGAGACGTTTTTGATACACGGGTAGATTAGGTTATATTTAACTCTGATACGCATCACGACCCACGCGGGCTCAGTAGCCAATCCACGCGGGCTCCTCAAATCATCCATGACCCGTCCGTACTATTGATGAGCACGAGTCGGACAACTTCTGCTAGACCAGCACCCCTGATAACACGTAAAGTGTATCAATATTAGGCTAGGTATTAGTATCATTTTCGCATATATTTCTTAGTTAGAGTTACATTTCCGATATGATTCTTCTTTACATACGCCCGTTTTGTTGGTTTTCAGGTTTTAAGGCGACAAGGCCTAAACGAGCGTAAAAAGGCGAATTACTGAGTAAAACCACACATATTGAAGATAAATTCACTCGGAGCCAAAATCAAGCCTCTGAACTCAACGGAACACCCGAGCAATGAGCGGAAAAGAGCAAAAACATGGATTGAAGAGTATCCGCTCGGTCACTGAGGTCTACCCGCTCGGGCAAAACCTACGGGGTTTATTTGCAACACCTTGCACGACCCGGGCACGAAGACTACATGATCGGGTAGCAATACCCGATCAGGCGTAAAAAAGGTACCCGCTCGGGCGTTAATTGTTCCTGAAAATCCCCGAGAGTTTACACGACTCGGGTTGTTTAACCACACGATCGGGTGCTGATGCCCGATCGGGCAGGACGGAGTACACGACTGGGCGCACCTCTGCACGACCGGGTAAAAGGTGTACCCGAGCGGAGGAGACCAAGTATCAGTCTTTTTTGACAGAGCAGAGGTACGACCTGGAGGCGGCGAGGCACGACATTGAGGCTACAAGGTATGCGGAGCTGCAGCAGTTCTAGGAGCAATCGATCCAGCACACGTACTACTTGACGGAGTCCGTCCGTAGTTCCAACAGCTCAGTATGCAGCATTACTAGGAGCCGTACGTGCCGATCCCGCAGGATTACCATACTGGCGCCATTCCATACCGCCCACACATTCCCTACGAGCTGCAGTCTTTCTACTTCCCACCTGGGAAGGGGCACCCCCGGAGCCAGCAGACCCTCCGACCACCCACGGTGGAGAGGATGAGGATTAGACCACTCTTCCTTTTTCCTTTTTATTTCTTTTTCTTTTTCGTTTGATGGACCTATTTTTCTTATTTCTTATTTTCTTTTTAGATTTGGCGTTGCTCCGGTAACGAAATCGATTTGGCGTTCGATTCTACGTATCGGTGGTAATCCAGTGGGGCTCTCTTCGGGAAAGACATTGCTGTTTTCCTGCAATAAAATAGAGATCTCACTCGGCAGCACCGGTGCAAGGTTAGCTAAACTCGAGAGAGCTTTCTTATATACAAACAATAATATGGACTGATACGAGTGAAAAGATTTCTTGATCTCACCCGATTTCGCGTAAAAGTTCAAAGACTTAAGCACACGTTCTCCTTGCTGTTTTAAGTGCATTTGATCTTGCTGTACTTCCTTTGGTGTCTTAGGAATAAGACTCATTTTCCTGTCATTATGCTCGAAAGAATGGTGGTTAGTAAAATCCTCATTTATTACCTTAGGATCCGATGGTTGCGGACTACCAAGAAGGGTAGGGCTTGCGTCCATTGGAAGAACGTCACACATGATCTCGTCCTTGTATTCACCAATGGTGATAGGTACGACCACTTGGTTGGTCACATTCATTTTGCCATTCTCGTGAAGCCATTGTAGTTTAGAAGACCTCGGGTGCTTCTTGACCTCTAAATTGAGTTCTTTTTCATAATCCTTGGTCGAAGATTCGTCCATGACACTTGAAGCACTTCGCATTTCGAACCCTCGATGTAATGGCCTTGGCTTCTCCTTTGTCTCGTTGAGCCGATGGAGCCACTTTGATTGCATCTCGGGTTGCTGGAGCAGATTTGTCTCTCCATGGATAGCTTGGTTTTTCAACTCGTGGTTGAATGTATTTTCCAGCCCCAAAGTTAGAATGAGAGCTCCTTCTTTGCTGGAAACGATGATCGGTTGGAATTAACTTGTGTAACTCTCGGAGATTGTGATTCGGAGCATATCGCTTGCGCAATATGGCTTTCATTTCCAGCCACGTCTCTATAGGTTTCTCTCCGTAACGTCACCTAGAAATCACTAACTGATCCCACCAACTCAAGGCGTAATCGTAGAACTCCTTAGCCGCCATCCTAACCTTTTTGGCCTCGGGGTATGCTTGGCAACCGAAGACAAGTTCCACCTTCTTTTCCCATTCTAGGTATGCTTCCGGGTCGTCCTTGTCATGGAACGCGGGAATTTTTAATTTGAGACCAGCGAGGTCGTCCCTCGGGTCGTATCTCTGCTCCCTTGGCGTGTGTCGCCGCCGGTGACTACTTCGGGACGAGGATGAGCTGCTTCGTTCGTAGTAGTTGCTGTCCTCCTCAAGCGGGTTCCTTTCACGTTGCTGGAATGCTGTAACGTTTCTTGGCCGTGTGGGACGTTTGGCTCGAAGCTCTTGACGAAATTCCTCCATCTTGTTGTTGATACTTTGCTCTAGGCGAGCCGCGAGAGCCTCAATGAGTCTCTCATTGACACGGCTTTGTTCGCCCTCCATTTCACCCGTGTGTCTCGGGTATTCCTTTGCGTGAATCTGTCCGTAAGCTCCTGCACACTTAACAAACGGAGCAGCCACAAGCGGAAAGAAAACAAACACAACCCTAGACAAAGAACACGTACGGGTATAGTCGCACACACACACGTTCGAACAATTTCAACCGCAAGGACTAGATACGTACGAATAAAATTTTCAAACACATGAACTAGACACGCACAAATATCTTCGAACGTGTTCGCCAATATACGTACTCAATAGGCACTTAAACGCACGAAATATAGATACACACACGATAGACTACAAATGTTGAATATAGGCGCACGAGTTACTCCAATCGTATATCACGGATTCGTTCAAGCTAATCATTCACGGGATAAACTTTTCAACGTTCGAATATACCTTTTTATATTTTTTTTTATTTTATGTAGGTTTCAAACAAGTTATGACCAAAAGATCAAAACGAAAATAAACTAACCTTTGGCGCTAGAACGAGCTCTGATACCACTCGACGCGATCCCGATTGAAACGATGCTCTAGACAAGGTTAGGGAAGGGATATGCCTTGCTGCAACGGATTGCACAAGGGTGTGTGGGGCGAGTGGTCTCACGAGAGTTGTGGAAGGCTCTTGATTCAGGTTCGTCTCCAATGGATATTACACACCAATGAAGAATGAACGATCGTTGGATATGACACACCAACGAAAGGATGCTGGATATTACGCACCAACAACCAAGAACTCACAAGGAATTCAAAGAAAGATCAAAAGATCGATTCAAAAGTTTGATTGAAAATTGGTTGATTGTTCATACAAAGGTGGCCGGCCATATGTAGATAAAAACAAGAAAACAAATTCAAAATTACAATTAATGCTTAGTCTCCATGCAAAAGCCCTGATTAATATCATTGTTTCTTCAAACAAGAAGATAACTTCTTGCTGGCCGTGCACATTGGGAGGCGCTCCTCTTGGGTCTCGAATCATTAATTAGGTCATGGGAATAAGTGACTCGCGGCCTTGTTAAAAACCCATCGTCGGAAAACCCCGTGGGACAAAACCGACGAAGGGGAAAAAGAGTACACGCGGGTCACTTAACCTAATTAATTACCGTTGCGGGTTGAGCTTCGGCTTGAATGACGTTTGTTAGGCTCGTGACTTCACGTGAATATGAATACTCTTCGTGTGTGTGGATGGTCGTAAGAATCTTGACAATAGCGTCTTTGAGCTTCGCGGCCTTGGCTCGGGTCATGGGACCGACGGGTATGATCAAGGCTTCTTCCTCCATGGCTCTAGCTCGGGTTACGAGACCTACGTATCTTGACCTAGTCGCGTCTCGGGTCGCGTTGATGATTGTCGCGCCTCGGGTTGCGGGGTTGGCGTCTCGGGCCGCGCTGTGGGCATCTCGGGCCGCGCTGTTGGCGTCTCGCGCCGCGCTGTTGGTGTCTTGGGCCGCACCGACTTCTTCTTTTTCCGCGCCGCAGGTCGCATCATCTTCTGTGTTGTTGGTCACGTCTTCGGCGTCCTCCAGGATCATATCATGCCCTCCTTCTTCAAAAGGATTTGTCCTCTCCGCATGATCTGCAACAAAAGGCATTAAGTCAGAAACGTTGAAACTAGAACTTACGTTATACTTACCTCGCAGATCTAGCCGGTAGGCGTTGTTGCTGATCTTCTTGGTCAAAGTGAATGGACCGTCGATCCGGAGCATGAGCTTTGACTTCCGCTCGTTCGGAAAACGCTCTTTCCTTAGGTGAATCCAAACTTGGTCTCCGGGTTTGAAAATTATCGCTTTCGGGCGCGAATACGCCATAGGTAATGTTGCCACGTTTGCAATGCTCTCATAAGCACGTATAGCTCTTTATCGTATGTGGCATAGTTCAGGGTTGCGCCTCCAAGCTTCTTGCTGAAATAAGCAAATGGTTCCCGTTCCTGCATCAAGATTGAAACATTTCCTACACCAGATGCATCAGTTTCAAATATTTTAAGGAAATCCGGTAAAATTAACAAAGGGGTATGAGTAAGCTTCTCGTTTAGCGTTTGGAACGCTTCTTCTTGTGCTTCCTCCTACTTGAATCCCACGTCTTCCTTGATAACTTCGGTGAGAGGGGCTGCCAAGGTACTAAGGCCCTTTACGAAGCGATGATAGAACTCCGCGAGTCCATGGAAGCCTCGGACTTCCCCGACGGTCTTTGGGCTCGGCCATTCCGGAATAGATTTGACCTTCTCCTTGTCGACCTTATCACCATCTGCACTCACTACAAAGCCTAGGAAAAAAATGTTATCCGTACAAAAAATGTTATCTGTAAAGAAACATAAACCAAGTAGAAAGTCTAAGGAACATAAAAACCAAACAAAACCGAAGTGGTAATGCTCGATCTCCAATGCTCCTCGCTTGTCTCCTCGTAAGAATCTCCTTAATCTTCTATTGAACTAATCTCCAATGTATGCTTGCTTCAATGACGTCTTTTGCCTCCTTTTAAGCCTCCTAAGTCGGTCTAGATGTTGCCTAAATTTCCCCCACGAGTTCCCTTTCTTTTAAGTTAAGCTTACTTAACTAAAAAGGTAGTTTCGGGCCGCTACCCGCTCGGGCATTGAGTGTGCCCGCTCGGGTGCGGTAGGGCGAGTCGTGCGGATGTGTGGGCTGGAATGCATGCCCGATCGGGCATGGTATATGTGCCCGCTCGGGCACAAGGCAAATGGTCGGGCAAGTCATGCCCGAGTCGTGCAAATGGTGCACAAGTTTGGCCGAAGGTCTTGCCCGGTCGTGCAAGAGTTTGTGCCCGACCGGGTGGAGGATTTTCTTGCTCAATCTCATCCCGTTTGTCCCGTGATGATCCTCGAAGTTGCTCCTTAGCTCCGTGCATGTCCTTTTAGCTCCAAAATAATCCAAATACGGGTAAAGACCTGTAAGAACATGAAAACACGAAAACAAGTAAAACGGAAACGGAATCATACGTAAAACATCACATATGTGTCAAAAACGTATCCTAAATCGTGCAAAAAATACGTATAAAAACGAGATGATCATTAATCCCCCAGACTTGCCTTAATCCTAGGTCCACCACGGTTACCCATAAGAAAGTAAATCAAAGGAGACTAGACACGCTACCGTAACTCCCTCCACCAGACAAGACTTCAGACTATGCTAAACCTAGGTCCACCGAGGATAATTGTTTCTTTCTTTCCGAGCTTCTTTCTTTCTTTTTCTTTTTCTTTTTTTCTTTTTATTTTCTTTTGATGACCTCTTTTTTTTTCTTTTGTTTCTTTTTTTTATTTTTTTTTCTTTTCTTTCCTTTTTTTTCTTTTCTTCTTTTTCTTTGCATACACACTAGGCTTCTAGGACGTCGGATTTGAAGGGATCCAGCCTCTACTTTGACCCAGACTACCGATGACGGTATACTCATGCATCTCGTGTGAGAGTGCAGCGGAGTAGGTGGCTTTTTGTGCCGTGCCCTTAGGACGTAGAACGGCTTTTTGTGCCATGCCCTTAGGACGTAGAAAGATGATCGCCAACTCACCACTTAGACCCGAGCCACCGAACGAGTAACAAGGTCGATGTACTCATATCGATTTTTGATCATGCTTATTAGGCATTATTTCTATCGACAGCGGAGTGTTAGTGTGCGATTTTTAATCTGCAAAATAGCTCGATTTTATATGATCCAATAATCCTCAATATGAAAAAAGTAAAGTGTCGTCTACACGAAGTATAACCATCTGGGTAGAAAGAATAAACGATAAACTAGCCTAGCAACCTCGTCTAAACTTCCCCACAAGCAACACTAGGATTCCCTAGAACTACGACCTATTGTTTTTCAGCCGACTAATGAGCTCTAACGCATAGGAAAACCTAGCTCAATCATGCAAAATCTCGGGGAAAAGGTTAACTTCTTATGCATCCTAGGTTCAGGGTTCATCTCAAAACGTGGCATTGGACAAGTGCCTTAGGACGACTCTGACTCATAAAAACAAACAAAAAAATCGCAAAAATAACCTAAAAACTTAAAAAGTCAAAAGAAAGTGAAACGAAACCACCTGACAAACGTGAGCTGCTCCCCCAGACTTGAATTGAACGGCGTCCTCGACGTGAAGCTCCGATGGAGGATGAAGGAAATGAAGCACGTTTGTGGTGTTATTATTATTTTTTTTTGT
>CM071867.1:10761853-10793026 GCA_036759665.1 Gynandropsis gynandra | reverse complement strand
CCTTCCCTATCGTGTTACCGGTGCAAGGATTGATGCTTCTCTTCTTCTCCAACGTCTCCCGAGCATTTCCAGATGTTTTCCCAGCCTTTCCTTGCCCTGTACGTCGCCCCCTTTGCTCTAGATCTGTTATGTTCCTTAAATTAGACCGTTTGAATGTTAGATCTAGGTTGTTGCGAAATACACGGCCCGCTCGGGCACCATTGTTGCCCAGTCGTGCATAGGCGCGCCTGGTCGTGTTCCTTCATAATGTCCGATCGGGTATCCAGCACCCGATCGCGTGGTTGAGCGGCCCGAGTCGTGCAAACTCTCGGGGAATTTGGGATGAATTAACACCCGAACGGGTATACGTCTTGCGCCCGATCTCGTTGCCTTCGTGCCTGGGTCGTGCAGGGTATGCGGATAAAACCCCGTAAGTTTTACCCGAGCGAGTGGTCTATGGTGCCCGACCGGGCACCCTTGTTTCCTTGAAATTTCTCTTTTCCGCTCATTCCTCGGGTGTTCCTTTGGGTTCTAAGGCTCGATCTTGACTCTGAGTAGATATATCTTCAAAGCACGTGGTTTTGTTCAGGGATCCGTCTTTTAAAGCTCATTTAGGCCTTGTCGCCTAAAACCCTAAAAACCAACAAAATGGGTGTGTTAAACTCAAAATCATATCGGATATGTAAATCTATATATAAAATATATGCGAAAATGGCAATAAAATCTATCCTAAAATTGATACACTTTCAGTGTTATCACCACCCTTGATGCATCGTACTACGATCTTATCAACCATGTTATTAGTCAATCAGATTTTCCGACCCTTACCGATGTGAGCATGCTATTCAAGAAGGAAGAAGGGTCGAATCGACTCTTCAAAGGGTCCACAGAAAAAGCACATCTCAACAAGCAACACTATGGTTCCAGTAACAATTTCAAACTACAAACTGATTGAAAAATTTACTATTGTGATCATTGTAGGAAGAAAGGTCACACAAAAGAGAGATGTTGGTTCCTTCATCCTCACCTCAAGACTCAGAGCAAACATTGCTCATTCTCGAGGGAAACTGTACATTTTTCTTCTCATTAAAAGACACTTTCGGTGACCTGACAAATTTTTTTACGATTGAGGCACTCGAACACATGATCAAAAAAGCACTCAACACCACCGATACCGTAGAACTGGAATTAAAAGAGGACAGTAACTCTGCTGACCTATCTCAAATAAAATATCATGTCGTTATTGACTCGGGAGCTACATCCCACATGATTAAAGATAAAAATTTACTTGAACATATGTAGAAAACGATATGGAAAGTAATTATAGAAAACAAACAAAGTGGTCCAATAAAAGGAATAGGAAAGTTGAACTTACTTGAACAACACTCAATTGCCTTATATATTCCGGAATTTACAACTAATTTACTTTTTGTTCATAAATTGGCTCATGACAATAATTCTATTGTGTGTTTTGATTCTAACAAATTCTGGTTCCAGGATATTGAGACAAAAAAATCATAGGAGGTGGGACTCTACGAAATGGACTCTATGTTCTCGAAGAGCTTCACGCTTCCTCAAATTCTTTGCCTCGTGCATTATCAGCTTTATCTCCTCATTATAATAAGACAATTGTTTCCTCTAGACTGCGACATGCTAGACTAGGACACCCTCATTTTCAAGCTCTCAAGTATGTGTTTCCTCATATTATGTTTGATCATGAGAAATGTGAATCTTTCTTCGTGGGTAAGCATTGTAGAACTGTTTCCCAATCTCAACATTACAAATGATAAATGTTTTGATTTGATTTGCTCTAATGTGTGGATGACTCCATGTTCATCTAGAGAAGGAAGAAATACTTTGTCAGTTTTATCGATAAAAAATCCAAGTTTACATGGTTATACCTCTCTTAATCTAAATCTGTTGTCTATGATTGCTTTGTCAAGTTTTATAACTATGTTCAAACTCAAAATGAAAGAAAGTGGAAGTGCTTTCGAACAAATAACGATGGTGAATTTTTCAACCATAACCCCAAATGATTTCTCGACCATCATGGGGTAGATCACCAAACTTCATGTCCGTACACGCTGCAACAAAATAGTGTAGCAGAATGAAAGAACCAACATTTGTTGGAAGTCTCTCGAACCATCATGTTCGATCGATAAGTTACAAATGTTTCTGTGGGGATGTTGTTATTACAGCTCGTCACCTCATCAATCGCCTACTAACCAGATGTTGTTATTACAGCTTGTTACCTCATCAACCTCGAAGGGATACAATTGCTACCACCCGAACTCGAGACAGATTATTGTATCCCATGAAATCCACTTCTCTGTAGAACACAGGTTCTACGAAAAAAAACTTGGACTGATCTCAAAAACATCTCGGTATCATAAGATTTCAATTCATCTCTACGTTGTTTTGTTACTCATTTGAAAAAACGAGTTGATGTAGGATCACATCAACCAAGGTAGTTGATGAGTATCCAACTAGTATGTTCGAGGACACATCAGACCAAATACAACGTGCTATCAGAAGACCTGACCACACGATCAGAAATGATTGCATGAAAAATATTTATGGTCATACAACTAGTTTTATTGTTGATCTCTTGGCAGGTAACACTCAAGAGCTCAATACTCTAGAAGAGGAGAATGAGACTCTCGATGATGCAATTATTCAAGAGCATCATGATGCTAACGTCTCTCAACATAGTACTAGGATCCGAAGACCGATCTCGGAGTGCTTATACAAGGGAGAGTACTACACACGGCTTTCTATCTCTCACCTGATATAAAACTGTTGTGATATTTCTCTCTTACCAACTAACCACTCTATCGCCTTCTCTAAGACCATGAATCATCCGGAGTGGGAGTCTACCATGACCGAAGAAATATGTGCCCTTGAGAAAAATCAAACGTGGGATCTTGTGGACCTACGGAAGGATAAAAAAGCCTTGGATGTAGTTGGATATTCAAAATCAAGTATGGAAGTGATGGGTTAATTCAACGCCACAAAGCCCAGCATTTAGCAAAAGGCTATACACAATCTTACGAAGAGGACTACACCGAGACATTTGCTCTAGTAGCTAAAGTCCATACATTATGTATCTTATTATCAGTGATTGTTAACCTTAAATGGGACCTATGGTAGATAGACGTCAAGAATGCATTCCTCGAAGGAGATCTTGAAGAGAAGATTTACATGCACTGTCCATAGGAGTAAGCCAAACGCACCGACCGAGTTTAAAAACTCAAGAAAGCCATATATGACCTAAACAATCCCCAAGTCCATGGTATAGTAAAGTGCATATGCACTCACCTGTCATGATTTCGTTAAAAGTGAAGTTGATAATTCTATATTTGTAATTCAGAGCGAATTAGGTATCATTATTTCTCATGGAAGTTGATGGCATTATTATATTGGGAAATGATCGTATTGGAATCTAAAAGACAAAAGAGTTCTTAAAATGAACTTTCGAAATAAAATACTTAGAAGAATTGAAATATTTCCTTGGGATTGAAGTTATTCGTTCTACTAATGGTTTGTTCTTGTCCGAAATAAAATATATTATTCATCTACTAATTGAGACAAGGAAGCTAGCTGCTAAACCTTTTAAAACGCCCATTGAAGAGAAGCATAAAGATCATCAAGAGGAGGAATTTTTATCAAATGTGTCTCAATACCAACAAATTGTGGGAAAGCTAATCTATCTCACCATCACTTGGCCAGATACTGTTTTTGTCAAGGCCTAAGCTAGCCAACACATGCATGCTACGAGAAATTAGTATTGGTTCCTTGTGGAGAGAATTCTCAGATATCCAAAGGGATCACGGGGAAAATGAATTTGTATGGAGCGCAATGGTCATACAACGATCGTGGGGTATTGCGATGTAGATTGACTGGAGACAAAACTAATCGAAAGTCTATAACTAGCTATTGCACCCTTATTGGGGGAACCTAGTCATCTGGAGGAGTAAGAAACAAAGTATGGTCACTCACTCGAGTGATGAAGCCAAATACATAAGCATGACTAACACTACATGTGAGCTCAATTGGGTTAGATCCATTCTTTTAGATCTCGACAACGCCATAGAGAATCATTTTACATTGTTTTAGTCATGCTTATCTTTTAGATCATAGTGAATCATAGAGAATCTTTTAGATCTCGACAACGCCATAGAGAATCATTCTACCCTACATTGGGCCAGATATTGTTTTTGTCGTGGCCCAAGCTAGCCAACACATGCATGCTCCGAGAAATTAGCATTGGTTCCTTGTGGAGAGAATTCTCAGATATCTAAAGGGATCACGGGGAAAATGAATTTGTATGGAGCGCAATGGTCATACAACGATGGTGGGGTATTGCGATGTTGATTGGCTGGACACAAAACTAATCGAAAGTCTATAACTAGCTATTGCACCCTTATTGGGGGAACCTAGTCATCTGGAGAAGTAAGAAACAAAGTATGGTCACTCACTCGAGTGATGAAGCCAAATACATAAGCATGACTAACACTACATGTAAGCTCAATTGGGTTAGATCCATTCTTTTAGATCTCGACAACGCCATAGAGAATCATTCTACCCTACATTGAGAACAAAAAAGACAGGTAACCAAGATGGTATGAAAGCATATCGAGACACTTTCGTTGTGAGCTTAGCGAACCAACATCTCAAAATCTGTTACAGTCCATAAAATAACTTATTCAACATACAAACAATTTTTAGATCAAGTTAGCTCATCTACGGATGTATCTTCAACTATACTCCTCAAATAAATTTTCGTATAGAAATATATTGTGTACATCTATCTGATGAATAACCCAAACTTTTTCTAGAGCATTAGTGAAAAAAAATGTGTCCTTGGCATTTTTGCTACTAAAGTGAAAGGTTTTTCAAATTTGATGCCCTGTTTTTGACAATTTTCAAAAAAACATCAGTCGAGCTTTGTATAGAACTATTCGAATTATATTTAATCCAACGATGATCAATGATCTTTTTGTCAGGTGGAAGTGTGGTTAGTTCTCATGTTTTGTTGAGTTGAACGAATGTTAACTTTTGTTCCTTTGCCGTGACCCGTTAAAGGCAGATTGTTGCCTCTTGCAAATGTCATGGTTATTCTTTTTGTGCAGAAATGACCGCGAAGAAGACCCTGCAAGGTTTACCAAAAACATAAAATAGTTAGTCAACCATTTGTTCTGCTTTTACCAATACAACGATTTATGCCTAAAAGATGAAGATTTGGAATTTGTCTAATTTGAGATTTTTTGCTCGGAGAGTCACATAAGTTTATCATACAAAAAGTAAAGAAATCATTTTTTTATTACACGTACATATAATAATCAAATTAATTTTGAAAAAAAAAACATGGCTTTTTTACATTAGGGAGGAATTGTCTATAACATTATATTCAAATTTTACCATTTTTTGCAAGTAAAACTTTTTTTAAGTTTTTGAAAAGAAAAACAAGAACTGACTGGTCCTAATGCATACATAGATAGGGCAGAGATTTTTTTTTTCCCGAATCACGAATAAAATTTTTGGCAATCTTAGGACTGCTTTAAAGTACAAGCAAAAACTTTAATATTCCCCTAACAAAGTAGAAAAAGAAAAAGAAAATCTACAAAAAGACATTTAATAAAACATTCAGAAAATATAAAAGATCCCATATAAACAATGTTCATATTTCAGTTCTACTTTTTTTCTTATTCTTTTCTAATTAAATGAAATTTTATATATTTAGGAAAAATTGTATGAATCTCTCTATTGTAAAATCCTAAAAACGTATGATTAATGAACCAAAAGCTCTCATGCAAAGTTTAAAAGGAACAAAATAGTATTCTTGAGTACACCATATAAAATAGTATAAATTCCATTGAATGAGAAGTCTTTAATATTTAATCATAATGTTATCTAAAAAACAAGAGTATAATGATTTTTAATCATTTTTTTCTACTAAAATTATTAATACATGTTAATAAAACACATTTCTCTTGGGATAGATAAAACAGTATTGTTTAGAATTTTTTTTTTGGTACTTAGGATTTTCATATCAGTAGCTTTCAAATCTATGTCCTCCAATAAATTTTATTCTCTTCTCTTTTTTCCCGGAGCAGAATCATTTGCAAAAACGGGTCCCCAAGCCATACATGTTCACCGTTCCAATGGAAGTATTTATAAGACAACACACGATAAATACAATTAAAGTGGTTTAATCAATGTGGGAATACAAATTACAGAGTTTTTATAAATTAGAATCTTTATTTCGAGAAAGGAATTTACATTAACCGTGATAAAGGTTAGAAAATTATGTAATAAACCCCAAAATTATAAGTATTGTATGAAAATATTTAAAATAATACATAAAATTGTGTTCATTAACATGCGTTTTACTTTTATCCATATATTTTGTTTCAGATATAAAAGTATATTTTTATACATAAAAAAAAACTATATGTAACACTATACATCACGATTCACGCATTAAGCTGGATTTTGATGGTCAGTAGTGTAACTTCGTCAGTTATGATCCCACAAAAGTTTAATAATCCCTGAACACCGTGCACAGACCGCGACTTTGAAGGCAGAACCCTCACTAATGTTACAAGAATCAGAACCCCATTAACGCACAAACACAAAATACATGACAATAAGAGAATGTCTTCATCCACAACAAAGTCAAGAACAAAGACTACACCAAAATGGAGTGCCAAATAGATAAACTAATATTGGACTGACCCGAAATCAACTACTGCAAGGAAAGGATATGATTACGCACTAATCGATCAACCTGAACTCGAGTCTCTAAGACCGAAGACGAACCAGATGGAATAATCTAGAGTTCCTCTGCTACCAGATGAAATAGACCATTGCTTGTATTAAGATTCTTAATACAACCAACTTGTCCGATGGAATCACTGAATCCGCTAACCTGTGGGTAATACCATGCAAATCCATAGGAAGATCCGGCCACCTAGTCCCTGTAAAGTGAGTTAACACATCCCTGCTACATTGGCAAGAGAAAAATATATGAAAGTGAGACTCATTTCCTGTTTGACACAGGAGACATCCCTTCGCATGGTACACCCCATCGAGGTAATTGGTCCTTTGTAGGGAGACGGGACCACACTGTAGTCCAATGCGTGGAGGCAAATCTAGGGAGCGCTTGCTTGAACCACGTCTCATTTGTCCACCGTAGAACCGGGTTAGGAGTCCTGATCATATTCCAAGTCTTGCAAGATTTAAACACGGGTTCAAAGGTGGTTGGTGATGCTTTCCATAAAAAGACGTCCTCCCCTTTTTTCAACCGATGGCGGAACGATAGAAGAAATATGGATAAGGGCTTGTTCCACTTCGCTACTTCTAGAACCCAGAAGTCTTCAACTCCCTTCGGAAACTGCCTCAATAACCCTCGCACAAAAAGGGATCCGAAGCATCCTTGGGTTTTCATTTTCAATGAGATTGATCAATAGGCCAAGACCTGTCCAGTTATCCCACCAGAAGGAGCACTTCTCGCCATTTCCTAAAACAAAACTAACCAATGAGCTTGCTTCATGGCGTAAAGAAAGGAGATAGCGAGTATTCGATGACATCCGTGGTGAGACCAAGACCCCCCAAAATCCTCTCCTCCTGAAAATATTATGATTCATCTATGCCAACCATACGGAACCCGACTTACAAAGGAGCAACTAAATCAAATTAAGCCAAAAAATCCTGTTGAAATCTTCCAACCGTCGCAGCCCTAAACCTCCCTCTTTTTTAGGCTTGCAAATGTTTGACCAAGCAATTCTAGCATTCACTGAAGAGCGAGAGTTTAAGCCCCAAAGAAACGATGAGCATAACCTATCTATGTCCTTAAGAAGGTTCTTAGGCAGCGGAAAAACTTGGCTCCATGAGTGTACCATACGATAGATAACCGAGGAGATAAGTTGAAGCTTTCCACCATAAGACAAGGAGTTAGATGACCAAGATGTTATCTTAGCTCATATCTTCTCCAAGAGTGGCAGAAAAACCTGTTTTGAGAGTTTATGGGAACTCAGAGCCAAACGTAGATATCTCAAGGGAAGGGAGCTCAACCGTAGCCCAAAATACTATGCAAGGCGCACAGCTTCAGCTTGCGCAAGCCCTCCAATAACCAGATCCGACTTCTTATAATTCATTTCAAGCCCAGAGAGATAGAGCTGCTGGTGGCCTTTGAAAAGATTAGAAGGTCATCAGCGAATGAGAGGTGAGTGAGGATTGGGTGTTGGCACCTCAGGTGTAACTCAGATGATCCCGCACTCGTAGCCTTATCCAACAAACATGATAGGACTTCCATGGAAATGATGAATAGATAGGGTGAAAGGGGATCACCCTGTCTCAACCCTTTTTTACCTTCAAAACAACCAACTAGCTCACCATTGAGAGATATTGAAAATCTTGTTGTGCAAATACATTCTTTGATCCACTGGATAAACTGCTCTGGGATATTCATTGCAACTACAACATTCAAAATAAAAACCCAACCCACCCAGTCAAAAGCCTTTCGGATATCAATCTTAAGAAGAGCACTCTTTGCAGAATTCAACTTGTCGTAATCCCTTATCAACTCAGTGGCTAATAGAACATTTTCAATTAGATGACGACCTCTTTGAAATGCTGCCTGGTTAGGAGACACACAGTATGGAAGAATACATTTTAGGCAATTAGAAGGGATTTTGGAAATTATATTGTATATGAAGTTGCAGCAGCTAATGGGTTGAAAATCGCCAATTCCACAGCTTCCTTGAACTTAGGAATGAGGGTAATGGCAGCTGTATTAAGTTCCTTTAACATTCTGCCCCTCACAAAAAATTCCTGTATTGCTGCAATAACATCCTCTCCGATGGTATCCCACGATGAAATAAAGAATTCCTCAGTGGAACCATCAGGATCCGGGGTTTTGTTATCTGACATAGCAAACAAGACCTCCTTGATTTCCTAGCTTGTGACCGTCCGAGAGAATGTTGCAACTTGCAACTCTGAGCATCTAAAGGTTAAGATTCTTCTAAGCTCAGCAACTGAACTATGTGTAGAGTTGGCCGAATCTGAGCCTAATAATTTCGAGAAGAAACGAACAACATGATCCTTGAAATGGGCCGGTTTGATAGTCTATTCCCAAATTCATCAACCAAGAAGTGGATTGTGGTACGGGAGACACGATGTTTCATTACCTTGTGAAAGTATGACGTATTTTTATCCCCCAACTTCAACCATTTTACACGAGATTTCTGGTGGAAGAATCTCTCCTCAGCAAGACCCAATATCAACCACTGCCTCCTCTAATCATGCTCCCGCCTCGCTAGCTCCAGGGAAGGGTTAGCTATGAGCTTAGTTTGGACCGATTCTAGTGCACAAGCCGCTTCTTGTACCCTCTTTGAAAGTTGACTGAAGTAGATTGTATTCAACATACGAAGAGGGTACTTGAGTCTTTTAAGGGCATTACGAAGATTGTATAATCTTGACCCCCAAAGCAGCCATACCCCCAGTTGTCTTCCACAGTCTTCTTGAAGTCGGGATGTAGAGTCACATGTGAGAAGAACTTAAAGGGTCTTCTCACTTTTCCTTCACAGCCCCGCATCCTCATGAGACAAGGAGAGTGATTGTAGCATCTAGAGGAAGGAACTCCGCAAAAGCCCCTGGGAAGAGATCAAACTATTTTTCATTCACAAAAGCCCAATCTATTTTTTTGGACACTGGGTTACCCTCTTGGTTGTTCAACCACGTGAACCTATTCCCTTTAGACATCGCCTCAAAAATTCTAGTAGACTCGAGACAAACTCGGAATTCATCCATCGCTAATACCATCTGAGAGACCTCGAAGAAACCTGAGTGATCATCAAGGTGGAGAGATTGGTTGAAGTCCCCGAGGACTACCCAAGAAGAAGCATTTAGGGGGGGAGTTGCAGATAACTCCACCAGCTCTGTCCATAAGTCCTTTCGCTCCAAACTCGTGTTCTTAGCATTCACAAAGGTTATCGTGAATGAAATCTGTGAATCAAGATGATAAATCCCACAAGTAATCTTATGTGCGGATTGGTGGAACATCGATAGGATGATGCTAGGATCCCATACTAGCCAAATTCTGCCCCCACATCCAATTCATGATTACAGGAGGCATGATTACAAAGGGATTCCAGCCCTGGGGTAATGCCAAATTGATCCTACAAGCATGATCCTCCAAAATAACACCAAAAAGAGGTTTATTATTACATATCCATTGCCTGAATAATCGTCGTTTTCTTCGGCCGTTTAGGCCTCTAACATTCCAACCAAAAAACATGGGGTTCTGGGTGAGGATTAACACTAACGTTTAATAACACTTTTCAGAAAAGGAAAAGAAAAAGTAGGTTATTTCTCTTTAGATATTTATGTTTGTATTTAAAACATACGAATAATTGTATACATATATAAAGTACTTTTTTCCTTGAGAAGAAACCACTCTTTTGTTTCGTTATCAACTGTATTTTCTTTATTACATATACAATGTATCTTTTTTATATGTCTTTTCTTTTCCTGAACCTCCTTTAATTTTTTTCTTTGACTAATTGTATCGATTGTCTTCATCTTATTGATATATTTTTTAAAATCCTAGACTAGAGGAGGCGGGTGAGAGGGAGATACGAGTTTGGGTGAGCAACGATAAGTAGTAGTTGAACGACGACGAAGCGATCAATGAGGCAACGATGACGATCCGAGGTCGTGTTAATGCCGCGAACGGAAGGCAAGAGCAACGTGGAGCTCCCATAAACGTGTGAGGCGATGCAGAGAGGTGTGGTCATCGATCACATTCACGATGATATTGCTCTTTTTCAGCATTTTGCAGTTGGATAGGATCCGAAAGGCTAATCGAGAAAATCAGAACAGGAGGGTAAGGTTTATTTTTTCTGAAAACCCTTTGTAGATCATTTCGATTCTGGAATGATAATCGTTCTTCGGTTAATCTATTCTGAAATCTTAAACGCCTCGTCATCATTCCCTTAAAATCAACTTTGATTTTACCTTTATAGATCGTTTGGGCATGTGATTACGTATGTCTGGATAATGAGAGGGAACCGGCCTGGCAACGAGGCATCAAAACAATGGTGAGAAGGCGACGAGAGGAAGGTGAAATGGTGATTTTGAGAGATCGGTGAGATGATGATGGGACGATGAGGCTGTGGTAGGGCACAAACCATTGACATGATGACAAGGTTGTGATGGACAACCAAGCGTCAATGGGGATTTGCTAATAAATTAGGGCCTAAAACGAACCAAAAAACTGGTAGGAATGATCTCGGAGTAGAACATATCCGTGTGGCAAAGACTGATCATTGTTAGCTAACTTTCGGTAATTCTTCGAAGAATTCGGAATCTCGAGTCCAAGAAGCATTTTTGTTAAAAGAACAAAAATGTGAAACTGCTCTTGTGTAAGTTCTTGCATTGATCGTCTTTTCTACACTACCAATTTTGGATAAAGTATGAGATTTTTGCAACATTTGGGTTGTGTGATTTCTCTTTGGATATTTTATTATCCATTTAATGTGGCAGTATTTATGAAAGTTTTCCAATTGCTCCCGAGGCTTTAGACAATGGTACTCATAGTACCAAGCTTGTTGATATTCTCATGATCAAGTCAGAAATTATGGATCTGGCTCTGACTCTCGAGTCTCTACAGCATCAGAGCAACAATTTCCTCAACAAAAAGAGGATTCTAAAACCTCTCAAAACTTCGATGAGTATGCAGGGATTGAATTCCTTCGTGGAAATGGTCCACCTTAACCTTCTTCAGAGTCAAAACACCAGCAACATACTCCTGAACTGCAAAAGTTTCCGATGAGTCATCTCATAATTGTAACTTTTCAAAATTCGTAGGGATATTATTATAACTCCGAATATTGCTTGCACACATACGAGCTCCAATACAAATTTTTAAAAACTAAATTCATGTTAACGGTTTTTGGTAATGTGTTTGATAAAATCTCGTGATGTGAAATTCCTCTCCTAGAGGAATATGATTCCTAGTTTGGTTATGATTTCCTATACTTCACACCTTCAATGGATGAGAACATGTGGTCAAGGGTTATCATCTACACAAGAGGTACTTTCTATGGTGCTACTGGTTTGATCTTAAATTTTATGTGTAATAGTATACTCTTAGTTTCCTTCTATTCCATTAGAATAGATACGAGTGATCAGAAAATTCAATTGAGATTTATTTAATATTACGAAGACCATATTTATGTGTGGTGCCGCTTGCACCTTAATTTTGAAGGAACAAAACAGATTTGAAAGACTAAATACATGTTAACAGTTTTTGGTAAAGCATTTGAGTTGATCTCATTATGTGCAATTCCTCTCCAACAAGCATATCATTCCCAGACTGGTTATGATTTCCATATTTCAGTCCTTTGATGGATGACAACTTGTGGAGTCAAGGATTATCATCTACACATGAGGTAGTTTCTGAAGTGCTACTGGTTTGATCTGAAAGTTGATGCATAATAGTGTGTCTTTGTTTCCTTTTATTTCATTAGAATAGATACAAGTGAGGCTAAAATTCATTTGAAATTTATTCAATATTACCAAGATCGTCTTTATTTGTAGTTCTACTTGCGTCTTGAATTTTCTTGTCATTCTCAAGGGATGAAAGATGATAATATCTATTTACTCATGTGACTATCATTTAATATGCATAATACCAATTTCCATGCTTCCATAATTCCGATGTTGCAGCAGCAACAAGCTCAAATGGCGTAGATTTATCCACAAGTTCATGTTTCTCATTTTCTAAATCCTATGCCTTATAGTCAGTTCATCCCCTTGGTTTATGTTCCCCAAATGATCATACAAGGATACTTTGGTAATCCAACAACATTCACACATCATTTGTTTGGAAACAATTACAAGCTATTGCTTGGAGACAGTTCTCATCTTGGTGCAAATGGCATGAAGTATGGGATTCAGCAGTTTAAGACGGTCCAAAATGGTAGTCCTACGTGATTTGGGAGTTTTAAAAACCCTAAGGGGTATCCAATTAATTCATCCAGTGTTGTTGATACACTGTTGGGTTTAAGAATCATCACGAATGAAATATAGAAAGAGAAATGTTTACATTCAAAAACCTCAAGTAAGGATACATGTGTTTCTTTTGACAAGCATAGGGAGTTTTCATGTTAGCTTTTATAGATTTGAGTTGTGATAAGGGTTTCTTTATTTGACAGTGGGCTGAGAGTTCTGAATTTAGGATGCAAAACCCAAGAGATCTTACAGGTTTACAATCTCCCCTGTTTTACAACATCGCTGAACGAATGCCTCATGCATATATTTATGAAACCATACACCACATTCATCCTTCAATGTTGCGATGACGACTGCCCAATCCTCTCATATGCAGTTCCAGGGTCTTTTCCACCCCAAGCAACCTAGTGTAGTGGGAATTTAGGCTGCTACGGGTGAAGAGAATCAATGTTAGTGGTTATATTTATTTTTATGCAGAATTGGAACCGTATGTTTTTTGGTTCAAGTTCCTCGTATTTTGATCTGAGTTCGAGTTATTCAGATTTTAGAATATTAAATCTAAAATAACCCAAATTATATTTGGGTATTTGGATATTCCGCATAATCCGGGTTTTACAGGTAATTTGGATTTTTTGGTTATGGATAATTTGGTTTTTCTGGGTTCTTTGGGTAATTTAGGTTGTTTAGATATGGATAATTAGAGTTTGATCCGGGTTCCACGGGTTTTTTGGGTTCTTTGGTACTTTTTTAGTTAATTGAAATAATAAAAAACAAAAATTGTGGTTTTTCATTTTTTAAAAAGTTTTGGGTTGTTCGGGTTATTCGGGTTCTCTCTAATGTGAATCGAATCGACCTGAACCCAAATGGTGCTGGATTTTTAACCTATATGGGTTTTGTGGGTAACTCAATTGACTTTTGGGTTGGATTTTTGGGTCGGTCTGATTCGGGTCTATCTGGATTACCCGAATTGTCTACCCCTATTATGGACGAAGAATGATTAACCAGGTGATCTTATCTTCCACACCAACTACTTAAGAGCCGAGCAACTGACGTTTACTCTAAGCTTCTTCAAAGGTCAATAATCATCATCTTAATATAGGGATTCATTCATGTTTGTCACTCGTACCTGAGGTTTCTCAATCATTAGATTACGATGATCGATAGCAATTTTATGCTGGATGGTTAATGCTTTACTAAGAAGACCAGCATGTGCATCCAAATGTCGCTACATGTAACAAGAACACAAAGTTTGGTATTAGGAGCGAGAAGCTTGAATGGTTTCGTGATGAGGTGGAACACGTATATTATATATTATGTACATATATTGTATTGAAATGATATATTGTTGAAAATTCTTTTTTTAATATTTAAAAGTTAATAAAAAACTTTGCTCTATGTGAAAGGATGTTCATTCTTATAGTCTTCATATTATGTATCGAATGTGTTTACATGATCTATTTATATATCAACAAAATATACTTTGAAATATATACTCATAAATCAATACAATATACTGTATAGATATATTTTTGTCTATAATAACAAATATTTGTAAAATTTTAACCAATATTATTAACATTCGTTTAAAATAAACAGAATTAACATTCCGTCTATAATAACAAATCTTTTATGTTTTTTAAAATTTATAAACATTATGGTCTCACAGTTCCAATGGATTGTTTGACTTAAATTTGCATCTAATAGATCACAAAAATTATTTATCTTGTAAACACTCGCATCAAATCTCATTAATATAATTTCCTCACACCTATTTTTATCTCATTTTGCTTATAAATTGCAGATGTTATTAGATTTATAATCGCTATGTAAGGATCAAATTTACGAGTTACATCGTCTATTATTATTAAATAGGTAAGTTTTTAAGAGTGTAAATCCATTAACGTCTTATGTTTATTTCTCCTAAGAAACTAAAGAAGAAACGAATTGCCAAATTATCAAAATAGGAAGCACTTGCAATGCAGCTTTGGTCAAATACGTCAAATAATCTTCGTAATGAAAACTTTCTTCGTTGTCTTTCACGATATTCCATAAATAATTAGCGCTATTTACAAAAAATTCACCATTTAACATTTATATGAATTACTATTTATCAAAAAAATTATGTTGTTACGTGTGCTTTCTTTTAAAACCTATGATTCAAGCGTTTTAACACTTCGACCTTCATGCTATACAAAGAGTTACACCAATCAAAATCTAAAGATAATCACAAAATTCTCACAAAAATAAGTTTTCCAAGTGCTAAATACAAGCAAATCGCAGTAAAATTTTGATATTATAATATAATTCCAGTAATTTTTTTATAAATTATGCATATAGTGATAAACAAGCCAACATGAAGAATATTTGAGGCCAAGACATCCTATAATATTATTGAAAATTCAAATATTTCGTTCATATTATATCTAAAAATTATATAGTTTAGTATTCAACCAAATATACGTAATGCAATAATTTTTTTTATTACTTTAAATTTTCAACTCAAACATTTACAAAAAATATAATAATTAATTATACAGTAAAATTATCATAAACATCACACTATATTAATATATTTATTATGTTCAGTATTTAAAAAGTAAAACAATAAATTCATTTAACAAATACCGCACAGCTTGCGGGATCCATACCTAATTTTATCAAATATAAAAGACATACACAAATAAATTAGTTCAACACTTAGTATAAAGCTCGCTCCCACTTAAAATCCAGTTATTATTTTGTAGATGATAATTAGAATAGCTAGAAGCAATATTATAACAAAATGTATTGGAGCGTATTAAAACAAAAAATTGTAATTATGATTAGATAAATTATGAAGATGAAGAAAGAAATATCAGAACGCATAAGAGAATAAGGAATTTCCATACACATTGTGTTCGTCAATATATATCAGATTATATGGTACCCTTTTATTTACTATGCTCATGTTACTACATGAGCTTATACTCTCAGAAATTGCGGATCGCGTAAAACGCTAACAACAGAAAGATACACACGAACAAGCCATCATGTTACGTTTGATATATTTTTATACATCTTTTGGCTTACTAATAAATGCTATGGTAGACTTTTTTATCTGGAAAAATTATAAAAAACACCCTTTCATTAGGTAACCTAAACAATTTCATTCTTGGAAAAAAAAGGTCTACCATAGCATTTATTCGTAAGCCAAAAGATGTATAAAAATTCCCGTGTATGTTCTTTGTAACTACATATTTTTCAATAAGAAAGCTGTAAATCACGGAAAATAAATACTAATATACAAATATTTTTATAGATTGTATGAGATTTTAGAGTTTTGGAGAATTTTTTTGGATATTTTCTCTTACATTCTATTATGTTTGAGTTAGAATTCTATTATGTTTGAGTATGAAGGTAAAAAATATCCAACTTGAAAGATCGTAGTGCCAATCAAAGGCAATCGAAAAAATTATTGAGTTTAAATACGAGGGAAGAATTTGAATACTAGAAATCCGGTGAAAGCTTCATATTCAAATATTTGTATAGTAAAAAATTGTTAACGTTCATCTAGTAAAGATTTCTTTGCTTTGTTATCGCTATAGTAACAAACATTTACACAGTTTCTGTTGGGTTGCAATTCGGGTGCGGAAGCGTGTTTTAACAATCCAATTATGGATCTAGTCATATTCGGGATTCGATTCAAATGGTTTCGACGAAAAACAACGAGGAATGATTCCGATGTTACCTATTATTAACGAATCCGACAGCAACAGGATGTGAGACTTGAACGCACAGGTCTTCTATGCGTATCCACGCCTAGATCGGGCTCTGCAGTCAACGGTTGGAGTGGATCTGTTCGGGAACGAAAAATGATATTTTTTGTTCTTCGTGTTTCTCTGGTGGTTAGGGTTTTAATCCGAAATCAGAAAGTTTCGTCTATGAAAATTTATTTTTCCCCGTATATAAATTATTGAACTTTTCAGTAATTACTTTTGACCCCTCAACTATTTAATATTACACAATAGACATATAACTTTCAGTTTCCATCTTATCTAATAGGTTATTTTCCTCAACATCAATTCCTTTTTATTGCTTGCTACCGAAAATAACCAGTGTTGTCTTGTGCCTTTAAATACTACCAACTCAATTGTAATTTATTTTAAATACCTGTATACATCCCAAAATTTCATGTGTTATTATGTTGAAGTGCTTGTAATTCTTTCTCCATTGATTTTCGGCCAAGATGGACTAGAGGATTCATCATTAAAATTCCTAGCTCCTAATCCTTCAATAATCACTACCAAAAAAATATGCAATATGGAGTTTTGAAATTGTCTCAAAACACATGATTACTCGGAGGACATAGAGTTGAACCTGTTAGTGTAAAAACAATGTGAGTAATGAACGCGTGGGTTCACAGGGGCAACATTCAAAATATGTGACATATTATTTTAGTCTAACACAAGGTATCTTTGTTGTTGAGCCTGTTGATTTGACACAATTGTAATTGGAGACTGTATAACCTCATCTTCTATATCGAAAACGTTCTCAATATGTTGTTTGTTATGATTGTTAGAAATTTCCCTTTAGATAGAATGAAAGTCTCGGAAAAAAAAAAGAAAGGATTTGGTGCTACAAACTGTTAGAATTAAACAAAGATCAAAGTGCATGTATTGACCAAATTAAAGATGGCACAAACTCTAACACATAGATTCATCCAACAATCTCCCTCGAATCTTTGTGTGTGGAAACCGGATTGACCAAGATCATACCAAGCTGAGAGCGAAGCTCCTTAAACTTCACTCGCCCAAGTGCCTTCGTTAAGATGTCTGTGAGCTGGTCTTTGGTATTGACGAGATCGGCGTTGATGCTCATGTTCTGAATGCAATCTCTCATGAAATGATATCGAAGATCGATATGCTTACTGCGATCGTGAAAACAAGATTCTTGCTCAGGGCAAGGGCGAACTTGCTGTCCATCTTCAGCTCAACGACCTCGGCATCCCTTCCTTGAAGTTCGAAAAGTAGCCGAGCCAACATGGCCCTTGTGTAGCAGTTGTGGCCACAGCAACGTACTCCGCTTCGCACGAGGACAAAGCCACCACCCTTTGCTCTTCCTTGTATCAATGTCATCGGCAAGATTGCTATCGCAATAGCCGATCATTCGAGCGCCTCCAGCACGTCTCCGAAAATGCAACCCAAAAGTGGATCGTGCCAGTAATGTAACTGATAATGTGCTTCACCGCCACCATGTGCCAATAATGTAACGGATAATGTGCTTCACCGACACCTGTACCTCATGGCATCCTCCTTTGGTGCTGTGCTATTACCACTAAGCTTAAGCCGCTCCTCCATTGGGGTATCAGATGGATTGCAACCCTCCAAGCCACCAAGGCGCAAAATCTGTGTCACTTAATGCCCCTGGCACAAGCTGATTCCGCCTTATTCCTGTAAAACCTCAATTCCAAGATAAAACGAAAATAATCCAAGTTCACTCATCTGGAATTGGATCTTCATCTCTTCCTTGAGCTGCATGATGCCCACATCAAACGATCTAGTGATGATGAGATCATCCACAAAAACCCCAACAAGTAGATACGCTCCGTCTTGGGCTCGTCGATACACTGCATGCTCATGCTCACTTTGCATGAAATCAAGCTGCTTCAGGGTGCTATCAAGCTTTGCGTTCCATGCCTTTGGTGCTTGACGAAGGCCATAGAGCGCCTTACGCAAGCGGAGAACTTTGCCTTCTTCCCCAGGAACAACAAATCCCGGCGGTTGCTTCACGTACATCTCCTCCTTCAAATTGCCATTTAGGAAGGCAGATTTGATATCCATATGGTGAACGGACCACCCCTCCTGGGCAGCAAGAGCAAGTATCAGACGAAAGGACTCCATCCGAGCAACAGGTGCAAAGACTTCGTCAAAATCCACATCGGCTTGCTGAACAAAGCCACGAGCGACGAGGTGTGCCTTGTGCTTGACCATCGCCCCGGCCTCGTTCCTCTTCACCTTGTAGACCCACTTGAGACCAATTGGATGATGGCCTTGAGGAAGGTCCACAATCTCCCATGTCTGATTTCGCACCATGGCATCAATCTTCTCCCGCATCGCGGTTTGCCATGCCTCATCGCTCTCTGCTTCAGAAAACGAGCAAGGCTCCCCTGTTGTTGCCAAGTGCAGTTATGCATCCTCCAACTCTTGCAAAAGGTGTCCGAGAACTGGGACCCCGTCCCCATTCCCAAATAGGTTAGCCAAAGTGTGACAGCATAGCGGGGTATCAGGGGAATACGCTGCATCACGCCTCGCGGAGTCGTCTTGCAGGGGCATCACGAATTCAGGAACCTGAGCGCCCTGCACTTATGCTCCCGAGCCCTCTGCTCTAGGGTTCTCAACTCCCTAATCCCCTGCTCTTTTAGACCTCTAGTCCCTTAGAGTTCTGGCATGGGCTCCTTGCTCCCCCGGAGCTCTACCCACCTGGAGTCCCAACATATACCACATGACCAAGGGTAGGGTACACAATGGTAAAGATACTGGAAGACCTTTGGTCGTCGTTCGCAGTTGCACAAGTCACGTTACTGGACGTGGTATCCCTTCACTCCTTTCGTATATCCAATGAACATAACAGGGAGGTTGCGATCATCTAGCTTCTAGAGTTGTCGCATGTCTTTTGTGTATGCCTTGCAACCAAAGACACGCAAGAAGTGCACAGCAGGCTTATGCCCCTGCCATGCCTCGTAAAGAGCCTTCCACGGAAGACTCTTCGTGGGGGGTTCGATTCAAGAGAAACACCGCTGTGGTGACTGCTTCTCCCTAAAATTCCAATGGCATGCCCCTCTATTTCAACAGGGCACACGCCATGGCTACCACGGTCTGGTTCCGCCGCTCCACCACGTCATTCTGCTGTGAAATATAGGGCGCGAAAAAGTGACGAGTCATGCCTTGCTTCGCACAGTAGGAGGCGAATTCAGAATAAGTGAACTCGCCGTCGTTGTCTGTACGAAACACTCGAAACTTCTGCCTACTCTCGCCTTCCACAATCGCCTGCCAATGCTTGATGACCTCTGGTACACTCCCCTTTTTATCTAGGAGGACAACCCACATATAACGGGTGGCATCGTCCACCAGCAACAAGAAGTAACGTTTGCCTTCTGGTGTTACCGGTGTGATAAGACCACATATATCTCCATGGACGAGATCGAGTGGTGCCACAGCGCGGTACTTGGTGATGTGGGCACTGAAGTTCTATGGAAGACAACCACGAATCTTCCACCGAAACTCAAAGAAGACTGCACCCACACTTGCAAGAGGTAATGGAAAAGGACGTCATAAAACTTTTTGATGCAGATACCATTATCCAACCTTGGGCTGCGAACGAGTGACTCTCGTGCATGATTTGCCAAAGAAAGAAGTAGTGACTAAGGGATGGCACGACAAAAAGACCCTACCTCATGACTTCCAACCGGGCGATTTAGTTCTACTTTTTAATTCTCGTCCTAAACTTTTCTCGGGCAACCTACGTTCTCATTGGTCTGGTCCTTTTCAGGTACAAGAAGTCTTCACACACGGAGAAGTGGAACTATGGAGCGATTCGAGCGGAATGTTCAAAGCTAATAAACAGCGGCTAAAGCTTTACCAAGCCGCTCAACTGATCGAAAGTGGAAAATCCATTTCCCTTTTCGATCCACCCATCGCGCACGCATGAGAATGGAGACGTCAAAGCTTAAAGACATTAAATAAGTGCTTTCTGGGAGGCAACCCAGCTGTTTGTCTTATTATTTTTCTTACTTTTTCGTTTAAGACTCGGTTAATCGTTTTTGTTAAAAACAAATACCACCACAAACGTGACTTCACTTCCCTTACCCTCAATCGGAGTTTCACGTCGAGGACGCCGTTCAATTTAAGTCTGGGGAGCAGCTCACGTTTGTCAGGTGATTCCGTTTTATTTTCTTTCATTTTCTCTTTGATTTTGTAGTTTTTAGTTTGTTTTTGCTTTCGTGAGTCAGAGTCGTCCCAGTCACTTGTCCAGTGCCACGTTTTGTGATGAACCCCTGAACCTAGGATGCTTAAGAAGTTGGCCTTTTCCGTGAGATTTTGCTTGTTTGAGCTATGCTTTTTCTAAGTGTTAGAGCTTATTAGTCGGATGAAAAACAATAGGTCGTAATTCTTTGGGAATCCTAGTGTTGCTTGTGGGGGGTTTAGACGAGGTTGCTAGGCTAGTTTATCGTTTATTCTCTCTATCCAGATGGTCATACTTCGTGTAGACAATGCTTTACTTCATTTTTTAAGAGGATTATTATATTGCATGAGATCGAGCTTATTTTGCAGATTAAGAGCGCACACTAACACTCTGTTATCGATAGAAAAAAATGCCTAAAATCATGATCTAAAATCGATATAAGTACATCGACCTTGATACTCTTTCGATGGTTCGGGTCTAAGTAGTGGGTTGGCAATCATCTTTCTACGTTCTAAGGGCATGGCACAATAAAAACGCCGCCTACTCCGCTGCACTCTTGAACGAGATGCATGAGTATACCGTCATCGGTAGTCTGGGTCTAAGTAGAGGCTGGATCCCTTCAAATCCGACGTCCTAGAAGCTTAGTGCGTATGCAAAGGAAGAAAAAGAAGAAAAAGAAAAAAAAAACAGAAGACATAAAAACAAAAGAACAAGAAAGAAAAAAAAGGAAAAAAGAAAGAAAGAAGCTCGGAAAGAAACAAGTATTCTCGGTTGTTCTTGGTTTAGCATTGTCTGAAGTCTTGTTTAGTGGAGAGAGTTACGGTGGCTTGTCTAGTTTTCCTTTGATATACTTTCTCGTGGGTAGCCTTGGTGAATCTAGGATGAAGACGAAAAACTTATTTAGGCCGAATTTGCTCTGGACGTGCTAGTTGATCGGTTAGGATTGCTTTAGCGGTGTTTCTAGGAGAAAGGGGAATTCTCGGATTTTGTATGCCCCTCGTGTTCCACGTTTACCTTTTTTTAGGGACAAGCAAACATTCAAGTCTCGGGGATTTTGATCATCTCATTTTCATACGTATTTCTTGCACGATTTTAGAGATGTTTACGATATAGATGCGATGTTTACGTATGATTTTGTATCCGTTTTACTCGTTTTTGTGTTTTCATGTTCTTTGGGGGTTTCATGCGAATTCTGTTCATTTTGGAGCTAAAGGACGTACACGAGACAAAGTACCAACATCGAGGATCATCACGGAACAAACGGAATGAAAATCAGCGAAGAACACACACTACCCCCGCGGGTAACTCCTAGCCCGAGCGGGCATTTAGTTCGGCGATTTTGTCCAGCAAATTGAGCACGAGTTGAGCAAGCACTACACACGCCCGTGACATCAGCCCGAGCGGGCCACACCCAAGCCCGACCGGGGCATGCACCAGCCCGACCGGGGTACCTCCGAGCCCGAGCGGGCCGCCTCGTTTTCCATCGCGATCCCGCGCGATCATGCGCGCCGCACCCGAGCGGGTCACACACCCAGCCCGCGTGGGTCGCGTCCGTCACCTGCAACCCCAGATAAGTTAATTTGTCTTAAAATGAATAGGAGTTTGTTGGGAACTTATACAATAAGTAAAAAGACTTTAGAGAAGAGGAATAAGTGATATTTTTCTGGAGAAAATAATGGAAACGTCGCCAACTTATTCAAGAATGGAAAACTAAAGAAAAGGAAAATCGGTGGCTGCTGCAACTAAAAGGAAAAGAACGAACGGCCAGATGGAAAGATGAGGAGAAAAGGAAAGAAAGAAGAAGGAAAAGGAAGACCGGGAGCTAGGGGTCGAAGGGAGCTTCAGTTAGAGAGGGAGTTTCGAGTTCTTGATCAAGGAGAGAGAGTAGAGAGAGAAGGAGATTCTTGCGAAGGAGACGTACAAGGAGCATTGGAGATCAACCCAAGACTTCGGTTTCGTTTGGTTTTCATGTTCCTTAGACTTTCTATTTCAATTATGTTTGTTTACGGACGCATGAGAGAGTAGTTTGTTTTGTTCTAGGAGAAGGGATTAGCCCACGGCTATCCCGGAACCACTTTGATTTATCTTTGAATGCATCTTCCCGTTTTCATTTATCTATTCTTTGTCTGAGAGCTTGAATGACTTGTGTTTACGAAGGCCAAGTAGATGCATGTGTTAGGGATTAGGAGAAGGACCGAAAGGAGAATTCTAGTCCTAGAAGATCAGGTTTAGAACAACCGAGGTTAGGCCACGAAAGTAAGGTAGCAGCGGTTGAGGGTAAAACGGATGAATTACAGATCTTGTGGGTTTAGTTCAAGGTGTCAGCCATGAAAGTAGGGGATAACTTGACTAGATCACGTGTCTATGCCTTGAGAGAGGGTAGATATCATATTAGGATCGTCCGGCTTAGATAACTTGACTGGGATTGCATGATAGATAGGTTGATTGTTGGTTGCGGTCTTATGGTGAAACCGGATTCCTGGAACGTTTGTCTCATCGTTAAGAACTTGTTTGTTTATTTGTTTTTAGTATTTCAATCTTAAAACCAATATTCGTTTGTTGCAAATCTGATTCGCAGTTTGAGTTTAAGTTATGTTGCGTAGTCACTGTGGGATCGACACCTAAAGTACTACACACGTGTCGTGCACTTGCGAGTAGTTTAGGTTAAATATTTATTTAACTTTGACAACGCATCACTTGGCCTCCTTTGGAAAAGCACTTCGCCGATGCTTCGTGATGATGCAAGTGTCACACAACTGCTCCACATGCTCCAACTTCAGAAGGCCCTTGACCAGGCCATGTCGCCCCATCTTCTCCAAGGCATCAAAGCTGATGTGCCCAAACCGATCATGCCAACGCCAAGCATCATCGCCATGACGCGCAACAAGGCAAATAGGTTGAGCCACCTTCAAAGAGAGAACGTACAAGCGATTGCGCAAGGCAAAAAGGTTGAGCCACCAAGAGACGTTGTTGTTGATCCCAGATCCGCAACACACCATCCTCAATCTCCACGTCCAACATGTTCTCATCAAGCTGGCCAATGCTAATAATTGAGTTCCTCAGGCACGGGATATAGTAGACCCCTGTGAGCACCTTGTGCTCCCCATGTCTATCTGAAAAAAAGATTGTACTACAAACTTTGATGTCAACAACAGAACCATCACCAAACTTCACCGTACCTACCACCGCCTAATCCAATTCAACGAAGACATTGTTGCGACCCGTCATGTGATTTGTGGCCCCTGTGTCTAGGTACCAATGCTCCAGGCCATCTTCGTCGACACTGGTACCATGGAATGCCTGAGCATGTGGTTAGTTGATAAATAGTGGTGTCGGGGCCTTCGAGTTGGTGAGTTCTCAAATCTGCGCCATGAGAAGCGTCGGTTGGTCCATGGTCTCCTCCACCTGAACCAGATTCGCCAGCTTCTTCTTGGGCTTGCGACAATCCCTTGCCCAATGACCACAGCGCCCACAATTGTAGCACTGTCGCCGGCTTTCTTGCGCGACCTGCGAGGCTGGTGGTTGTTCACGTCCCCTACACGTGATGACTTGGAGCCCCGCTCCTTGGTACGCGGTGTCCACTGCTCCTCGGTGAGATAGAGCTTGCCCTCCACTCCCTGCATAGTGGCCTCTTGCTCATACTGCTCTTCTGCCACCTTTAACCTCCTGGTAACCTTTTCCATAGAAAGTGTTGATAAATCAAGCAACGTTTCTATTGAAAGAGCGATCTGAGAAAACCGGGGAGGAACTGCGCACAGGTACTTCGCCACGACTTTGTGCACAGGATTAGGATCACCAAGGGTAGCAAGTTGATTTACTAACCCATTGAGCCGCATGGCAAAATCATCCACCGACTCGCCATCGAGAAACACAATATTCTCGTATTGCTTCCTCACCTTCTGAGCGCTGGCCTGACGCGCCCGGTTCGAGCCGACACGCATCTCCGCAATAGCATCCCAAGCGGCCTTTGCACTCTCCTTCACCGCGAGTGTAGAGATCATCTCGGCCGGCACACCTTGCAAGATTGCCTCTAACGCCATCTGATCTTCCTACTCGTCGGTTGTACAGTCCTCGACGACTTCCCACAACAAGCGTGCACGAAGCAACACCTTCATGTGCAGCGACCACTCTCCATAGTTCGTCTTCTTAAGCATGGGAAACACCACACTACCCACCTCCTTGATCTCCCACCGCAGAAACACCACCACCTCGCGTCCACCGTTATCACGATCATCACGGTGTCGCGGTCTCTCACGTGGTGGTTGGGAGTGACGCCTCACTCCTTCACTTCGCGGACTACGGGACTAACCATGAGTAGAACCTGACATCTCTCAGACTCTAGAACCAAAAAGCTCTGATACCAAATATTAGAAAGTTCCCTTTAGAGAGAATGAAAGACTCGGAAAAAAAATAAAGGATTTGGTGCTACAAACTGTTAGAATTCAACAAAGACCAAAGTGCATGTATTGCCAAATTAAAGATGGCACAAACTCTAACACATAGATTCATCCAACAATGATTAGATGTCTAACGCCCCTACCTTTGTAAGGATGCTCTTATGTCGAGTCATCAGAATTGTCAAGGCTGACAGATGCGATGGAGGTGAGACTTGATAATGATTACCTAAGGCAGTTGGAATGTTTGCAAATGGAACTATCATCATGTAAGTTGACGTCTCACGATATATCTTGAGATACATATGATTCCATATCAAAGACAGACAATCATTTTTTAGAAGATTGATAGCTAATGAATATATAATGGTACCCAAATAACACACACTAATCTGGAGATCAAATTCCTTTGTGTGCATAACACAAGCAAACAAAACATAGCTGCCAATAATCTGATGATTTCCTAAACGGCATTTCATAAGGTGTCTTATCATCTAGAAGCTTCAAAAGATTGCGATTAATCAACTGAATATCAATGTCCATGCCACAATAAAAATGTGTTGATGTTTTCGTTCAAAATATCCATTTTGCTGATGACACAACTTTGTGTCGAAAATATCCACGAAGAGAAATCAATTTGGTTATGCTATCAATTCTGATTATTCAGATTTCTTTTCCAAATTTACTATTTGCCATTGCACAAAATATTGTACGATTTGTTTGATTTCTCTTTTTGGCCACAAAATGTAAATCTATACAGTTCGTGAACACACGTCAACAAATCATAAAATAAGTTGCTCCACATTGAACATGCACATTATATGGCCTTTAGATATCATAATAAATCAAATCAAAAATAGCTCCAGCTTTATGTTCACGTCAAAGAAACATGCGTAAGGCTTTTTTTTTTCTTTGAAACATGTATCACATGGATTCTTATTATCAAAATAGTTTTGATATGCCAACTAATCAAAACAAATTGGATAATATTACATCTAAAACGATCAAGATGTTGATGCCATAAATAGTCACTTAACATGCATGTGTCCCAATTGTCCCCGTGTAATAGTAGATCGTATTTTATTTCTCATCCAGTTTAAAAAGGATGTTTGAAGTATGATCTTGTGCTACCAAATGAAAATCATAAAAAAAAAGACAATTATTCTGAAAAATTAATTTCACAATCTGAAATAAATGTGCACGTCAATCCTGGAACGTACAACACATCTCATAATCAAATGGAATCATTCATAACCTTTTATCGAGGTAAGTAGAGGCTGTGTCTCTTTCCATTGGGTTGGCAGTGTTCTATTTTTACCACATTGTTCAAAAAGTTAAAAGAATGTACCGTAAGATCTGAGGAACCTGAATCAGGCAATGTAATGGGTCGGGTTAGCTTATCGGATGATCTACCATCATAAGTTGATGGATGAATTTTAAGAGGTCTAGTAGTGTAGCCAATTGTGGCCCTTGAAAATCATGCATTCGGGTGCAAGTGACCAGAAAAAATCACAAGAATCCTAGTCTTGGAGAGTAGCGCCATGGTCTCGGGATTCAAGAGCATCACAGCTAGCAGCATCATCAGGCAATGGACACGTTGTTGCTTATTCTTCTATCATTGACGAGTAAGAAGAAACAAGCAAGGATTCAGCCAATAATTTGAGGAATTTCTCTTTCTGTTAGGATACAAAAAATCACGCCAGCTCTCATACCATAGGATGCAAAAAAAATTCTCTTTGTATACTTTTTTATAGATAAATATTGCATTTATGCATAGATAGGAATGACAATAAGAAAACCTCTAAACTATAAAAAATAAATGCTAATGATATATACAAATATTCATAATTGAAAGTATTAGATTTTGGAGCTACGGGGAATTTTTCTTGTTATTCTCCGATATATTATGTTCTAAATTAGATATGATCTCTAAATTCTGAATTCCGAATGATAATTAAACTTAAAACCCAAACAGTAAATATTTTGAAAACAAAGTCATCACCAAGTTTTAGAACAAGTATGTCGATTGAATTGAAGATTTAATTTTTCAGAGTTAATCTTTATATTAGAAAAATTTAATCTCTAGTATTTTTGAAACCATATCTTAAAATTCATTTTCTTTTACCACAATTAATACATTCTCACTCGATCGTCAATCCTATTGAAATTCTTATTATGGTAATGATCGAACTGTATTTTGAATTTGCATTTAAACATTGGTTCCATACATCATACATAACAGACGAATGAATAATGAAACACAAAATAGTAAAATATTATTATCTGAAAGGGTTTTGTAGAATATGTTATCGATAGAAAACTTAAAATAAACAAAGGATAACACTCGCAATGAATAATAATAGTACTGATATAAAAAAAAGTAATATATGATAAGACTAAAATACGATTCGGATGGCTATAAGAGGAATCTTTGATTTGAACTCTGAGAAGCTTACATTTTGTAAAGACAAAAAAAGTCAATATTTAGAAAAAAATACCGAACTAGATGATAACGTATGTAGTCGATGGTTTTTGTCCGCTAAACAATGTAAAATAGCTTTATACAATTGTATAATTCATTAAATATTATTGTGTTATTCCAATGATATTTTACAGAAGATTATACACAAAAGAGGAAACATCTATACAAGAATATAAATCAATCACAGAACCAACAAGATATTATAGAATCCCGAAGATATTATATTGAGAATATTTTGTCATAATCTCAAAGATATTTTTCTAAGAATAATATGTCATTGTGCCCCACAAGATGTGTGTCGGACGAGACATCAATTTGGAGTCAAAGATCATCAAACCGCATGCAAGGCCGAGGTTTTCATGACGGAATCGGCTAGTTGGTCGGCGGAAGATACATGAGTTACATGTAGAAGTTCCGAGGTTATCGAACTGCAAACGAAATGGTAATAAATGGTCATGTGTTTCATAGGAGAAATAAATGACATCAATGTTGTCATAATAGATGACATGTTGAGATGGTAATGAGACACCAAATTTCGACAGCAATGAATTGAACCGTCGTACCTTAGATGTTGTGGACGAGATTGACTTGGCTTCAAACTTCTATGGACGATTTAGTTGGATTGCAGTTTTTCTTCTAGGACCATGAGATCGGATAAGAACCAAGATAGACAATATGAGTCCTAGTAGAGGTGTAGTCATCTTGATCATCACCTCAATCCGTATTAAAAAAATGTGTGAAGAGTAATTGGACTGTAACAATAGAAGAAAATACCGTAGTTGTTTTATGTATCAATTGAGATAACTTGTTCACTGCAAAGGCAATGCTCAGTCGAGTGAACATCCAGTACTAAAGACTTCTAATAATTGTGTGATATTCAGTACGGTAATCCAATGGACAACCGGACGTAACCGAGAGACATGCAGCAGGGTGTTGCATTAGCCATGTTGGCCCACGCAAAATATTTGTGATATATCATTGTTGAGTAAAATGAAGTCCCCGGGAGTTATGATGGACTTCAACGCCTAGTAAGTAAAAGAGAAGGCCTAAACCATTTAGGAAGAAACGAGTGGAGAGAACATTGATGAATTTTTGAACTCGATCAGGATCATTCCCTGCAATGAAAATATTGTCAATGTACACAAGGAGATAAAGCGTCACAGATCCCTGTCAAAACACAAAGAGCGATGTATCGCCAAGGAGTTAGTAAAACCATAATCTAATAGAAACTCATGGAGTTTGGTATACTATGCTTATGGAGCCTATTTAAACCATACAAGGGTTTTTGAAGTTGCACACGTGGGATGGACGGTCTTGATCAACAAATTCAGACAATTGTATCATATACAAATCTTTGGAGAGTGTTCCTTGGAAAGGCATTGTGGACATCAAGTTTACGGAGTACCCAACTATGAGTTCCACTTATGCGTTCCTCGCTGAATCGAAACTCTAGAACGAAGGTAGTAACGGGATGATCCTTACTGCAACTGAGCCGAGAGACTCCCCTACACAAGGCATGTGGAATGATAGATCATACGAGAGTTACAGAAGACTCTCGATGTATCGAAGATCTTCTTCGGTTGATATGACACACCAGAGAAGAACGAAATTGTTTGCTAGATACTACACATCAACAAGAGTGGTTTCTCAAAGAGAAAGGATTTGAAATTCAAAATGAAGGTTGATGTTTACAAGGGAGTGGTCGGCTACATAAGGAGGAGAAGTCATGCAAGACTTCAATGCCACATTTATTGTTCTTTCACTTTTTGATTAAGGAAATAAAAATTTTAAATTTAAAATAAAAGAAAGACACTGATAATTTGCTTCGATACGATCGACGTATGAAGCCTCGGATCAACAATTAGGAGGACGTAAGTGATTCGTGGCCTAGTTAAAAATTCGCCATTGAAAACCACGTGAGACAAAACCAACAGTGGGAAAAGTGTACACACGAAACACTTACCCTAATTGTTGATCGTTGTAAAATGATCTTCAGCGTGAAATACGACTCGGATGTTAAAGTTTCTTGTGGACTAGAGCACTCATCATGAACCCGCATGGCTGTAAGTAGTCCTCCGATGTCTTCCTTGAGCTTCCTAGCCTAAGCACGGGTCACAGGACCTTCTTGTATTGTTAAGTCATCCTTTTCTCTAGCCTTAACACAGGTCACATGACCTTCTTGTATTGTTAAAACATCCTCTTCATGATCGGGTTCCTCGACACTTTCCATGCTCATATCATCCCCTCCTTCTTGAAAAACATTTGTCCTCAAATCTGTTTAATCTGCAACAAAAGGCATCAAATCAGTAATATTAAAACTGGAACTCACATTATAGTTACCTTGCAAGTCGAGTTGATAAGCATTGTTGTTGATTCCCTTGGTTACTTTGAAGGGTCCATCGATCCGAGGCATCAACTTTGATTTTCTATCGTACGGGAATCACTCCTTTCACAAATGAATCCACACTTGGTTGCCTGGTTCGAAAATCATTTGCCTATGTCCCTTGTTTGCTTGCTTTGCATAGAGTTTTGTTTCTTCCTTTACGTTCTTTCGAGCCTTCTCGTTGATCTACTGTACCATTTTAGCTTTCTTTTCTCCATCCAAACTAACTTGTTCATTCAAAGGTAATGGCATTAGATCCAAAGGTGAGGTGGGTTAAACTCGTAAAAGATTTCAAACGGGGAATACTTAGAAATAGAACGTACAACATGATTTTATGCAAATTCAGCATGCGGTAAACATTCTTCCCTTGTTCTCAAGTTGTTCTTAACTAATGCACGCAAAAGAGTTCCTAAGGTTCGATAGACTACCTCGGTTTGACCATCAATTTGCGGATGACACGTCGTGGAAAACAATAACTTAGTTCCTAGCTTAGACCATAGAGTCCCCACGTCCGCGCCGAATTTGGCTTGTTGCTGCTCCTGCTTCTTGATAAATTCGAGCATCACCGCCTCAAGGTTTGATGAAGGTGCTTGAGGAGGTTGAGGGGCTTGCGGAGCTTGCTGTGCTTGCTGGAATTGCTGGTTGTTTTGCTGAAAATTATTCTATCTTTGTGGAAACCCCGAATACTTTACCGGTTGAGTCGTTCGATATGACAAATTCGGGTGATTCCTCCAATTCGGGTTGTAGGTGTTCCCGAATTGAGTATTGCCTTGTTTCTGGGCATAATTCATCTGCTCGTAATCCTCATGTACCGTGCATTGATACGCTACGTGCTCCGTATCTCCGCAATTCGCACAGTACATGGCATTCGCTGCATTACCCATAGCTCTATTCTGATTAGGCTCATATAAACGACGAGTGCTATTAGGCATACCTCTCGGAGTTGACCACATGGTGTGGTTCATGGCGAGGTTATC